>OY811974.1:13483404-13780904 GCA_963681505.1 Eunapius fragilis | reverse complement strand
TATGGACGCTCCATACAAACTCCCATACCAAACAGCAGTGCACACCTCACAAACTTTAGACTTCAACGACCGCACTTGAATGCAGCCGGCTAGGTAAACCATATTTCTATCGCAAAATGTTGCTCTGGTCTCCATGATGCCAAGCCCCGGAGGACCAGACCTCGAGAGAGTGACCATATCACTGCATGAAATGTATGGGTGACATAGGTGCCCAGTCCATCGCCTAACTCGGGAAGGATTAGCTCACGCGATCAGCATGTACGTCACCCATACATTTCATGCGGTGATATATGGTCGCTCTGTGATTAAACGGTCATCAGAAGGTACGAGTTGTGTAGTCGTCACCACATGTGTGAGCGGTCGATTAACGTGGTTGCTGGATGCATGGGTATACTATAGCCCGCCCGCGAGCGCTCGACAGAATCTCTATTTGGGGCCGGCAGCGTATACTTTATGCTCCCGGGTGGATTGCGATGGTTCATCTTCACTAAAGCACCCTCCGAGGCCTAGCTAGTACCTACGGTTACGTCACACGCCCCCCTTCCCCTGACTGCAATGATCACGTGATATTATTCATGGGACTAAAAATTTTTTTTTGTTATATGGCGATCCGTCGTCGAGCTGCCAAATCGGCCACGCAGTCTCGTGTACTTCTCCCACGTTACACAATGCTTTTATTTTGAGCTACAGACGTACACAGTTGCGGAAAGAACCGACGAATCCGTATTGCGGAGCCAGAAGCGGACGTGTTGCGATTTGGCGCATGCAAGGCGAACGTGCCAAATGGGCACCACAGTCCCTTGTGGTGGTTCCACGCAACGCAATGGGACTTTCTCGAGCAATACACCTATAGCGATGGCCTGTGTGGTATAACCAATATTCACAGTGTTGGGCGGGCAATGTCGTGGTGCCAAGAAAAGGAGGGGGTTAGTGCCCTTGTGATGGAGAGAGAGAGAGAGAGAGAGAGAGAGAGAGAGAGAGAGAGAGAGAGAGAGAGAGAGAGAGAGAGAGAGAGAGCGGATTATACTTAAACGTATTTATATATATGTAAGGTGCCTCGTCCACTCCGGTAGGGCGGAGCTTCTAAAGACAGACCGGTGGGATGTGTCTCGTCACGGTCTCGGTCAGTATGATATCAAGAGTAAGCTTACTATAGGATTAAGATCTGGCTGCCTGCTGTAGTACGTAGTTTCTTTATTACGTCAACCCACCCATGCTCATCACGTGATCCCGAGGAAGACGGAGGGTATAGCCAATACCTTACCCGAGTCATTATTCCACGCTTTCGATAGCTCTGAATCACATATTAAGTGTCTGCATGTTGAAATCGTCATCCCAATTAGTTCTTTCAACTCCTTTTATGGACGCTCCATACAAACTCCCATACCAAACAGCAGTGCACACCTCACAAACTTTAGACTTCAACGACCGCACTTGAATGCAGCCGGCTAGGTAAACCATATTTCTATCGCAAAGTGTTGCTCTGGTCTCCATGATGCCAAGCCCCGGAGGACCAGACCTCGAGAGAGTGACCATATCACTGCATGAAATGTATGGGTGACATAGGTGCCCAGTCCATCGCCTAACTCGGGAAGGATTAGCTCACGCGATCAGCATGTACGTCACCCATACATTTCATGCGGTGATATATGGTCGCTCTGTGATTAAACGGTCATCAGAAGGTACGAGTTGTGTAGTCGTCACCACATGACATCAAGAGTGAAATGGCGGAACTGCGCGGTTGCAGACAACTCGGTCTATGCACCCGTCTGGTTGGCCAGGTGTGAGCGGTCGATTAACGTGGTAGCTGGATGAGAAGTATAGCCCGCGAGCGCTCGACAGAATCTCTATTTGGGGCCGGCAGCGTATACTTTATGCTCCCGGGTGGATTGCGATGGTTCATCTTCACTGCAGCACCCTCCGAGGCCTAGTAGCTACGGTTATGTCACACGCCCCCCTTCCTCTGGCTGCAATGATCACGTGATATTATTCATGGGACTAAAAAATTTATATATACTTTTGCAGCTAGGCGAACCGTCGTCGAGCTGCCAAATCGGCCACGCAGTCTCGTGTACTTCTCCCACATTGCACTTTTTGAGCTACAAACGTATACAGTTGCGGAGAACCGACGAATCCGTATTGCGGAGCCAGAAGCCGACGGTATGCGATTTGGCGCATGCTAGGCGAACGGTCGTGGACCTGCCAAATGGGCACCACAGTCAGTCTCTTGCGGTGGTTACGGTAGACAAGCGCGGGGATTTGCGATATATAACCAATATTCATATAGCTTTTAATTATACATGCGCGCTGCTGCGTGCATGCACGCGTGTACATGTCCTGGAGCCGAGTGGAGTGACGACAGCGGGTTCATATACAGTGCTCTTATAGTATCTTATGATTGCCTGGCGGGGGGGGGGGGGGACACGCATCACGTCATCAAACAATGACGGGTCTGGGCACTTGATCAGAGAAAGGGCACAAGTCAGTTTTGCGGAGGGGAAGCGCGCACGGTGTTCTCAACATCGTGGGCCCCTCCAGAGGTGGCAGGGTTGACGGGAGAAGCTTTTATTTCGTTTTTTATCCACTCCACTAGCCTTCAAATGTCTACTTTTGTGGATTTGTCGGCTACCCACCGTAGTCGCCTTGGGCTTTGCCATCTCACAACGCCGAGCGCACCGAGCCTGGGTATACGCTTCCCAGCTTTTCCGACCCCCGCCCCGCGGCTGTGATTTACCTGCGTCGTCGTGTCGCGTAACATCTGAGGACCGGGGCTCTACAAAGTCGGGCATCCAAGCTCTTTTGGCCTATACCGATGTATGGAGTGGGCGGTAACAGTTCCACTGAATGGAACTGTTACCGCCCACTCCATACATCGGTATAGGCCAAAAGAGCTTGGATGCCCGACTTGGGCAAGCGCGGGTCCTCAGGGGATAATTGCTGTACCCACCTGCTTAAATCTCAGCTGTGGGGCGATGGTAGTGCTACCAGGAAATGGTAAAGCCGTGCCCGTGGGCCACTCGCTACCCCATTGGTACAACCCAACACAAGTATGGATAGAGGATGGGGTTGCCATAGACACCGAATGAAACCTACACAAACGTACACTTTTGAGCCCAAATGATTACGGATACGAATAGGAATGCACGTGCAGTGCTGTTCTAGCCTCTTATACTTGTTTGGAAAACACGCTGGGGGTTGCACAAATCAAATCCACACATTTGGCTCTCCTAGTATCACGTGATTAAGCCCTTAACAAGAAGCCTCCGTATATACCAATTATTTTTGTGTGATAGCTGAATTTAGTGTGCGCCCGTGACCAGGAATTAGGAAATTAGGAAGAACTTCACCCTAACCCCTAACCGAAAAGCCGTGACTATTTCGGCATAGTGAGTTTTAGGGGAGCGTGGGCGTAGTGCATATCGTTCTGCACATCGTCAGGCGCAAACAAGCCACTGTCATCTATTACGCTTCTAAATATGCGTGCCTTCTCTCTCTCTCTCTCTCTCTCTCTCTCACACACACACACACACACACTCTCTCTCTCTCTCTCTCTCTCTCTCAATCACGTGAGCCATGATAATTGCTATTATTAACAGTAATATATTATACAACAGCTGGATTTAGTGCGCACCCATGACCATTTTTTTAGGCATCATGTTGCTTTAAACATTCCCGTACGTGAGTTACTTTTGGGGGAGCGCATGTGTAGTGTGCCACATTCTTGTTGCCATCGTGACAGCTGACAAAGAGGTGTTTCGGAATTTCGGAAAACCGGTGGACACCGAAGTACCTGCACGTGAGTGTGTGTGTGTGTGTGTGCGTGTGTGCGTGTGTGTGCGCGCGCTAGCGCGCACATGCGTATGATTGCTATGGTGTTACAAGGTGCAGGTAATTAATTAATCCCCTCTCTCTCCACGTGGTAGCTGTGCTTCCCCCCGGACCTGTCCTCATGGGAGCTATGCTTTTCCTCTCCACATGGGAGCTATGCTTCCCCTGTTCACCTGGGAGCTATGCTTGTGTGTGTGCGTGTTTATGTTTATTTACTATCTACGTCAGAGTATGTCATAGCTAGCCATCCAGCCATCTGCAGCTAGCCATCCATCTGTGTGTGTGTGTGTGTGTGTGTGTGTGTGTGTGTGTGTGTGCGTGTGTGCACTAATAAGAATTGACCATTTTCTCACAATTACAGCTGATATGAATTGAGCCTGTTGAGAAATGATTATCCAACTACGCTGTGAACCCTGATAGGTACGTACTGCTGAGTGTGTGTGTGTGTGTGTGTGTGTGTGTGTGTGTGTGTGTGTGTGTGTGCGTGTGTGCACTAATAAGAATTGACCATTTTCTCACAATTACAGCTGATATGAATTGAGCCTGTTGAGAAATGATTATCCAACTACGCTGTGAACCCTGATAGGTACGTACTGCTGAGTGTGTGTGTGTGTGTGTGTGTGTGTGTGTGTGTGTGTGTGTGTGTGTGTGTGTGTGTGTGTGTGTGTGTGTGTGTGTGTGTGTGTGTGTGCGTGTGCGTTTGCATGTGTGTGTGTGGGAGCTATGCTTCCTCTGTCCACATGGGAGCTATGCTTCCCCTGTTCGCATGGACCAGCAAAGGTTGTGTGCATGTGTGTCACTGTGTTTGTGCATGTGTGTGGGGCAATGTGTACGTATGTTTGCATGTGTGTGTATTTGTGTGTGTGTGTGTGGAGAATGAGGGTGTTCAGGAGATATGGTGAGGGTGGGGGAGGGAGACAGAGAATTAGGAGTGAGGTGACTAGCAACATTGCCACACCTATGTCTGTCCCTCTTTCACCCCACCCCCCTCCCTTCATGTGATATGATTTCATCATGTAACTGTTGAACAAACACACAAATTCAATATTTTATTTGTCTTATAACTTGTCCTTTTTTATGTACCACTTAATAACACATTCCATCCCTTTTCTCTTCTCCAGCCCCTATCTCAGAATATTAAAAATCTGGGGGTATCACGTTACTGACGCAGAATAAGCTAGGGCCTTTCTGCTGAGATGTCACCCATGCTCCCTTCACCTGCTCCAAGCCAAAGTCTTCAGGTTGAAAATATCAGTGGCCATCAGCCGTCCTTAGTATATGTGGTTGTCCAGCTTGGAGAGTCTGATAGAACTGAATAACTGAATTATCACTAGCTATCACATGCTCTAGCTACTTGTAAAGAGATGTACTAGTTTGGAAAACACACTGGGGGTTGCACACAAATTTCGCCTCCCTCATATCACGTGATTTAACGTGACGGGCGTATCCGCCCCCACTTGTAACCTACAAGAAGCTCCATAACATGGTAAATAGAAACTATGCCAGGGCCATAAATCCACCCTAACCCTAACCTCAGGCTGGTAGAATAGGTAATAACACCTTATTTCCAATTGGAAAGGTTTAGAGGTGGGATGTGTACATAGCTATGTGTGCGCACTGGGGGTGTTGAGGGGATGTGTACATACCGTATGGGTGTGCACTGGGGGTGTTGAGGGGGTTGTGTGCATAGCTATGTGTGTGCGCTGGGGGTGTTGAGGGGGATGTGTAAATACGTATGGGTGTGCACTGGGGGTGTTGAGGGGGATGTGTACATACCTAAGGGTGTGCACTGGGAGTATTGAGGGGGATGTGTACATAGCTATGTGTGTGCACTGGGGGTGTTGAGGGGGATGTGTGCATACCTATGGGTGTGCGCTGGGGGTGTTGAGGGGGATGTGTGCATACCTATGGGTGTGCGCTGGGGGTGTTGAGGGGATGTGGGTGTGAGCTGGGGGGTGTTGAGGGGATGTGGGTGTGCACTGGGGGTGTTGAAGGGGATGTGTGCATACCTATGGGTGTGCACTGGGGGTGTTGAGGGGATGTGTACATACCTAAGGGTGTGCACTGGGAGTATTGAGGGGGATGTGTACATAGCTATGTGTGTGCACTGGGGGTGTTGAGGGGGATGTGTGCATACCTATGGGTGTGCGCTGGGGGGGGGGGGGGGAAGGGGATGTGTACATACCTATGGGTGTGCACTGGGGGTGTTGAGGGGGATGTGTGCATAGCTATGTGTGTGCACTGGGGGTGTTGAGGGGGATGTGTGCATACCTATGGGTGTGCGCTGGGGGGGGGGGGGGGGGGGAAGGGGATGTGTACATACCTATGGGTGTGCGCTGGGGGGTGTTGAGGGGATGTGTACATACCTATGGGTGTGCACTGGGGGTGTTGAGGGGGATGTGTGCATAGCTATGTGTGTGCACTGGGGGTCTTGAGGGGGATGTGTACATACCTATGGGTGTGCGCTGGGGGTGTTGAGGCGGATGTGTGCATAGCTATGGGTGTGCGTAGGGGGTGTTGAGGGGGATGTGTGCATACCTATGAGTGTGCACTGGGGGTGTTGAGGGGATGTGGGTGTGAGCTGGGGGGTGTTGAGGGGATGTGGGTGTGAGCTGGGGGGTGTTGAGGGGATGTGGGTGTGCGCTGGGGGTGTTGAGGGGATGTGTACATACCTAAGGGTGTGCACTGGGAGTATTGAGGGGGATGTGTACATAGCTATGTGTGTGCACTGGGGGTGTTGAGGGGGATGTGTGCATACCTATGGGTGTGCGCTGGGGGGTGGGGGGGGAAGGGGATGTGTACATACCTATGGGTGTGCACTGGGGGTGTTGAGGGGGATGTGTGCATAGCTATGGGTGTGCGCTGGGGGGTGTTGAGGGGATGTGTACATACCTATGGGTGTGCACTGGGGGTGTTGAGGGGGATGTGTGCATAGCTATGTGTGTGCACTGGGGGTCTTGAGGGGGATGTGTACATACCTATGGGTGTGCGCTGGGGGTGTTGAGGCGGATGTGTGCATAGCTATGGGTGTGCGTAGGGGGTGTTGAGGGGGATGTGTGCATACCTATGAGTGTGCACTGGGGGTGTTGAGGGGATGTGTACATACCTATGGGTGTGCACTGGGGGTGTTGAGGGGGTTGTGTGCACTTATAAGAATTGACAATTTTCTCACAATTACAGCTAATATGAATTGAGCCTGTTGAGAAATGATTATCCAACTACGCTGTGATCACACTGGTAGGTCCTACCATCCGCCTGTCATATATTCTTGCCTGTTGTACGTCGCCATTGAATATAAATGGTACTCACGTGAGCAGCCTAATTGCGATCTACCCAGATCAACCGATCAACAATAAACCGACGCATTAACAAAACCGTTAAGATTCATAATTTCAAATGTATTAATGAATGTATATACTTGTGAATGTCTATGTCCGACTCTTCAGCTGTTAACCCTTTTTCTTGTTCTTGTTCACAGTCCGTGGGTGCTTGTGAATAAAGTTGAGAACTCGCTTGTTGAGCTAGTGGTTCATTTACAGGAGTGTCCAGACCATTCCTCAAAGGCTTCCCTGAGATACACTCTCACTTCAACACACAACCATTACTACCTCAACACTCTATCAGTACTTCTCTAGCTGAGAAACGTTTGGCTGTAAGAGAAGGGTTGGCTATTTTGGCTGGATGCCGACCGAGCTTACTAAACTGATCGAAGGACCAGCAAAGGTTGTGTGCATGTGTGTCACTGTGTTTGTGCATGTGTGTGGGGCAATGTGTACGTATGTTTGCATGTGTGTGTATTTGTGTGTGTGTGTGTGTGTGGAGAATGAGGGTGTTCAGGAGATATGGTGAGGGTGGGGGAGGGAGACAGAGAATTAGGAGTGAGGTGACTAGCAACATTGCCACACCTATGTCTGTCCCTCTTTCACCCCACCCCCCTCCCTTCATGTGATATGATTTCATCATGTAACTGTTGAACAAACACACAAATTCAATATTTTATTTGTCTTATAACTTGTCCTTTTTTATGTACCACTTAATAACACATTCCATCCCTTTTCTCTTCTCCAGCCCCTATCTCAGAATATTAAAAATCTGGGGGTATCACGTTACTGACGCAGAATATGCTAGGGCCATTCTGCTGAGATGTCACCCATGCTCCCTTCACCTGCTCCAAGCCAAAGTCTTCAGGTTGAAAATATCAGTGGCCATCAGCCGTCCTTAGTATATGTGGTTGTCCAGCTTGGAGAGTCTGATAGAACTGAATAACTGAATTATCACTAGCTATCACATGCTCTAGCTACTTGTAAAGAGATGTACTAGTTTGGAAAACACACTGGGGGTTGCACACAAATTTCGCCTCCCTCATATCACGTGATTAAACGTGACGGGCGTATCCGCCCCCACTTGTAACCTACAAGAAGCTCCATAACATGGTAAATAGAAACTATGCCAGGGCCATAAATCCACCCTAACCCTAACCCTAACCCTAAGAGGTGTTGATGAGACATGCAATATGAGCAAACCACTGCACACATGTAAGATAGCAGCAACCACTCCTCTATCTGTTTTAAATGCCACCCCGAGCATACCTGCTTCGGTATGGGTTAACGAAGCGATTCAAAAGTAGGTTCCCACCCATACATTCCAATGGGAAACCACCCATACATCTCTATGGGAAATATTGACTATCTTAGCATCGAGGTGTTGATGAGACATGCTATATGAGCAAACCACTGCACACATGGAAGATAGCAGTAACCACTCCTCTATCTCTTTTTAATGCCACCCCGAGCATATCTGCTTTTGTATGGTTTACCAAGCGATTCAAAAGTAGGTTCCCACCCATACATTTCTATGGGAAATTTTTGACTATCTTAGCATCGAGGTGTTGATGAGAGATGCAATATGAGCAAACCACTGCACACATGGAAGATAGCAGTAACCACTCCTCTATCTGTTTTAAATGCCACTCCGAGCATTCCTGCTTCGGTATGGGTTAACCAAGCGATTCAAAAGTAGGTTCCCACCCATACATTCCTATGGGAAACCACCCATACATCTCGATGGGAAATATTGACTATCTTAGCATCGAGGTGTTGATGAGACATGCAATATGAGCAAACCACTGCACACACAGAAGATAGCAGTAACCACTCCTCCGTCTCTTTTTAATGCCACCCCGAGCATATCTGCTTTAGTATGGGTTTACCAAGCGATTCAAAAGTAGGTTCCCACCCATACATTTCTATGGGAAATTTTTGACTATCTTAGCATCGGGGTGTTGATGAGACATGCAATATGAGCAAACCACTGCACACATGTAAGATAGCAGTAACCACTCCTCTATCTGTTTTATATGCCACCCCGAGCATACCTGCTTCGGTATGGGTTAACCAAGCGATTCAAAAGTAGGTTCCCACCCATACATTTATATGGGAAATTTTTGACTATTTTAGCATCGCGGTGTTGATGAGACATGCAATATCAGGAAACCACTGCACACATGTAAGATAGCAGTAACCACTCCTCAATCTGTTTTAAATGCCACCCCGAGCATACCTGCTTCGGTATGGGTTAACCAAGCGATTCAAAAGTAGGTTCCCACCCATATATTCCTATGGGAAATCACCCATACATCTCTATGGGAAATATTGACTATCTTAGCATCGAGGTGTTGATGAGACATGCAATATGAGCAAACCACTGCACACACAGAAGATAGCAGTAACCACTCCTCCGTCTCTTTTTAATGCCACCCCGAGGATACCTGCTTTAGTATGGGTTTACCAAGCGATTCAAAAGTAGGTTCCCACCCATACATTTCTATGGGAAATTTTTGACTATCTTAGCATCGGGGTGTTGATGAGACATGCAATATGAGCAAACCACTGCACACATGCAAGATAGCAGTAACCACTCCTCTATCTGTTTTAAATGCCACCCCGAGCATACCTGCTTCGGTATGGGTTAACCAAGCGATTCAAAAGTAGGTTCCCACCCATACATTTATATGGGAAATTTTTGACTATTTTAGCATCGCGGTGTTGATGAGACATGCAATATCAGGAAACCACTGCACACATGTAAGATAGCAGTAACCACTCCTCAATCTGTTTTAAATGCCACCCCGAGCATACCTGCTTCGGTATGGGTTAACCAAGCGATTCAAAAGTAGGTTCCCACCCATACATTCCTATGGGAAACCACCCATACATCTCTATGGGAAATATTGACTATCTTAGCATCGAGGTGTTGATGAGACATGCAATATGAGCAAACCACTGCACACATGTAAGATAGCGGTAACCACTCCTCTATCTGTTTTAAATGCCACCCCGAGCATACCTGCTTCGGTATGGATTAACCGAGCGATTCAAAAGTAGGTTCCCACCCATACATTCCTATAGGAAACCACCCATACATCTCTATGGGAAATATTGACTATCTTAGCATCGAGGTGTTGATGAGACATGCAATATGAGCAAACCACTGCACACACAGAAGATAGCAGTAACCACTCCTCCATCTCTTTTCAATGCCACCCCGAGCATATCTGCTTTAGTATGGGTTTACCAAGCGATTCAAAAGTAGGTTCCCACCCATACATTTCTATGGGAAATTTTTGACTATCTTAGCATCGGGGTGTTGATGAGACATGCAATATGAGCAAACCACTGCACACATGTAAGATAGCAGTGACCACTCCTCTATCTGTTTTAAATGCCACCCCGAGCATACCTGCTTCAGTACGGGTTAACCAAGCGATTCAAAAGTAGGTTCCCAGCCATACATTCCTATGGGAAACCACCCATACATCTCTATGGGAAATATTGACTATCTTAGCATCGAGGTGTTGATGAGACATGCAATATGAGCAATCCACTGCACACACAGAAGATAGCAGTAACCACTCCTCCATCTCTTTATAATGCCACCCCCAGCATATCTGCTTTAGTATGGGTTTACCAAGCGATTCAAAAGTAGGTTCTCATCCATACATTTCTATGGGAAATTTTTGACTATCATAGCATCGGGGTGTTGATGAGACATGCAATATGAGCAAACCACTGCACACATGGAAGATAGCAGTAACCACTCCTCTGTCTCTTTTTAATGCCAACCCGAGCATATCTGCTTTTGTATGGGTTTACCAAGCGATTCAAAAGTAGGTTCCCACCCATACATTTCTATGGGAAATTTTTGACTATCTTAGCATCGAGGTGTTGATGAGACATGCAATATGAGCAAACCACTGCACACATGTAAGATAGCAGTAACCACTCCTCTATGTGTTTTAAATGCCACCCCGAGCATACCTTCTTCGGTATGGGTTAACCAAGCGATTCAAAAGTAGGTTCCCACCCATACATTCCTATGGGAAACCACCCATACATCTCTATGGGAAATATTGACTATCTTAGCATCGAGGTGTTGATGAGACATGCAATATGAGCAAACCACTGCACACACAGAAGATTGCAGTAACCACTCCTCCATCTCTTTTCAATGCCACCCCGAGCATATCTGCTTTAGTGTGGGTTTACCAAGCGATTCAAAAGTAGGTTCCACCCATACATTTCTATGGGAAATTTTTGACTATCTTAGCATCGGGGTGTTGATGAGACATGCAATATGAGCAAACCACTGCACACATGTAAGATAGCGGTAACCACTCCTCTATCTGTTTTAAATGCCACCCCGAGCATACCTGCTTCGGTATGGATTAACCAAGCGATTCAAAAGTAGGTTCCCACCCATACATTCCTATAGGAAACCACCCATACATCTCTATGGGAAATATTGACTATCTTAGCATCGAGGTGTTGATGAGACATGCAATATGAGCAAACCACTGCACACACAGAAGATAGCAGTAACCACTCCTCCATCTCTTTTCAATGCCACCCCGAGCATATCTGCTTTAGTATGGGTTTACCAAGCGATTCAAAAGTAGGTTCCCACCCATACATTTCTATGGGAAATTTTTGACTATCTTAGCATCGGGGTGTTGATGAGACATGCAATATTAGCAAACCACTGCACACATGTAAGATAGCAGTAACCACTCCTCTATCTGTTTTAAATGCCACCCCGAGCATACCTGCTTCAGTATGGGTTAACCAAGCGATTCAAACGTAGGTTCCCACCAATACATTCCTATGGGAAACCACCCATACATCTCTATGGGAAATATTGACTATCTCAGCATCGAGGTGTTGATGAGACATGCAATATGAGCAATCCACTGCACACACAGAAGATAGCAGTAACCACTCCTCCATCTCTTTTCAATGCCACCCCGAGATATCTGCTTTAGTGTGGGTTTACCAAGCGATTCAAAAGTAGGTTCCCACCCATACATTTATATGGGAAATTTTTGACTATCTTAACATCGGGGTGTTGATGAGACATGCAATATGAGCAAACCACTGCACACATGTAAGATAGCAGAAACCACTCCTCTATCTGTTTTAAATGCCACCCCGAGAATACCTGCTTCGGTATGGATTAACCAAGCGATTCAAAAGTAGGTTCCCACCCATACATTCCTATAGGAAACCACCCATACTTCTCTATGCGAAATATTGACTATCTTAGCATCGAGGTGTTGATGAGACATGCAATATGAGCAAACCACTGCACACATGTAAGATAGCAGTAACCACTCCTCTATCTGTTTTAAATGCCACCCCGAGCATACCTGCTTCGGTATGGGTTAACCAAGCGATTCAAAAGTAGGTTCCTACCCGTGAATTCCTATGGGAAACCACCCATACATCTCTATGGGAAATATTGACTATCTTAGCATCGAGGTGTTGATGAGACATGCAATATGAGCAATCCACTGCACACACAGAAGATAGCAGTAACCACTCCTCCATCTCTTTTTAATGCCACCCCGAGCATATCTGCTTTAGTATGGGTTTACCAAGCGATTCAAAAGTAGGTTCCCACCCATACATTTTTTTGGGAAATTTTTGACTGTCATAGCATCGGGGTGTTGATAAAACATGCAATATGAGCAAACCACTGCACACATGGAAGATAGCAGTAACCACTCCTCTGTCTCTTTTTAATGCCAACCCGAGCATATCTGCTTTTGTATGGGTTTACCAAGCGATTCAAAAGTAGGTTCCCACCCATACATTTCTATGGGAAATTTTTGACTATCTTAGCATCGAGGTGTTGATGAGACATGCAATATGAGCAAACCACTGCACACATGTAAGATAGCAGTAACCACTCCTCTATCTGTTTTAAATGCCACCCCGAGCATACCTGCTTCGGTATGGGTTAACCAAGCGATTCAAAAGTAGGTTCCTACCCATACATTCCTATGGGAAACCACCCATACATCTCTATGGGAAATATTGACTATCTTAGCATCGAGGTGTTGATGAGACATGCAATATGAGCAAACCACTGCACACAAAGAAGATAGCAGTAACCACTCCTCCATCTCTTTTCAATGCCACCCCGAGCATATCTGCTTTAGTGTGGGTTTACCAAGCGATTCAAAAGTACGTTCCCACCCATACATTTCTATGGGAAATTTTTGACTATCTTAGCATCGGGGTGTTGATGAGACATGCAATATGAGCAAACCACTGCACACATGTAAGATAGCAGTAACCACTCCTCTATCTGTTTTAAATGCCACCCCGAGCATACCTGCTTCGGTATGGATTAACCAAGCGATTCAAAAGTAGGTTCCCACCCATACATTCCTATAGGAAACCACCCATACTTCTCTATGGGAAATATTGACTATCTTAGCATCGAGGTGTTGATGAGACATGCAATATGAGCAAACCACTGCACACATGTAAGATAGCAGTAACCACTCCTCTATCTGTTTTAAATGCCACCCCGAGCATATCTGCTTTAGTGTGGGTTTACCAAGCGATTCAAAAGTAGGTTCCCACCCATACATTTCTATGGGAAATTTTTGACTATCTTAGCATCGGGGTGTTGATGAGACATGCAATATGAGCAAACCACTGCACACATGTAAGATAGCAGTAACCATTCCTCTATCTGTTTTAAATGCCACCCCGAGCATACCTGCTTTGGTATGGGTTTATCAAGCGATTCAAATGTAGGTTCACACCCATACATTTCTATGGGAAATTTTTGACTGTCTTAGCATCGAGGTGTTGATGAGACATGCAATATGAGCTAACCACTGCACACATGGAAGATAGCAGTAACCATTCCTCTATCAATTTTAAATGCCACCCCGAGCATACCTGCTTTGGTATGGGTTTACCAAGCGATTCAAAAGTAGGTTCCCAGCCATACATTCCAATGGGAAACCACCCATACATCTCTATGGGAAAAATTGTCAATCTTAGAAGCGAGCTGTTGATGAGACATGCAATATGAGTAAACCACTGCACACATGGAAGATAGCAGTAACCATTCCTCTATCTGTTTTAAATGCCACCCCGAGCATACCTGCTTTGGTATGGGTTTACCAAGCGATTCAAATGTAGGTTCCCACCCATACATTTCTATGTGAAATTTTTGACTATCTTAGCATCGAGGTGTTGTTGAGACATGCAATATGAGCTAACCACTGCACAAATGGAAGATAGCAGAAACCATTCCTCTATCTATTTTAAATGCCACCCCGAGCATACCTGCTTTGGTATGGGTTTACTAAGCGATTCAAAAGGAGGTTCCCACCCTTACATTCCTATGGGAAACCACCCATACATCTCTATGGGAAAAAATGTCTATCTTAGCATCGAGGTGTTGATGAGACATGCAATACGAGCAAACCACTGCCCACATGGAAGATAGCAGTAACCATTCCTCTATCTCTTTTTAATGCCACCCCGATCATACCTGCTTTGGTATGGGTTTACCAAGCGATTCAAAAGTAGGTTCCCACCCATACATTTCTATGGGAAATATTGACTATCTTAGCATCGAGGTGTTGATGAGACATGCATTATGAGCAAACCACTGCACACATGGAAGATAGCAGTAACCACTAATATTGCATGTCTCATCAACACCCCGATGCTAAGATAGTCAAAAATTTCCCATAGAAATTTATGGGTGGGAACCTACTTTTGAATCGCTTGGTAAACCCATACTAAAGCAGATATGCTCGGGGTGGCATTGAAAAGAGATGGAGGAGTGGTTACTGCTATCTTCTGTGTGTGCAGTGGTTTGCTCATATTGCATGTCTCATCAACACCTCGATGCTAAGATAGTCAATATTTCCCATAGAGATGTATGGGTGGTTTCCTATAGGAATGTATGGGTGGGAACCTACTTTTGAATCGCTTGGTTAATCCATACCGAAGCAGGTATGCTCGGGGTGGCATTTAAAACAGATAGAGGAGTGGTTACCGCTATCTTACATGTGTGCAGTGGTTTGCTCATATTGCATGTCTCATCAACACCCCGATGCTAAGATAGTCAAAAATTTCCCATAGAAATGTATGGGTGGAACCTACTTTTGAATCGCTTGGTAAACCCACACTAAAGCAGATATGCTCGGGGTGGCATTGAAAAGAGATGGAGGAGTGGTTACTGCAATCTTCTGTGTGTGCAGTGGTTTGCTCATATTGCATGTCTCATCAACACCTCGATGCTAAGATAGTCAATATTTCCCATAGAGATGTATGGGTGGTTTCCCATAGGAATGTATGGGTGGGAACCTACTTTTGAATCGCTTGGTTAACCCATACCGAAGAAGGTATGCTCGGGGTGGCATTTAAAACACATAGAGGAGTGGTTACTGCTATCTTACATGTGTGCAGTGGTTTGCTCATATTGCATGTCTCATCAACACCTCGATGCTAAGATAGTCAAAAATTTCCCATAGAAATGTATGGGTGGGAACCTACTTTTGAATCGCTTGGTAAACCCATACAAAAGCAGATATGCTCGGGTTGGCATTAAAAAGAGACAGAGGAGTGGTTACTGCTATCTTCCATGTGTGCAGTGGTTTGCTCATATTGCATGTCTCATCAACACCCCGATGCTATGATAGTCAAAAATTTCCCATAGAAATGTATGGATGAGAACCTACTTTTGAATCGCTTGGTAAACCCATACTAAAGCAGATATGCTGGGGGTGGCATTTAAAGAGATGGAGGAGTGGTTACTGCTATCTTCTGTGTGTGCAGTGGATTGCTCATATTGCATGTCTCATCAACACCTCGATGCTAAGATAGTCAATATTTCCCATAGAGATGTATGGGTGGTTTCCCATAGGAATGTATGGGTGGGAACCTACTTTTGAATCGCTTGGTTAACCCGTACTGAAGCAGGTATGCTCGGGGTGGCATTTAAAACAGATAGAGGAGTGGTCACTGCTATCTTACATGTGTGCAGTGGTTTGCTCATATTGCATGTCTCATCAACACCCCGATGCTAAGATAGTCAAAAATTTCCCATAGAAATGTATGGGTGGGAACCTACTTTTGAATCGCTTGGTAAACCCATACTAAAGCAGATATGCTCGGGGTGGCATTGAAAAGAGATGGAGGAGTGGTTACTGCTATCTTCTGTGTGTGCAGTGGTTTGCTCATATTGCATGTCTCATCAACACCTCGATGCTAAGATAGTCAATATTTCCCATAGAGATGTATGGGTGGTTTCCTATAGGAATGTATGGGTGGGAACCTACTTTTGAATCGCTCGGTTAATCCATACCGAAGCAGGTATGCTCGGGGTGGCATTTAAAACAGATAGAGGAGTGGTTACCGCTATCTTACATGTGTGCAGTGGTTTGCTCATATTGCATGTCTCATCAACACCTCGATGCTAAGATAGTCAATATTTCCCATAGAGATGTATGGGTGGTTTCCCATAGGAATGTATGGGTGGGAACCTACTTTTGAATCGCTTGGTTAACCCATACCGAAGCAGGTATGCTCGGGGTGGCATTTAAAACAGATTGAGGAGTGGTTACTGCTATCTTACATGTGTGCAGTGGTTTCCTGATATTGCATGTCTCATCAACACCGCGATGCTAAAATAGTCAAAAATTTCCCATATAAATGTATGGGTGGGAACCTACTTTTGAATCGCTTGGTTAACCCATACCGAAGCAGGTATGCTCGGGGTGGCATTTAAAACAGATAGAGGAGTGGTTACTGCTATCTTGCATGTGTGCAGTGGTTTGCTCATATTGCATGTCTCATCAACACCCCGATGCTAAGATAGTCAAAAATTTCCCATAGAAATGTATGGGTCGGAACCTACTTTTGAATCGCTTGGTAAACCCATACTAAAGCAGGTATCCTCGGGGTGGCATTAAAAAGAGACGGAGGAGTGGTTACTGCTATCTTCTGTGTGTGCAGTGGTTTGCTCATATTGCATGTCTCATCAACACCTCGATGCTAAGATAGTCAATATTTCCCATAGAGATGTATGGGTGATTTCCCATAGGAATATATGGGTGGGAACCTACTTTTGAATCGCTTGGTTAACCCATACCGAAGCAGGTATGCTCGGGGTGGCATTTAAAACAGATTGAGGAGTGGTTACTGCTATCTTACATGTGTGCAGTGGTTTCCTGATATTGCATGTCTCATCAACACCGCGATGCTAAAATAGTCAAAAATTTCCCATATAAATGTATGGGTGGGAACCTACTTTTGAATCGCTTGGTTAACCCATACCGAAGCAGGTATGCTCGGGGTGGCATATAAAACAGATAGAGGAGTGGTTACTGCTATCTTACATGTGTGCAGTGGTTTGCTCATATTGCATGTCTCATCAACACCCCGATGCTAAGATAGTCAAAAATTTCCCATAGAAATGTATGGGTGGGAACCTACTTTTGAATCGCTTGGTAAACCCATACTAAAGCAGATATGCTCGGGGTGGCATTAAAAAGAGACGGAGGAGTGGTTACTGCTATCTTCTGTGTGTGCAGTGGTTTGCTCATATTGCATGTCTCATCAACACCTCGATGCTAAGATAGTCAATATTTCCCATCGAGATGTATGGGTGGTTTCCCATAGGAATGTATGGGTGGGAACCTACTTTTGAATCGCTTGGTTAACCCATACCGAAGCAGGAATGCTCGGAGTGGCATTTAAAACAGATAGAGGAGTGGTTACTGCTATCTTCCATGTGTGCAGTGGTTTGCTCATATTGCATCTCTCATCAACACCTCGATGCTAAGATAGTCAAAAATTTCCCATAGAAATGTATGGGTGGGAACCTACTTTTGAATCGCTTGGTAAACCATACAAAAGCAGATATGCTCGGGGTGGCATTAAAAAGAGATAGAGGAGTGGTTACTGCTATCTTCCATGTGTGCAGTGGTTTGCTCATATAGCATGTCTCATCAACACCTCGATGCTAAGATAGTCAATATTTCCCATAGAGATGTATGGGTGGTTTCCCATTGGAATGTATGGGTGGGAACCTACTTTTGAATCGCTTCGTTAACCCATACCGAAGCAGGTATGCTCGGGGTGGCATTTAAAACAGATAGAGGAGTGGTTGCTGCTATCTTACATGTGTGCAGTGGTTTGCTCATATTGCATGTCTCATCAACACCTCGATGCTAAGATAGTCAATATTTCCCAGAGAGATGTATGGGTGGTTTCCTATAGGAATGTATGGGTGGGAACCTACTTTTGCATCGCTTGGTTAACCCATACCGAAGCAGGTATGCTCGGGGTGGCATTTAAAACAGATAGAGGAGTGGTTACTGCTTTCTCACATGTGTGCAGTGGTTTGCTCATATTGCATGTCTCATCAACACCTCGATGCTAAGATAGTCAAAAATTTCCCATAGAAATGTATGGGTGGGAACCTACTTTTGAATCGCTTGGAAAACCCATACCAAAGCAGATATGCTCGGGGTGGCATTAAAAAGAGATAGAGGAGTGGTTACTGCTATCTTCCATGTGTGCAGTGGTTTGCTCATATTGCATGTCTCATCAACACCTCGATGCTAAGATAGTCAATATTTCCCATAGAGATGTATGGGTGGTTTCCCATAGGAATGTATGGGTGGGAACCTATTTTTGAATCGCTTGGTTAACCCATACCGAAGCAGGTATGCTCGGGGTGGCATTAAAAACAGATAGAGGAGTGGTTACTGCTATCTTACATGTGTGCAGTGGTTTGCTCATATTGCATGTCTCATCAACACCTCGATGCTAAGATAGTCAAAAATTTCCCATAGAAATGTATGGGTGGGAACCTACTTTTGAATCGCTTGGAAAACCCATACCAAAGCAGATATGCTCGGGGTGGCATTAAAAAGAGATAGAGGAGTGGTTACTGCTATCTTCCATGTGTGCAGTGGTTTGCTCATAATGCATGTCTCATCAACACCTCGATGCTAAGATAGTCAATATTTCCCATAGAGATGTATGGGTGGTTTCCCATAGGAATGTATGGGTGGGAACCTATTTTTGAATCGCTTGGTAAACCCATACCGAAGCAGGTATGCTCGGGGTGGCATTAAAAACAGATAGAGGAGTGGTTACTGCTATCTTACATGTGTGCAGTGGTTTGCTCATATTGCATGTCTCATCAACACCCCGATGCTAAGATAGTCAAAAATTTCCCATAGAAATGTATGGGTGGGAACCTACTTTTGAATCGCTTGGTAAACCCATACTAAAGCAGATATGCTCGGGGTGGCATTGAAAAGAGATGGAGGAGTGGTTACTGCTATCTTCTGTGTGTGCAGTGGTTTGCTCATATTGCATGTCTCATCAACACCCCGATGCTAAGATAGTCAAAAATTTCCCATAGAAATGTATGGGTGGGAACCTACTTTTGAATCGCTTGGTAAACCCATACTAAAGCAGATATGCTCGGGGTGGCATTGAAAAGAGATGGAGGAGTGGTTACTGCTATCTTCTGTGTGTGCAGTGGTTTGCTCATATTGCATGTCTCATCAACACATCGATGCTAAGATAGTCAATATTTCCCATAGAGATGTATGGGTGGTTTCCCATAGGAATGTATGGGTGGGAACCTACTTTTGCATCGCTTGGTTAACCCATACCGAAGCAGGTATGCTCGGGGTGGCATTTAAAACAGATAGAGGAGTGGTTACTGCTATCTTACATGTGTGCAGTGGTTTGCTCATATTGCATGTCTCATCAACACCTCGATGCTACGATAGTCAAAAATATCCCATAGAAATGTATGGGTGGGAACCTACTTTTGAATCGCTTGGTAAACCCATACAAAAGCAGATATGCTCGGGTTGGCATTAAAAAGAGATAGAGGAGTGGTTACTGCTATCTTCCATGTGTGCAGTGGTTTGCTCATATTGCATGTCTCATCAACACCTCGATGCTAAGATAGTCAATATTTCCCATAGAGATGTATGGGTGGTTTCCCATAGGAATGTATGGGTGGGAACCTACTTTTGAATCGCTTGGTTAACCCATACCGAAGCAGGTATGCTCGGGGTGGCATTTAAAACAGATAGAGGAGTGGTTACTGCTATCTTACATGTGTGCAGTGGTTTGTTCATATTCCATGTCTCATCAACACCCCGATGCTAAGATAGTCAAAAATTTCCCATAGAAATGTATGGGTGGGAACCTACTTTTGAATCGCTTGGTAAACCCATACTAAAGCAGACATGCTCGGGGTGGCATTGAAAAGAGATGGAGGAGTGGTTACTGCTATCTTCTGTGTGTGCAGTGGTTTGCTCATATTGCATGTCTCATCAACACCTCGATGCTAAGATAGTCAATATTTCCCATCGAGATGTATGGGTGGTTTCCCATAGGAATGTATGGGTGGGAACCTACTTTTGAATCGCTTGGTTAACCCATACCGAAGCAGGTATGCTCGGGGTGGCATTTAAAACAGATAGAGGAGTGGTTACTGCTATCTTCCATGTGTGCAGTGGTTTGCTCATATTGCATCTCTCATCAACACCTCGATGCTAAGATAGTCAAAAATTTCCCATAGAAATGTATGGGTGGGAACCTACTTTTGAATCGCTTGGTAAACCCATACAAAAGCAGATATGCTCGGGGTGGCATTAAAAAGAGATAGAGGAGTGGTTACTGCTATCTTCCATGTGTGCAGTGGTTTGCTCATAATGCATGTCTCATCAACACCTCGATGCTAAGATAGTCAATATTTCCCATAGAGATGTATGGGTGGTTTCCCATAGGAATGTATGGGTGGGAACCTATTTTTGAATCGCTTGGTAAACCCATACCGAAGCAGGTATGCTCGGGGTGGCATTAAAAACAGATAGAGGAGTGGTTACTGCTATCTTACATGTGTGCAGTGGTTTGCTCATATTGCATGTCTCATCAACACCCCGATGCTAAGATAGTCAAAAATTTCCCATAGAAATGTATGGGTGGGAACCTACTTTTGAATCGCTTGGTAAACCCATACTAAAGCAGATATGCTCGGGGTGGCATTGAAAAGAGATGGAGGAGTGGTTACTGCTATCTTCTGTGTGTGCAGTGGTTTGCTCATATTGCATGTCTCATCAACACATCGATGCTAAGATAGTCAATATTTCCCATAGAGATGTATGGGTGGTTTCCCATAGGAATGTATGGGTGGGAACCTACTTTTGCATCGCTTGGTTAACCCATACCGAAGCAGGTATGCTCGGGGTGGCATTTAAAACAGATAGAGGAGTGGTTACTGCTATCTTACATGTGTGCAGTGGTTTGCTCATATTGCATGTCTCATCAACACCTCGATGCTACGATAGTCAAAAATATCCCATAGAAATGTATGGGTGGGAACCTACTTTTGAATCGCTTGGTAAACCCATACAAAAGCAGATATGCTCGGGTTGGCATTAAAAAGAGATAGAGGAGTGGTTACTGCTATCTTCCATGTGTGCAGTGGTTTGCTCATATTGCATGTCTCATCAACACCTCGATGCTAAGATAGTCAATATTTCCCATAGAGATGTATGGGTGGTTTCCCATAGGAATGTATGGGTGGGAACCTACTTTTGAATCGCTTGGTTAACCCATACCGAAGCAGGTATGCTCGGGGTGGCATTTAAAACAGATAGAGGAGTGGTTACTGCTATCTTACATGTGTGCAGTGGTTTGTTCATATTCCATGTCTCATCAACACCCCGATGCTAAGATAGTCAAAAATTTCCCATAGAAATGTATGGGTGGGAACCTACTTTTGAATCGCTTGGTAAACCCATACTAAAGCAGACATGCTCGGGGTGGCATTGAAAAGAGATGGAGGAGTGGTTACTGCTATCTTCTGTGTGTGCAGTGGTTTGCTCATATTGCATGTCTCATCAACACCTCGATGCTAAGATAGTCAATATTTCCCATCGAGATGTATGGGTGGTTTCCCATAGGAATGTATGGGTGGGAACCTACTTTTGAATCGCTTGGTTAACCCATACCGAAGCAGGTATGCTCGGGGTGGCATTTAAAACAGATAGAGGAGTGGTTACTGCTATCTTCCATGTGTGCAGTGGTTTGCTCATATTGCATCTCTCATCAACACCTCGATGCTAAGATAGTCAAAAATTTCCCATAGAAATGTATGGGTGGGAACCTACTTTTGAATCGCTTGGTAAACCCATACAAAAGCAGATATGCTCGGGGTGGCATTAAAAAGAGATAGAGGAGTGGTTACTGCTATCTTCCATGTGTGCAGTGGTTTGCTCATATAGCATGTCTCATCAACACCTCGATGCTAAGATAGTCAAAATTTCCCATAGAGATGTATGGGTGGTTTCCCATAGGAATGTATGGGTGGGAACCTACTTTTGCATCGCTTGGTTAACCCATACCGAAGCAGGTATGCTCGGGGTGGCATTTAAAACAGATAGATGAGTGGTTACTGCTATCTTACATGTGTGCAGTGGTTTGCTCATATTGCATGTCTCATCAACACCCCGATGCTAAGATAGTCAAAAATTTCCCATAGAAATGTATGGGTGGGAACCTACTTTTGAATCGCTTGGTAAATCCATACTAAAGCAGATATGCTCGGGGTGGCATTGAAAAGAGATGGAGGAGTGGTTACTGCTATCTTCCATGTGTGCAGTGGTTTGCTCATATTGCATGTCTCATCAACACCTCGATGCTAAGATAGTCAATATTTCCCATAGAGATGTATGTGTGGTTTCCCATAGGAATGTATGGGTGGGAACCTACTTTTGAATCGCTTGGTTAACCCATACCGAAGCAGGTATGCTCGGGGTGGCATTAAAAAAAGATAGAGGAGTGGTTACTGCTATCTTACATGTGTGCAGTGGTTTGCTCATATTGCATGTCTCATCAACACCCCGATGCTAAGATAGTCAAAAATTTCCCATAGAAATGTATGGGTGGGAACCTACTTTTGAATCGCTTGGTAAACCCATACTAAAGCAGATATGCTCGGGGTGGCATTGAAAAGAGATGGAGGAGTGGTTACTGCTATCTTCTGTGTGTGCAGTGGTTTGCTCATATAGCATGTCTCATCAACACCTCGATGCTAAGATAGTCAATATTTCCCATAGAGATGTATGGGTGGTTTCCCATTGGAATGTATGGGTGGGAACCTACTTTTGAATCGCTTGGTTAACCCATACCGAAGCAGGTATGCTCGGGGTGGCATTTTAAACAGATAGAGGAGTGGTTGCTGCTATCTTACATGTGTGCAGTGGTTTGCTCATATTGCATGTCTCATCAACACCTCGAAGCTAAGATAGTCAATATTTCCCATAGAGATGTATGGGTGGTTTCCCATAGGAATGTATGGGTGGGAACCTACTTTTGCATCGCTTGGTTAACCCATACCGAAGCAGGTATGCTCGGGGTGGCATTTAAAACAGATAGAGGAGTGGTTACTGCTTTCTCACATGTGTGCAGTGGTTTGCTCATATTGCATGTCTCATCAACACCTCGATGCTAAGATAGTCAAAAATTTCCCATAGAAATGTATGGGTGGGAACCTACTTTTGAATCGCTTGGTAAACCCATACAAAAGCAGATATGCTCGGGGTGGCATTAAAAAGAGATAGAGGAGTGGTTACTGCTATCTTCCATGTGTGCAGTGGTTTGCTCATATTGCATGTCTCATCAACACCTCGATGCTAAGATAGTCAATATTTCCCATAGAGATGTATGTGTGGTTTCCCATAGGAATGTATGGGTGGGAACCTACTTTTGAATCGCTTGGTTAACCCATACCGAAGCAGGTATGCTCGGGGTGGCATTAAAAAAAGATAGAGGAGTGGTTACTGCTATCTTACATGTGTGCAGTGGTTTGCTCATATTGCATGTCTCATCAACACCCCGATGCTAAGATAGTCAAAAATTTCCCATAGAAATGTATGGGTGGGAACCTACTTTTGAATCGCTTGGTAAACCCATACTAAAGCAGATATGCTCGGGGTGGCATTGAAAAGAGATGGAGGAGTGGTTACTGCTATCTTCTGTGTGTGCAGTGGTTTGCTCATATAGCATGTCTCATCAACACCTCGATGCTAAGATAGTCAATATTTCCCATAGAGATGTATGGGTGGTTTCCCATTGGAATGTATGGGTGGGAACCTACTTTTGAATCGCTTGGTTAACCCATACCGAAGCAGGTATGCTCGGGGTGGCATTTTAAACAGATAGAGGAGTGGTTGCTGCTATCTTACATGTGTGCAGTGGTTTGCTCATATTGCATGTCTCATCAACACCTCGAAGCTAAGATAGTCAATATTTCCCATAGAGATGTATGGGTGGTTTCCCATAGGAATGTATGGGTGGGAACCTACTTTTGCATCGCTTGGTTAACCCATACCGAAGCAGGTATGCTCGGGGTGGCATTTAAAACAGATAGAGGAGTGGTTACTGCTTTCTCACATGTGTGCAGTGGTTTGCTCATATTGCATGTCTCATCAACACCTCGATGCTAAGATAGTCAAAAATTTCCCATAGAAATGTATGGGTGGGAACCTACTTTTGAATCGCTTGGAAAACCCATACCAAAGCAGATATGCTCGGGGTGGCATTAAAAAGAGATAGAGGAGTGGTTACTGCTATCTTCCATGTGTGCAGTGGTTTGCTCATATTGCATGTCTCATCAACACCTCGATGCTAAGATAGTCAATATTTCCCATAGAGATGTATGGGTGGTTTCCCATAGGAATGTATTGGTGGGAACCTACTTTTGAATCGCTTGGTTAACCCATACCGAAGCAGGTATGCTCGGGGTGGCATTAAAAACAGATAGAGGAGTGGTTACTGCTATCTTACATGTGTGCAGTGGTTTGCTCATATTGCATGTCTCATCAACACCCCGATGCTAAGATAGTCAAAAATTTCCCATAGAAATGTATGGGTGGGAACCTACTTTTGAATCGCTTGGTAAATCCATACTAAAGCAGATATGCTCGGGGTGGCATTGAAAAGAGATGGAGGAGTGGTTACTGCTATCTTCCATGTGTGCAGTGGTTTGCTCATATTGCATGTCTCATCAACACCTCGATGCTAAGATAGTCAATATTTCCCATAGAGATGTATGTGTGGTTTCCCATAGGAATGTATGGGTGGGAACCTACTTTTGAATCGCTTGGTTAACCCATACCGAAGCAGGTATGCTCGGGGTGGCATTAAAAACAGATAGAGGAGTGGTTACTGCTATCTTACATGTGTGCAGTGGTTTGCTCATATTGCATGTCTCATCAACACCCCGATGCTAAGATAGTCAAAAATTTCCCATAGAAATGTATGGGTGGGAACCTACTTTTGAATCGCTTGGTAAACCCATACTAAAGCAGATATGCTCGGGGTGGCATTGAAAAGAGATGGAGGAGTGGTTACTGCTATCTTCTGTGTGTGCAGTGGTTTGCTCATATAGCATGTCTCATCAACACCTCGATGCTAAGATAGTCAATATTTCCCATAGAGATGTATGGGTGGTTTCCCATAGGAATGTATGGGTGGGAACCTACTTTTGAATCGCTTGGTTAACCCATACCGAAGCAGGTATGCTCGGGGTGGCATTTTAAACAGATAGAGGAGTGGTTGCTGCTATCTTACATGTGTGCAGTACTTTGCTCATATTGCATGTCTCATCAACACCTCGATGCTAAGATAGTCAATATTTCCCATAGAGATGTATGGGTGGTTTCCCATAGGAATGTATGGGTGGGAACCTACTTTTGCATCGCTTGGTTAACCCATACCGAAGCAGGTATGCTCGGGGTGGCATTTAAAACAGATAGAGGAGTGGTTACTGCTTTCTCACATGTGTGCAGTGGTTTGCTCATATTGCATGTCTCATCAACACCTCGATGCTAAGATAGTCAAAAATTTCCCATAGAAATGTATGGGTGGGAACCTACTTTTGAATCGCTTGGAAAACCCATACCAAAGCAGATATGCTCGGGGTGGCATTAAAAAGAGATAGAGGAGTGGTTACTGCTATCTTCCATGTGTGCAGTGGTTTGCTCATATTGCATGTCTCATCAACACCTCGATGCTAAGATAGTCAATATTTCCCATAGAGATGTATGGGTGGTTTCCCATAGGAATGTATTGGTGGGAACCTACTTTTGAATCGCTTGGTTAACCCATACCGAAGCAGGTATGCTCGGGGTGGCATTAAAAACAGATAGAGGAGTGGTTACTGCTATCTTACATGTGTGCAGTGGTTTGCTCATATTCCATGTCTCATCAACACCCCGATGCTAAGATAGTCAAAAATTTCCCATAGAAATGTATGGGTGGGAACCTACTTTTGAATCGCTTGGTAAACCCATACTAAAGCAGACATGCTCGGGGTGGCATTGAAAAGAGATGGAGGAGTGGTTACTGCTATCTTCTGTGTGTGCAGTGGTTTGCTCATATTGCATGTCTCATCAACACCTCGATGCTAAGATAGTCAATATTTCCCATCGAGATGTATGGGTGGTTTCCCATAGGAATGTATGGGTGGGAACCTACTTTTGAATCGCTTGGTTAACCCATACCGAAGCAGGTATGCTCGGGGTGGCATTTAAAACAGATAGAGGAGTGGTTACTGCTATCTTCCATGTGTGCAGTGGTTTGCTCATATTGCATCTCTCATCAACACCTCGAAGCTAAGATAGTCAAAAATTTCCCATAGAAATGTATGGGTGGGAACCTACTTTTGAATCGCTTGGTAAACCCATACAAAAGCAGATATGCTCGGGGTGGCATTAAAAAGAGATAGAGGAGTGGTTACTGCTATCTTCCATGTGTGCAGTGGTTTGCTCATATAGCATGTCTCATCAACACCTCGATGCTAAGATAGTCAAAATTTCCCATAGAGATGTATGGGTGGTTTCCCATAGGAATGTATGGGTGGGAACCTACTTTTGCATCGCTTGGTTAACCCATACCGAAGCAGGTATGCTCGGGGTGGCATTTAAAACAGATAGATGAGTGGTTACTGCTATCTTACATGTGTGCAGTGGTTTGCTCATATTGCATGTCTCATCAACACCCCGATGCTAAGATAGTCAAAAATTTCCCATAGAAATGTATGGGTGGGAACCTACTTTTGAATCGCTTGGTAAATCCATACTAAAGCAGATATGCTCGGGGTGGCATTGAAAAGAGATGGAGGAGTGGTTACTGCTATCTTCCATGTGTGCAGTGGTTTGCTCATATTGCATGTCTCATCAACACCTCGATGCTAAGATAGTCAATATTTCCCATAGAGATGTATGTGTGGTTTCCCATAGGAATGTATGGGTGGGAACCTACTTTTGAATCGCTTGGTTAACCCATACCGAAGCAGGTATGCTCGGGGTGGCATTAAAAAAAGATAGAGGAGTGGTTACTGCTATCTTACATGTGTGCAGTGGTTTGCTCATATTGCATGTCTCATCAACACCCCGATGCTAAGATAGTCAAAAATTTCCCATAGAAATGTATGGGTGGGAACCTACTTTTGAATCGCTTGGTAAACCCATACTAAAGCAGATATGCTCGGGGTGGCATTGAAAAGAGATGGAGGAGTGGTTACTGCTATCTTCTGTGTGTGCAGTGGTTTGCTCATATAGCATGTCTCATCAACACCTCGATGCTAAGATAGTCAATATTTCCCATAGAGATGTATGGGTGGTTTCCCATTGGAATGTATGGGTGGGAACCTACTTTTGAATCGCTTGGTTAACCCATACCGAAGCAGGTATGCTCGGGGTGGCATTTTAAACAGATAGAGGAGTGGTTGCTGCTATCTTACATGTGTGCAGTGGTTTGCTCATATTGCATGTCTCATCAACACCTCGAAGCTAAGATAGTCAATATTTCCAATAGAGATGTATGGGTGGTTTCCCATAGGAATGTATGGGTGGGAACCTACTTTTGCATCGCTTGGTTAACCCATACCGAAGCAGGTATGCTCGGGGTGGCATTTAAAACAGATAGAGGAGTGGTTACTGCTTTCTCACATGTGTGCAGTGGTTTGCTCATATTGCATGTCTCATCAACACCTCGATGCTAAGATAGTCAAAAATTTCCCATAGAAATGTATGGGTGGGAACCTACTTTTGAATCGCTTGGAAAACCCATACCAAAGCAGATATGCTCGGGGTGGCATTAAAAAGAGATAGAGGAGTGGTTACTGCTATCTTCCAAGTGTGCAGTGGTTTGCTCATATTGCATGTCTCATCAACACCTCGATGCTAAGATAGTCAATATTTCCCATAGAGATGTATGGGTGGTTTCCCATAGGAATGTATTGGTGGGAACCTACTTTTGAATCGCTTGGTTAACCCATACCGAAGCAGGTATGCTCGGGGTGGCATTAAAAACAGATAGAGGAGTGGTTACTGCTATCTTACATGTGTGCAGTGGTTTGCTCATATTGCATGTCTCATCAACACCCCGATGCTAAGATAGTCAAAAATTTCCCATAGAAATGTATGGGTGGGAACCTACTTTTGAATCGCTTGGTAAATCCATACTAAAGCAGATATGCTCGGGGTGGCATTGAAAAGAGATGGAGGAGTGGTTACTGCTATCTTCCATGTGTGCAGTGGTTTGCTCATATTGCATGTCTCATCAACACCTCGATGCTAAGATAGTCAATATTTCCCATAGAGATGTATGTGTGGTTTCCCATAGGAATGTATGGGTGGGAACCTACTTTTGAATCGCTTGGTTAACCCATACCGAAGCAGGTATGCTCGGGGTGGCATTAAAAACAGATAGAGGAGTGGTTACTGCTATCTTACATGTGTGCAGTGGTTTGCTCATATTGCATGTCTCATCAACACCCCGATGCTAAGATAGTCAAAAATTTCCCATAGAAATGTATGGGTGGGAACCTACTTTTGAATCGCTTGGTAAACCCATACTAAAGCAGATATGCTCGGGGTGGCATTGAAAAGAGATGGAGGAGTGGTTACTGCTATCTTCTGTGTGTGCAGTGGTTTGCTCATATAGCATGTCTCATCAACACCTCGATGCTAAGATAGTCAATATTTCCCATAGAGATGTATGGGTGGTTTCCCATAGGAATGTATGGGTGGGAACCTACTTTTGAATCGCTTGGTTAACCCATACCGAAGCAGGTATGCTCGGGGTGGCATTTTAAACAGATAGAGGAGTGGTTGCTGCTATCTTACATGTGTGCAGTACTTTGCTCATATTGCATGTCTCATCAACACCTCGATGCTAAGATAGTCAATATTTCCCATAGAGATGTATGGGTGGTTTCCCATAGGAATGTATGGGTGGGAACCTACTTTTGCATCGCTTGGTTAACCCATACCGAAGCAGGTATGCTCGGGGTGGCATTTAAAACAGATAGAGGAGTGGTTACTGCTTTCTCACATGTGTGCAGTGGTTTGCTCATATTGCATGTCTCATCAACACCTCGATGCTAAGATAGTCAAAAATTTCCCATAGAAATGTATGGGTGGGAACCTACTTTTGAATCGCTTGGAAAACCCATACCAAAGCAGATATGCTCGGGGTGGCATTAAAAAGAGATAGAGGAGTGGTTACTGCTATCTTCCATGTGTGCAGTGGTTTGCTCATATTGCATGTCTCATCAACACCTCGATGCTAAGATAGTCAATATTTCCCATAGAGATGTATGGGTGGTTTCCCATAGGAATGTATTGGTGGGAACCTACTTTTGAATCGCTTGGTTAACCCATACCGAAGCAGGTATGCTCGGGGTGGCATTAAAAACAGATAGAGGAGTGGTTACTGCTATCTTACATGTGTGCAGTGGTTTGCTCATATTGCATGTCTCATCAACACCCCGATGCTAAGATAGTCAAAAATTTCCCATAGAAATGTATGGGTGGGAACCTACTTTTGAATCGCTTGGTAAACCCATACTAAAGCAGATATGCTCGGGGTGGCATTGAAAAGAGATGGAGGAGTGGTTACTGCTATCTTCTGTGTGTGCAGTGGTTTGCTCATATTGCATGTCTCATCAACACCTCGATGCTAAGATAGTCATTATTTCCCATAGAGATGTATGGGTGGTTTCCCATAGGAATGTATGGGTGGGAACCTACTTTTGCATCGCTTGGTTAACCAATACCGAAGCAGGTATGCTCGGGGTGGCATTTAAAACAGATAGAGGAGTGGTTACTGCTATCTTACATGTGTGCAGTGGTTTGCTCATATTGCATGTCTCATCAACACCTCGATGCTAAGATAGTCAATAATTTCCCATAGAAATGTATGGGTGGGAACCTACTTTTGAATCGCTTGGTAAACCCATACAAAAGCAGATATGCTCGGGTTGGCATTAAAAAGAGATAGAGGAGTGGTTACTGCTATCTTCCATGTGTGCAGTGGTTTGCTCATATTGCATGTCTCATCAACACCTCGATGCTAAGATAGTCAATATTTCCCATAGAGATGTATGGGTGGTTTCCCATAGGAATGTATGGGTGGGAACCTACTTTTGAATCGCTTGGTTAACCCATACCGAAGCAGATATGCTCGGGGTGGCATTTAAAACAGATAGAGGAGTGGTTACTGCTATCTTACATGTGTGCAGTGGTTTGTTCATATTGCATGTCTCATCAACACCCCGATGCTAAGATAGTCAAAAATTTCCCATAGAAATGTATGGGTGGGAACCTACATTTGAATCGCTTGGTAAACCCATACTAAAGCAGATATGCTCGGGGTGGCATTGAAAAGAGATGGAGGAGTGGTTACTGCTATCTTCTGTGTGTGCAGTGGTTTGCTCATATTGCATGTCTCATCAACACCTCGATGCTAAGATAGTCAATATTTCCCATCGAGATGTATGGGTGGTTTCCCATAGGAATGTATGGGTGGGAACCTACTTTTGAATCGCTTGGTTAACCCATACCGAAGCAGGTATGCTCGGGGTGGCATTTAAAACAGATAGAGGAGTGGTTACTGCTATCTTCCATGTGTGCAGTGGTTTGCTCATATTGCATCTCTCATCAACACCTCGATGCTAAGATAGTCAAAAATTTCCCATAGAAATGTATGGGTGGGAACCTACTTTTGAATCGCTTGGTAAACCCATACAAAAGCAGATATGCTCGGGGTGGCATTAAAAAGAGATAGAGGAGTGGTTACTGCTATCTTCCATGTGTGCAGTGGTTTGCTCATATAGCATGTCTCATCAACACCTCGATGCTAAGATAGTCAATATTTCCCATAGAGATGTATGGGTGGTTTCCCATAGGAATGTATGGGTGGGAACCTACTTTTGCATCGCTTGGTTAACCCATACCGAAGCAGGTATGCTCGGGGTGGCATTTAAAACAGATAGATGAGTGGGTACTGCTATCTTACATGTGTGCAGTGGTTTGCTCATATTGCATGTCTAATCAACACCCCGATGCTAAGATAGTCAAAAATTTCCCATAGAAATGTATGGGTGGGAACCTACTTTTGAATCGCTTGGTAAATCCATACTAAAGCAGATATGCTCGGGGTGGCATTGAAAAGAGATGGAGGAGTGGTTACTGCTATCTTCCATGTGTGCAGTGGTTTGCTCATATTGCATGTCTCATCAACATCTCGATGCTAAGATAGTCAATATTTCCCATAGAGATGTATGTGCGGTTTCCCATAGGAATGTATGGGTGGGAACCTACTTTTGAATCGCTTGGTTAACCCATACCGAAGCAGGTATGCTCGGGGTGGCATTAAAAACAGATAGAGGAGTGGTTACTGCTATCTTACATGTGTGCAGTGGTTTGCTCATATTGCATGTCTCATCAACACCCCGATGCTAAGATAGTCAAAAATTTCCCATAGAAATGTATGGGTGGGAACCTACTTTTGAATCGCTTGGTAAACCCATACTAAAGCAGATATGCTCGGGGTGGCATTGAAAAGAGATGGAGGAGTGGTTACTGCTATCTTCTGTGTGTGCAGTGGTTTGCTCATATTGCATGTCTCATCAACACCTCGATGCTAAGATAGTCAATATTTCCCATAGAGATGTATGGGTGATTTCCCATAGGAATGTATGGGTGGGAACCTACTTTTGAATCGCTTGGTTAACCCATACCGAAGCAGGTATGCTCGGGGTGGCATTTAAAACAGATAGAGGAGTGGTTACTGCTATCTTACATGTGTGCAGTGGTTTGCTCATATTGCATGTCTCATCAACACCTCGATGCTAAGATAGTCAAAAATTTCCCATAGAAATGTATGGGTGGGAACCTACTTTTGAATCGCTTGGTAAACCCATACAAAAGCAGATATGCTCGGATTGGCATTAAAAAGAGATAGAGGAGTGGTTACTGCTATCTTCCATGTGTGCAGTGGTTTGCTCATATTGCATGTCTCATCAACACCTCGATGCTAAGATAGTCAATATTTCCCATAGAGATGTATGGGTGGTTTCCCATAGGAATGTATGGGTGGGAACCTACTTTTGAATCGCTTGGTTAACCCATACCGAAGCAGGTATGCTCGGGGTGGCATTTAAAACAGATAGAGGAGTTGTTACTGCTATCTTACATGTGTGCAGTGGTTTGTTCATATTGCATGTCTCATCAACACCCCGATGCTAAGATAGTCAAAAATTTCCCATAGAAATGTATGGGTGGGAACCTACTTTTGAATCGCTTGGTAAACCCATACTAAAGCAGATATGCTCGGGGTGGCATTGAAAAGAGATGGAGGAGTGGTTACTGCTATCTTCTGTGTGTGCAGTGGATTGCTCATATTGCATGTCTCATCAACACCTCGATGCTAAGATAGTCAATATTTCCCATCGAGATGTATGGGTGGTTTCCCATAGGAATGTATGGGTGGGAACCTACTTTTGAATCGCTTGGTTAACCCATACCGAAGCAGGTATGCTCGGGGTGGCATTTAAAACAGATAGAGGAGTGGTTACTGCTATCTTCCATGTGTGCAGTGGTTTGCTCATATTGCATCTCTCATCAACACCTCGATGCTAAGATAGTCAAAAATTTCCCATAGAAATGTATGGGTGGGAACCTACTTTTGAATCGCTTGGTAAACCCATACAAAAGCAGATATGCTCGGGGTGGCATTAAAAAGAGATAGAGGAGTGGTTACTGCTATCTTCCATGTGTGCAGTGGTTTGCTCATATAGCATGTCTCATCAACACCTCGATGCTAAGATAGTCAATATTTCCCATAGAGATGTATGGGTGGTTTCCCATAGGAATGTATGGGTGGGAACCTACTTTTGCATCGCTTGGTTAACCCATACCGAAGCAGGTATGCTCGGGGTGGCATTTAAAACAGATAGAGGAGTGGTTACTGCTATCTTACATGTGTGCAGTGGTTTGCTCATATTGCATGTCTCATCAACACCCCGATGCTAAGATAGTCAAAAATTTCCCATAGAAATGTATGGGTGGGAACCTACTTTTGAATCGCTTGGTAAATCCATACTAAAGCAGATATGCTCGGGGTGGCATTGAAAAGAGATGGAGGAGTGGTTACTGCTATCTTCTGTGTGTGCAGTGGTTTGCTCATATTGCATGTCTCATCAACACCTCGATGCTAAGATAGTCAATATTTCCCATAGAGACGTATGGGTGATTTCCCATAGGAATGTATGGGTGGGAACCTACTTTTGAATCGCTTGGTTAACCCATACCGAAGCAGGTATGCTCGGGGTGGCATTTGAAACAGATAGAGGAGTGGTTACTGCTATCTTACTTGTGTGCAGTGGTTTGCTCATATTGCATGTCTCATCAACACCTCGATGCTAAGATAGTGAAAAATTTCCCATAGAAATGTATGGGTGGGAACCTACTTTTGAATCGCTTGGTAAACCCATACAAAAGCAGATATGCTCGGGTTGGCATTAAAAAGAGATAGAGGAGTGGTTACTGCTATCTTCCATGTGTGCAGTGGTTTGCTCATATTGCATGTCTCATCAACACCTCGATGCTAAGATAGTCAATATTTCCCATAGAGATGTATGGGTGGCTTCCCATAGGAATGTATGGGTGGAACCTACTTTTGAATCGCTCGGTTAAACCATACCGAAGCAGGTATGCTCGGGGTGGCATTTAAAACAGATAGAGGAGTGGTTACTGCTATCTTACATGTGTGCAGTGGTTTGCTCATATTGCATGTCTCATCAACACCCCGATGCTATGGTAGTCAAAAATTTCCCATAGAAATGTATGGGTGGGAACCTACTTTTGAATCGCTTGGTAAACCCATACTAAAGCAGATATGCTCGGGGTGGCATTAAAAAGAGATGGATTAGTGGTTACTGCTATCTTCTGGGTGTGCAGTGGATTGCTCATATTGCATGTCTCATCAACACCTCGATGCTAAGATAGTCAATATTTCCCATAGAGATGTATGGGTGGTTTCCCATAGGAATGTATGGGTGGGAACCTACTTTTGAATCGCTTGGTTAACCCATACCGAAACAGGTATGCTCGGGGTGGCATTTAAAACAGATAGAGGAGTGGTTACTGCTATCTTACATGTGTGCAGTGGTTTGCTCATATTGCATGTCTCATCAACACCCCGATGCTAAGATAGTCAAAAATTTCCCATAGAAATGTATGGGTGGGAACCTACTTTTGAATCGCTTGGTAAACCCATACTAAAGCAGATATGCTCGGGGTGGCATTCAAAAGAGATGGAGGAGTGGTTACTGCTATCTTCTGTGTGTGCAGTGGTTTGCTCATATTGCATGTCTCATCAACACCTCGATGCTAAGATAGTCAATATTTCCCATCGAGATGTTTGGGTGGTTTCCCATAGGAATGTATGGGTGGGAACCTACTTTTGAATCGCTTGGTTAACCCATACCGAAGCAGGTATGCTCGGGGTGGCATTTAAAACAGATAGAGGAGTGGTTACTGCTATCTTCCATGTGTGCAGTGGTTTGCTCATATTGCATCTCTCATCAACACCTCGATGCTAAGATTGTCAAAAATTTCCCATAGAAATGTATGGGTGGGAACCTACTTTTGAATCGCTTGGTAAACCCATACAAAAGCAGATATGCTCGGGGTGGCATTAAAAAGAGATAGAGGAGTGGTTACTGCTATCTTCCATGTGTGCAGTGGTTTGCTCATATAGCATGTCTCATCAACACCTCGATGCTAAGATAGTCAATATTTCCCATAGAGATGTATGGGTGGTTTCCCATAGGAATGTATGGGTGGGAACCTACTTTTGCATCGCTTGGTTAACCCATACCGAAGCAGGTATGCTAGGGGTGGCATTTAAAACAGATAGAGGAGTGGTTACTGCTATCTTACATGTGTGCAGTGGTTTGCTCATATTGCATGTCTCATCAACACCCCGATGCTAAGATAGTCAAAAATTTCCCATAGAAATGTATGGGTGGGAACCTACTTTTGAATCGCTTGGTAAATCCATACTAAAGCAGATATGCTCGGGGTGGCATTGAAAAGAGATGGAGGAGTGGTTACTGCTATCTTCTGTGTGTGCAGTGGTTTGCTCATATTGCATGTCTCATCAACACCTCGATGCTAAGATAGTCAATATTTCCCATAGAGATGTATGGGTGATTTCCCATAGGAATGTATGGGTGGGAACCTACTTTTGAATCGCTTGGTTAACCCATACCGAAGCAGGTATGCTCGGGGTGGCATTTGAAACAGATAGAGGAGTGGTTACTGCTATCTTACATGTGTGCAGTGGTTTGCTCATATTGCATGTCTCATCAACACCTCGATGCTAAGATAGTGAAAAATTTCCCATAGAAATGTATGGGTGGGAACCTACTTTTGAATCGCTTGGTAAACCCATACAAAAGCAGATATGCTCGGGTTGGCATTAAAAAGAGATAGAGGAGTGGTTACTGCTATCTTCCATGTGTGCAGTGGTTTGCTCATATTGCATGTCTCATCAACACCTCGATGCTAAGATAGTCAATATTTCCCATAGAGATGTATGGGTGGCTTCCCATAGGAATGTATGGGTGGAACCTACTTTTGAATCGCTTGGTTAAACCATACCGAAGCAGGTATGCTCGAGGTGGCATTTAAAACAGATAGAGGAGTGGTTACTGCTATCTTACATGTGTGCAGTGGTTTGCTCATATTGCATGTCTCATCAACACCCCGATGCTAAGATAGTCAAAAATTTCCCATATAAATGTATGAGTGGGAACCAACTTTTGAATCGCTTGGTTAACCCATACCGAAGCAGGTATGCTCGGGGTGGCATTTAAAACAGATAGAGGAGTGGTTACTGCTATCTTACATGTGTGCAGTGGTTTGCTCATATTGCATGTCTCATCAACACCTCGATGCTAAGATAGTCAAAAATTTCCCATAGAAATGTATGGGTGGGAACCTACTTTTGAATCGCTTGGAAAACCCATACCAAAGCAGATATGCTCGGGGTGGCATTAAAAAGAGATAGAGGAGTGGTTACTGCTATCTTCCATGAGTGCAGTGGTTTGCTCATATTGCATGTCTCATCAACACATCGATGCTAAGATAGTCAATATTTCCCATAGAGATGTATGGGTGGTTTCCCATAGGAATGTATGGGTGGGAACCTACTTTTGAATCGCTTGGTTAACCCATACCGAAGCAGGTATGCTCGGGGTGGCATTTAAAACAGATAGAGGAGTGGTTACTGCTATCTTACATGTGTGCAGTGGTTTGCTCATATTGCATGTCTCATCAACACCCCGATGCTAAGATAGTCAAAAATTTCCCATAGAAATGTATGGGTGGGAACCTACTTTTGAATCGCTTGGTAAACCCATACTAAAGCAGATATGCTCGGGGTGGCATTGAAAAGAGATGGAGGAGTGGTTACTGCTATCTTCTGTGTGTGCAGTGGTTTGCTCATATTGCATGTCTCATCAACACCTCGATGCTAAGATAGTCAATGTTTCCCATAGAGATGTATGGGTGGTTTCCCATAGGAATGTATGGGTGGGAACCTACTTTTGCATCGCTTGGTTAACCCATACCGAAGCAGGTATGCTCGGGGTGGCATTTAAAACAGATAGAGGAGTGGTTACTGCTATCTTACATGTGTGCAGTGGTTTGCTCATATTGCATGTCTCATCAACACCTCGATGCTAAGATAGTCAAAAGTTTCCCATAGTAATGTATGGGTGGGAACCTACTTTTGAATCGCTTGGAAAACCCATACCAAAGCAGATATGCTCGGGGTGGCATTAAAAAGAGATAGAGGAGTGGTTACTGCTATCTTCCATGTGTGCAGTGGTTTGCTCATATTGCATGTCTCATCAACACTTCGATGCTAAGATAGTCAATATTTCCCATAGAGATGTATGGGTGGTTTCCCATAGGAATGTATGGGTGGGAACCTACTTTTGAATCGCTTGGTTAACCCATACCGAAGCAGGTATGCTCGGGGTGGCATTTAAAACAGATAGAGGAGTGGTTACTGCTATCTTACATGTGTGCAGTGGTTTGCTCATATTGCATGTCTCATCAACACCCCGATGCTAAGATAGTCAAAAATTTCCCATAGAAATGTATGGGTGGGAACCTACTTTTGAATCGCTTGGTAAACCCATACTAAAGCAGATATGCTCGGGGTGGCATTGAAAAGAGATGGAGGAGTGGTTACTGCTATCTTCTGTGTGTGCAGTGGTTTGCTCATATTGCATGTCTCATCAACACCTCGATGCTAAGATAGTCAATGTTTCCCATAGAGATGTATGGGTGATTTCCCATAGGAATGTATGGGTGGGAACCTACTTTTGAATCGCTTGGTTAACCCATACCGAAGCAGGTATGCTCGGGGTGGCATTTAAAACAGATAGAGGAGTGGTTACTGCTATCTTACATGTGTGCAGTGGTTTGCTCATATTGCATGTCTCATCAACACCTCGATGCTAAGATAGTCAAAAATTTCCCATAGAAATGTATGGGTGGGAACCTACTTTTGAATCGCTTGGTAAACCCATACAAAAGCAGATATGCTCGGGTTGGCATTAAAATGAGATAGAGGAGTGGTTACTGCTATCTTCCATGTGTGCAGTGGTTTGCTCATATTGCATGTCTCATCAACACCTCGATGCTAAGATAGTCAATATTTCCCATAGAGATGTATGGGTGGCTTCCCATAGGAATGTATGGGTGGAACCTACTTTTGAATCGCCTGGTTAACCCATACCGAAGCAGGTATGCTCGGGGTGGCATTTAAAACAAATAGAGGAGTGGTTACTGCTATCTTACATGTGTGCAGTGGTTTGCTCATATTGCATGTCTCTTCAACACCTCGATGCTAAGATAGTCAAAAATTTCCCATAGAAATGTATGGGTGGGAACCTACTTTTGAATCGCTTGGTAAACCCATACTAAAGCAGATATGCTCGGGGTGGCATTAAAAAGAGATGGAGGAGTGGTTACTGCTATCTTCTGTGTGTGCAGTGTTTAGCTCATATTGCATGTCTCATCAACACCTCGATGCTAAGATAGTCAATATTTCCCATCGAGATGTATGGGTGGTTTCCCATAGGAATGTATGGGTGGGAACCTACTTTTGAATCGCTTGGTTAACCCAAACCGAAGCAGGTATGCTCGGGGTGGCATTTAAAACAGATAGAGGAGTGGTTACTGCTATCTTACATGTGTGCAGTGGTTTGCTCATATTGCATGTCTCTTCAACACCTCGATGCTAAGATAGTCAAAAATTTCCCATAGAAATGTATGGGTGGGAACCTACTTTTGAATCGCTTGGTTAACCCATACCGAAGCAGGTATGCTCGGGGTGGCATTTAAAACAGATAGAGGAGTGGTTACTGCTATCTTACATGTGTGCAGTGGTTTGCTCATATTGCATGTCTCATCAACACCTCGATGCTAAGATAGTCAAAAATTTCCCATAGAAATGTATGGGTGGGAACCTACTTTTGAATCGCATGGAAAACCCATACCAAAGCAGATATGCTCGGGGTGGCATTAAAAAGAGATAGAGGAGTGGTTACTGCTATCTTCCATGTGTGCAGTGGTTTGCTCATATTGCATGTCTCATCAACACATCGATGCTAAGATAGTCAATATTTCCCATAGAGATGTATGGGTGGTTTCCCATAGGAATGTATGGGTGGGAACCTACTTTTGAATCGCTTGGTTAACCCATACCGAAGCAGGTATGCTCGGGGTGGCATTTAAAACAGATAGAGGAGTGGTTACTGCTATCTTACATGTGTGCAGTGGTTTGCTCATATTGCATGTCTCATCAACACCCCGATGCTAAGATAGTCAAAAATTTCCCATAGAAATGTATGGGTGGGAACCTACTTTTGAATCGCTTGGTAAACCCATACTAAAGCAGATATGCTCGGGGTGGCATTGAAAAGAGATGGAGGAGTGGTTACTGCTATCTTCTGTGTGTGCAGTGGTTTGCTCATATTGCATGTCTCATCAACACCTCGATGCTAAGATAGTCAATGTTTCCCATAGAGATGTATGGGTGGTTTCCCATAGGAATGTATGGGTGGGAACCTACTTTTGCATCGCTTGGTTAACCCATACCGAAGCAGGTATGCTCGGGGTGGCATTTAAAACAGATAGAGGAGTGGTTACTGCTATCTTACATGTGTGCAGTGGTTTGCTCATATTGCATGTCTCATCAACACCTCGATGCTAAGATAGTCAAAAATTTCCCATAGAAATGTATGGTTGGGAACCTACTTTTGAATCGCTTGGAAAACCCATACCAAAGCAGATATGCTCAGGGTGGCATTAAAAAGAGATAGAGGAGAGGTTACTGCTATCTTCCATGTGTGCAGTGGTTTGCTCATATTGCATGTCTCATCAACACATCGATGCTAAGATAGTCAATATTTCCCATAGAGATGTATGGGTGGTTTCCCATAGGAATGTATGGGTGGGAACCTACTTTTGAATAGCTTGGTTAACCCATACCGAAGCAGGTATGCTCGGGGTGGCAATTAAAACAGATAGAGGAGTGGTTACTGCTATCTTACATGTGTGCAGTGGTTTGCTCATATTGCATGTCTCATCAACACCCCGATGCTAAGATAGTCAAAAATTTCCCATAGAAATGTATGGGTGGGAACCTACTTTTGAATCGCTTGGTAAACCCATACTAAAGCAGATATGCTCGGGGTGGCATTGAAAAGAGATGGAGGAGTGGATACTGCTATCTTCTGTGTGTGCAGTGGTTTGCTCATATTGCATGTCTCATCAACACCTCGATGCTAAGATAGTCAATGTTTCCCATAGAGATGTATGGGTGATTTCCCATAGGAATGTATGGGTGGGAACCTACTTTTGAATCGCTTGGTTAACCCATACCGAAGCAGGTATGCTCGGGGTGGCATTTAAAACAGATAGAGGAGTGGTTACTGCTATCTTACATGTGTGCAGTGGTTTGCTCATATTGCATGTCTCATCAACACCTCGATGCTAAGATAGTCAAAAATTTCCCATAGAAATGTATGGTTGGGAACCTACTTTTGAATCGCTTGGAAAACCCATACCAAAGCAGATATGCTCAGGGTGGCATTAAAAAGAGATAGAGGAGTGGTTACTGCTATCTTCCATGTGTGCAGTGGTTTGCTCATATTGCATGTCTCATCAACACATCGATGCTAAGATAGTCAATATTTCCCATAGAGATGTATGGGTGGTTTCCCATAGGAATGTATGGGTGGGAACCTACTTTTGAATAGCTTGGTTAACCCATACCGAAGCAGGTATGCTCGGGGTGGCAATTAAAACAGATAGAGGAGTGGTTACTGCTATCTTACATGTGTGCAGTGGTTTGCTCATATTGCATGTCTCATCAACACCCCGATGCTAAGATAGTCAAAAATTTCCCATAGAAATGTATGGGTGGGAACCTACTTTTGAATCGCTTGGTAAACCCATACTAAAGCAGATATGCTCGGGGTGGCATTGAAAAGAGATGGAGGAGTGGATACTGCTATCTTCTGTGTGTGCAGTGGTTTGCTCATATTGCATGTCTCATCAACACCTCGATGCTAAGATAGTCAATGTTTCCCATAGAGATGTATGGGTGATTTCCCATAGGAATGTATGGGTGGGAACCTACTTTTGAATCGCTTGGTTAACCCATACCGAAGCAGGTATGCTCGGGGTGGCATTTAAAACAGATAGAGGAGTGGTTACTGCTATCTTACATGTGTGCAGTGGTTTGCTCATATTGCATGTCTCATCAACACCTCGATGCTAAGATAGTCAAAAATTTCCCATAGAAATGTATGGGTGGGAACCTACTTTTGAATCGCTTGGTAAACCCATACAAAAGCAGATATGCTCGGGTTGGCATTAAAAAGAGATAGAGGAGTGGTTACTGCTATCTTCCATGTGTGCAGTGGTTTGCTCATATTGCATGTCTCATCAACACCTCGATGCTAAGATAGTCAATATTTCCCATAGAGATGTATGGGTGGCTTCCCATAGGAATGTATGGGTGGAACCTACTTTTGAATCGCTTGGTTAACCCATACCGAAGCAGGTATGCTCGGGGTGGCATTTAAAACAGATAGAGGAGTGGTTACTGCTATCTTACATGTGTGCAGTGGTTTGCTCATATTGAATGTCTCATCAACACCTCGATGCTAAGATAGTCAAAAATTTCCCATATAAATGTATGGGTGGGAACCAACTTTTGAATCGCTTGGTTAACCCATACCGAAGCAGGTATGCTCGGGGTGGCATTTAAAACAGATAGAGGAGTGGTTACTGCTATCTTACATGTGTGCAGTGGTTTCCTGATATTGCATGTCTCATCAACACCGCGATGCTAAGATAGTCAAAAATTTCCCATATAAATGTATGGGTGGGAACCAACTTTTGAATCGCTTGGTTAACCCATACCGAAGCAGGTATGCTCGGGGTGGCATTTAAAACAGATAGAGGAGTGGTTACTGCTATCTTACATGTGTGCAGTGGTTTGCTCATATTGCATGTCTCATCAACACCCCGATGCTAAGATAGTCAAAAATTTCCCATACAAATGTATGGGTGGGAACCTACTTTTGAATCGCTTGGTAAACCCATACTAAAGCAGATATGCTCGGGGTGGCATTAAAAAGAGATGGAGGAGTGGTTACTGCTATCTTCTGTGTGTGCAGTGGTTTGCTCATATTGCATGTCTCATCAACACCTCGATGCTAAGATAGTCAATAATTCCCATCGAGATGTATGGGTGGTTTCCCATAGGAATGTATGGGTGGGAACCTACTTTTGAATCGCTTGGTTAACCCATACCGAAGCAGGTATGCTCAGGGTGGCATTTAAAACAGTTAGAGGAGTGGTTACTGCTGTCTTACATGTGTGCAGTGGTTTGCTCATATTGCATGTCTCATCAACACCTCGATGCTAAGATAGTCAAAAATTTCCCATAGAAATGTATGGGTGGGAACCTACTTTTGAATCGCTTGGTAAACCCATACCAAAGCAGATATGCTCGGGGTGGCATTAAAAAGAGATGGAGGAGTGGTTACTACTATCTTCTGTGTGTGCAGTGGTTTGCTCATATTGCATGTCTCATCAACACCTCGATGCTAAGATAGTCAATATTTCCCATAGAGATGTATGGGTGGTTTCCCATAGGAATGTATGGGTGGGAACATACTTTTGAATCGCTTGGTTAACCCATACCGAAGCAGATATGCTCGGGGTGGCATTAAAAAGAGATGGAGGAGTGGTTACTGCTATCTTCTGTGTGTGCAGTGGTTTGCTCATATTGCATCTCTAATCTACACCTCGATGCTAAGATAGTCAATATTTCCCATAGAGATGTATGGGTGGTTTCCCATAGGAATGTATGGGTGGGAACCTACTTTTGAATCGCTTGGTTAACCCATACCGAAGCAGGTATGCTCGGGGTGGCATTTAAAACAGATAGAGGAGTGGTTACTGCTATCTTACATGTGTGCAGTGGTTTGCTCATATTGCATGTCTCATCAACACCTCGATGCTAAGATAGTCAAAAATTTCCCATAGAAATGTATGGGTGGGAACATACTTTTGAATCGCTTGGTAAACCCATACCAAAGCAGATATGCTCGGGGTGGCATTAAAAAGAGATGGAGAAGTGGTTACTGCTATCTTCTATGTGTGCAGTGGTTTGCTCATATTGCATGTCTCATCAACACCTCGATGCTAAGATAGTCAACATTTCCCATAGAGATGTATGGGTGGTTTCCCATAGGAATGTATGGGTGGGAACCTACTTTTGAATCGCTTGGTTAACCCATACCGAAGCAGGTATGCTCGGGGTGGCATTTAAAACAGATAGAGGAGTGGTTACTGCTATCTTACATGTGTGCAGTGGTTTGCTCATATTGCATGTCTCATCAACACCTCGATGCTAAGATAGTCAAAAATTTCCCATTGAAATGTATGGGTAGGAACCTACTTTTGAATCGCTTGGTAAACCCATACCATAGCAGATATGCTCGGGGTGGCATTAAAAAGAGATGGAGGAGTGGTTACTGCTATCTTCTGTGTGTGCAGTGGTTTGCTCATATTGCATGTCTCATCAACACCTCGATGCTAAGATAGTCAATATTTCCCATAGAGATGTATGGGTGGTTTCCCATAGGAATGTATGGGTGGGAACCTACTTTTGAATCGCTTGGTTAACCCATACCGAAGCAGATATGCTCGGGGTGGCATTAAAAAGAGATGGAGGAGTGGTTACTGCTATCTTACATGTGTGCAGTGGTTTCCTGATATTGCATGTCTCATCAACACCGCGATGCTAAGATAGTCAAAAATTTCCCATATAAATGTATGGGTGGGAACCTACTTTTGAATCGCTTGGTTAACCCATACCGAAGCAGGTATGCTCGGGGTGGCATTTAAAACAGATAGAGGAGTGGTTACTGCTATCTTACATGTGTGCAGTGGTTTGCTCATATTGCATGTCTCATCAACACCCCGATGCTAAGATAGTCAAAAATTTCCCATACAAATGTATGGGTGGGAACCTACTTTTGAATCGCTTGGTAAACCCATACTAAAGCAGATATGCTCGGGGTGGCATTAAAAAGAGATGGAGGAGTGGTTACTGCTATCTTCTGTGTGTGCAGTGGTTTGCTCATATTGCATGTCACATCAACACCTCGATGCTAAGATAGTCAATAATTCCCATCGAGATGTATGGGTGGTTTCCCATAGGAATGTATGGGTGGGAACCTACTTTTGAATCGCTTGGTTAACCCATACCGAAGCAGGTATGCTCGGGGTGGCATTTAAAACAGTTAGAGGAGTGGTTACTGCTGTCTTACATGTGTGCAGTGGTTTGCTCATATTGCATGTCTCATCAACACCTCGATGCTAAGATAGTCAAAAATTTCCCATAGAAATGTATGGGTGGGAACCTACTTTTGAATCGCTTGGTAAACCCATACCAAAGCAGATATGCTCGGGGTGGCATTAAAAAGAGATGGAGGAGTGGTTACTGCTATCTTCTGTGTGTGCAGTGGTTTGCTCATATTGCATGTCTCATCAACATCTCGATGCTAAGATAGTCAATATTTCCCATAGAGATGTATGGGTGGTTTCCCATAGGAATGTATGGGTGGGAACCTACTTTTGAATCGCTTGGTTAACCCATACCGAAGCAGGTATGCTCGGGGTGGCATTTAAAACAGATAGAGGAGTGGTTACTGCTATCTTACATGTGTGCAGTGGTTTCCTCATATTGCATGTCTCATCAACACCGCGATGCTAAAATAGTCAAAAATTTCCCATATAAATGTATGGGTGGGAACCTACTTTTGAATCGCTTGGTTAACCCATACCGAAGCTGGTATGCTCGGGGTGGCATTTAAAACAGCTAGAGGAGTGGTTACTGCTATCTTCCATGTGTGCAGTGGTTTGCTCATATTGCATGTCTTATCAACACCTCGATGCTAAGATAGTCAACATTTCCCATAGAGATGTATGGGTGGTTTCCCATAGGAATGTATGGGTGGGAACCTACTTTTGAATCGCTTGGTTAACCCATACCGAAGCAGGTATGCTCGGGGTGGCATTTAAAACAGATAGAGGAGTGGTTACTGCTATCTTACATGTGTGTAGTGGTTTGCTCATATTGCATGTCTCATCAACACCTCGATGCTAAGATAGTCAAAAATTTCCCATAGAAATGTATGGGTAGGAACCTACTTTTGAATCGCTTGGTAAACCCATACCATAGCAGATATGCTCGGGGTGGCATTAAAAAGAGATGGAGGAGTGGTTACTGCTATCTTCTGTGTGTGCAGTGGTTTGCTCATATTGCATGTCTCATCAACACCTCGATGCTAAGATAGTCAATATTTCCCATAGAGATGTATGGGTGGTTTCCCATAGGAATGTATGGGTGGGAACATACTTTTGAATCGCTTGGTTAACCCATACCGAAGCAGATATGCTCGGGGTGGCATTAAAAAGAGATGGAGGAGTGGTTACTGCTATCTTCTGTGTGTGCAGTGGTTTGCTCATATTGCATCTCTAATCAACACCTCGATGCTAAGATAGTCAATATTTCCCATAGAGATGTATGGGTGGTTTCCCATAGGAATGTATGGGTGGGAACCTACTTTTGAATCGCTTGGTTAACCCATACCGAAGCAGGTATGCTCGGGGTGGCATTTAAAACAGATAGAGGAGTGGTTACTGCTATCTTACATGTGTGCAGTGGTTTGCTCATATTGCATGTCTCATCAACACCTCGATGCTAAGATAGTCAAAAATTTCCCATAGAAATGTATGGGTAGGAACCTACTTTTGAATCGCTTGGTAAACCCATACCATAGCAGATATGCTCGGGGTGGCATTAAAAAGAGATGGAGGAGTGGTTACTGCTATCTTCTGTGTGTGCAGTGGTTTGCTCATATTGCATGTCTCATCAACACCTCGATGCTAAGATAGTCAATATTTCCCATAGAGATGTATGGGTGGTTTCCCATAGGAATGTATGGGTGGGAACCTACTTTTGAATCACTTGGTTAACCCATACCGAAGCAGATATGCTCGGGGTGGCATTAAAAAGAGATGGAGGAGTGGTTACTGCTATCTTCTGTGTGTGCAGTGGTTTGCTCATATTGCATCTCTCATCAACACCTCGATGCTAAGATAGTCAATATTTCCCATAGAGATGTATGGGTGGTTTCCCATAGGAATGTATGGGTGGGAACCTACTTTTGAATCGCTTGGTTAACCCATACCGAAGCAGGTATGCTCGGGGTGGTATTTAAAACAGATAGAGGAGTGGTTACTGCTATCTTACATGTGTGCAGTGGTTTCCTGATATTGCATATCTCATCAACACCGCGATGCTAAGATAGTCAAAAATTTCCCATATAAATGTATGGGTGGGAACCTACTTTTGAATCGCTTGGTAAACCCATACCGAAGCAGGTATGCTCGGGGTGGCATTTAAAACAGATAGAGGAGTGGTTACTGCTATCTTACATGTGTGCAGTGGTTTGCTCATATTGCATGTCTCATCAACACCCCGATGCTAAGATAGTCAAAAATTTCCCATACAAATGTATGGGTGGGAACCTACTTTTGAATCGCTTGGTAAACCCATACTAAAGCAGATATGCTCGGGGTGGCATTAAAAAGAGATGGAGGAGTGGTTACTGCTATCTTCTGTGTGTGCAGTGGTTTGCTCATATTGCATGTCTCATCAACACCTCGATGCTAAGATAGTCAATAATTCCCATCGAGATGTATGGGTGGTTTCCCATAGGAATGTATGGGTGGGAACCTACTTTTGAATCGCTTGGTTAACCCATACCGAAGCAGGTATGCTCAGGGTGGCATTTAAAACAGTTAGAGGAGTGGTTACTGCTGTCTTACATGTGTGCAGTGGTTTGCTCATATTGCATGTCTCATCAACACCTCGATGCTAAGATAGTCAAAAATTTCCCATAGAAATGTATGGGTGGGAACCTACTTTTGAATCGCTTGGTAAACCCATACCAAAGCAGATATGCTCGGGGTGGCATTAAAAAGAGATGGAGGAGTGGTTACTACTATCTTCTGTGTGTGCAGTGGTTTGCTCATATTGCATGTCTCATCAACACCTCGATGCTAAGATAGTCAATATTTCCCATAGAGATGTATGGGTGGTTTCCCATAGGAATGTATGGGTGGGAACATACTTTTGAATCGCTTGGTTAACCCATACCGAAGCAGATATGCTCGGGGTGGCATTAAAAAGAGATGGAGGAGTGGTTACTGCTATCTTCTGTGTGTGCAGTGGTTTGCTCATATTGCATCTCTAATCTACACCTCGATGCTAAGATAGTCAATATTTCCCATAGAGATGTATGGGTGGTTTCCCATAGGAATGTATGGGTGGGAACCTACTTTTGAATCGCTTGGTTAACCCATACCGAAGCAGGTATGCTCGGGGTGGCATTTAAAACAGATAGAGGAGTGGTTACTGCTATCTTACATGTGTGCAGTGGTTTGCTCATATTGCATGTCTCATCAACACCTCGATGCTAAGATAGTCAAAAATTTCCCATAGAAATGTATGGGTGGGAACCTACTTTTGAATCGCTTGGTAAACCCATACCAAAGCAGATATGCTCGGGGTGGCATTAAAAAGAGATGGAGAAGTGGTTACTGCTATCTTCTATGTGTGCAGTGGTTTGCTCATATTGCATGTCTCATCAACACCTCGATGCTAAGATAGTCAACATTTCCCATAGAGATGTATGGGTGGTTTCCCATAGGAATGTATGGGTGGGAACCTACTTTTGAATCGCTTGGTTAACCCATACCGAAGCAGGTATGCTCGGGGTGGCATTTAAAACAGATAGAGGAGTGGTTACTGCTATCTTACATGTGTGCAGTGGTTTGCTCATATTGCATGTCTCATCAACACCTCGATGCTAAGATAGTCAAAAATTTCCCATTGAAATGTATGGGTAGGAACCTACTTTTGAATCGCTTGGTAAACCCATACCATAGCAGATATGCTCGGGGTGGCATTAAAAAGAGATGGAGGAGTGGTTACTGCTATCTTCTGTGTGTGCAGTGGTTTGCTCATATTGCATGTCTCATCAACACCTCGATGCTAAGATAGTCAATATTTCCCATAGAGATGTATGGGTGGTTTCCCATAGGAATGTATGGGTGGGAACCTACTTTTGAATCGCTTGGTTAACCCATACCGAAGCAGATATGCTCGGGGTGGCATTAAAAAGAGATGGAGGAGTGGTTACTGCTATCTTACATGTGTGCAGTGGTTTCCTGATATTGCATGTCTCATCAACACCGCGATGCTAAGATAGTCAAAAATTTCCCATATAAATGTATGGGTGGGAACCTACTTTTGAATCGCTTGGTTAACCCATACCGAAGCAGGTATGCTCGGGGTGGCATTTAAAACAGATAGAGGAGTGGTTACTGCTATCTTACATGTGTGCAGTGGTTTGCTCATATTGCATGTCTCATCAACACCCCGATGCTAAGATAGTCAAAAATTTCCCATACAAATGTATGGGTGGGAACCTACTTTTGAATCGCTTGGTAAACCCATACTAAAGCAGATATGCTCGGGGTGGCATTAAAAAGAGATGGAGGAGTGGTTACTGCTATCTTCTGTGTGTGCAGTGGTTTGCTCATATTGCATGTCACATCAACACCTCGATGCTAAGATAGTCAATAATTCCCATCGAGATGTATGGGTGGTTTCCCATAGGAATGTATGGGTGGGAACCTACTTTTGAATCGCTTGGTAAACCCATACCAAAGCAGATATGCTCGGGGTGGCATTAAAAAGAGATGGAGGAGTGGTTACTACTATCTTCTGTGTGTGCAGTGGTTTGCTCATATTGCATGTCTCATCAACACCTCGATGCTAAGATAGTCAATATTTCCCATAGAGATGTATGGGTGGTTTCCCATAGGAATGTATGGGTGGGAACATACTTTTGAATCGCTTGGTTAACCCATACCGAAGCAGATATGCTCGGGGTGGCATTAAAAAGAGATGGAGGAGTGGTTACTGCTTTCTTCTGTGTGTGCAGTGGTTTGCTCATATTGCATCTCTAATCTACACCTCGATGCTAAGATAGTCAATATTTCCCATAGAGATGTATGGGTGGTTTCCCATAGGAATGTATGGGTGGGAACCTACTTTTGAATCGCTTGGTTAACCCATACCGAAGCAGGTATGCTCGGGGTGGCATTTAAAACAGATAGAGGAGTGGTTACTGCTATCTTACATGTGTGCAGTGGTTTGCTCATATTGCATGTCTCATCAACACCTCGATGCTAAGATAGTCAAAAATTTCCCATAGAAATGTATGGGTGGGAACCTACTTTTGAATCGCTTGGTAAACCCATACCAAAGCAGATATGCTCGGGGTGGCATTAAAAAGAGATGGAGAAGTGGTTACTGCTATCTTCTATGTGTGCAGTGGTTTGCTCATATTGCATGTCTCATCAACACCTCGATGCTAAGATAGTCAACATTTCCCATAGAGATGTATGGGTGGTTTCCCATAGGAATGTATGGGTGGGAACCTACTTTTGAATCGCTTGGTTAACCCATACCGAAGCAGGTATGCTCGGGGTGGCATTTAAAACAGATAGAGGAGTGGTTACTGCTATCTTACATGTGTGCAGTGGTTTGCTCATATTGCATGTCTCATCAACACCTCGATGCTAAGATAGTCAAAAATTTCCCATTGAAATGTATGGGTAGGAACCTACTTTTGAATCGCTTGGTAAACCCATACCATAGCAGATATGCTCGGGGTGGCATTAAAAAGAGATGGAGGAGTGGTTACTGCTATCTTCTGTGTGTGCAGTGGTTTGCTCATATTGCATGTCTCATCAACACCTCGATGCTAAGATAGTCAATATTTCCCATAGAGATGTATGGGTGGTTTCCCATAGGAATGTATGGGTGGGAACCTACTTTTGAATCGCTTGGTTAACCCATACCGAAGCAGATATGCTCGGGGTGGCATTAAAAAGAGATGGAGGAGTGGTTACTGCTATCTTACATGTGTGCAGTGGTTTCCTGATATTGCATGTCTCATCAACACCGCGATGCTAAGATAGTCAAAAATTTCCCATATAAATGTATGGGTGGGAACCTACTTTTGAATCGCTTGGTTAACCCATACCGAAGCAGGTATGCTCGGGGTGGCATTTAAAACAGATAGAGGAGTGGTTACTGCTATCTTACATGTGTGCAGTGGTTTGCTCATATTGCATGTCTCATCAACACCCCGATGCTAAGATAGTCAAAAATTTCCCATACAAATGTATGGGTGGGAACCTACTTTTGAATCGCTTGGTAAACCCATACTAAAGCAGATATGCTCGGGGTGGCATTAAAAAGAGATGGAGGAGTGGTTACTGCTATCTTCTGTGTGTGCAGTGGTTTGCTCATATTGCATGTCACATCAACACCTCGATGCTAAGATAGTCAATAATTCCCATCGAGATGTATGGGTGGTTTCCCATAGGAATGTATGGGTGGGAACCTACTTTTGAATCGCTTGGTTAACCCATACCGAAGCAGATATGCTCGGGGTGGCATTAAAAAGAGATGGAGGAGTGGTTACTGCTATCTTCTGTGTGTGCAGTGGTTTGCTCATATTGCATCTCTAATCTACACCTCGATGCTAAGATAGTCAATATTTCCCATAGAGATGTATGGGTGGTTTCCCATAGGAATGTATGGGTGGGAACCTACTTTTGAATCGCTTGGTTAACCCATACCGAAGCAGGTATGCTCGGGGTGGCATTTAAAACAGATAGAGGAGTGGTTACTGCTATCTTACATGTGTGCAGTGGTTTGCTCATATTGCATGTCTCATCAACACCTCGATGCTAAGATAGTCAAAAATTTCCCATAGAAATGTATGGGTGGGAACCTACTTTTGAATCGCTTGGTAAACCCATACCAAAGCAGATATGCTCGGGGTGGCATTAAAAAGAGATGGAGAAGTGGTTACTGCTATCTTCTATGTGTGCAGTGGTTTGCTCATATTGCATGTCTCATCAACACCTCGATGCTAAGATAGTCAACATTTCCCATAGAGATGTATGGGTGGTTTCCCATAGGAATGTATGGGTGGGAACCTACTTTTGAATCGCTTGGTTAACCCATACCGAAGCAGGCATGCTCGGGGTGGCATTTAAAACAGATAGAGGAGTGGTTACTGCTATCTTACATGTGTGCAGTGGTTTGCTCATATTGCATGTCTCATCAACACCTCGATGCTAAGATAGTCAAAAATTTCCCATTGAAATGTATGGGTAGGAACCTACTTTTGAATCGCTTGGTAAACCCATACCATAGCAGATATGCTCGGGGTGGCATTAAAAAGAGATGGAGGAGTGGTTACTGCTATCTTCTGTGTGTGCAGTGGTTTGCTCATATTGCATGTCTCATCAACACCTCGATGCTAAGATAGTCAATATTTCCCATAGAGATGTATGGGTGGTTTCCCATAGGAATGTATGGGTGGGAACCTACTTTTGAATCGCTTGGTTAACCCATACCGAAGCAGATATGCTCGGGGTGGCATTAAAAAGAGATGGAGGAGTGGTTACTGCTATCTTACATGTGTGCAGTGGTTTCCTGATATTGCATGTCTCATCAACACCGCGATGCTAAGATAGTCAAAAATTTCCCATATAAATGTATGGGTGGGAACCTACTTTTGAATCGCTTGGTTAACCCATACCGAAGCAGGTATGCTCGGGGTGGCATTTAAAACAGATAGAGGAGTGGTTACTGCTATCTTACATGTGTGCAGTGGTTTGCTCATATTGCATGTCTCATCAACACCCCGATGCTAAGATAGTCAAAAATTTCCCATACAAATGTATGGGTGGGAACCTACTTTTGAATCGCTTGGTAAACCCATACTAAAGCAGATATGCTCGGGGTGGCATTAAAAAGAGATGGAGGAGTGGTTACTGCTATCTTCTGTGTGTGCAGTGGTTTGCTCATATTGCATGTCACATCAACACCTCGATGCTAAGATAGTCAATAATTCCCATCGAGATGTATGGGTGGTTTCCCATAGGAATGTATGGGTGGGAACCTACTTTTGAATCGCTTGGTTAACCCATACCGAAGCAGGTATGCTCGGGGTGGCATTTAAAACAGTTAGAGGAGTGGTTACTGCTGTCTTACATGTGTGCAGTGGTTTGCTCATATTGCATGTCTCATCAACACCTCGATGCTAAGATAGTCAAAAATTTCCCATAGAAATGTATGGGTGGGAACCTACTTTTGAATCGCTTGGTAAACCCATACCAAAGCAGATATGCTCGGGGTGGCATTAAAAAGAGATGGAGGAGTGGTTACTGCTATCTTCTGTGTGTGCAGTGGTTTGCTCATATTGCATGTCTCATCAACATCTCGATGCTAAGATAGTCAATATTTCCCATAGAGATGTATGGGTGGTTTCCCATAGGAATGTATGGGTGGGAACCTACTTTTGAATCGCTTGGTTAACCCATACCGAAGCAGGTATGCTCGGGGTGGCATTTAAAACAGATAGAGGAGTGGTTACTGCTATCTTACATGTGTGCAGTGGTTTCCTCATATTGCATGTCTCATCAACACCGCGATGCTAAAATAGTCAAAAATTTCCCATATAAATGTATGGGTGGGAACCTACTTTTGAATCGCTTGGTTAACCCATACCGAAGCTGGTATGCTCGGGGTGGCATTTAAAACAGATAGAGGAGTGGTTACTGCTATCTTCCATGTGTGCAGTGGTTTGCTCATATAGCATGTCTCATCAACACCTCGATGCTAAGATAGTCCATATTTCCCATAGAGATGTATGGGTGGTTTCCCATAGGAATGTATGGGTGGGAACCTACTTTTGAATCGCTTTCTTAACCCATACCGAAGCAGGTATGCTCGGGGTGGCATTTAAAACAGATAGAGGAGTGGTTACTGCTATCTTACATGTGTGCAGTGGTTTGCTCATATTGCATCTCTCATCAACACCTCGATGCTAAGATAGTCAATATTTCCCATAGAGATGTATGGGTGGTTTCCCATAGGAATGTATGGGTCGGAACCTACTTTTGAATCGCTTGGTAAACCCATACCAAAGCAGATATGCTCGGGGTGGCATTAAAAAGAGATGGAGGAGTGGTTACTGCTATCTTCTATGTGTGCAGTGGTTTGCTCATATTGCATGTCTCATCAACACCTCGATGCTAAGATAGTCAATTTTTCCCATAGAGATGTATGGGTGGTTTCCCATAGAAATGTATGGGTGGGAACCTACTTTTGAATCGCTTGGTTAACCCATACCGAAGCAGATATGCTCGGGGTGGCATTAAAAAGAGATGGAGGAGTGGTTACTGCTATCTTACATGTGTGCAGTGGTTTGCTCATATTGCATGTCTCATCAACACCTCGATGCTAAGATAGTCAAAAATTTCCCATAGAAATGTATGGGTGGGAACCTACTTTTGAATCGCTTGGTTAACCCATACCGAAGCAGGTATGCTCGGGGTGGCATTTAAAACAGATAGAGGAGTGGTTACTGCTATCTTCCATGTGTGCAGTGGTTTGCTCATATTGCATGTCTCATCAACACCTCGATGCTAAGATAGTCAATATTTCCCGTAGAGATGTATGGGTGGTTTCCCATAGGAATGTATGGGTGGGAATCTACTTTTGAATCGCTTGGTTAACTCATGCCGAAGCAGGTATGCTCGGGGTGACATTTAAAACAGATAGAGGAGTGGTTACTGCTATCTTACATGTGTGCAGTGGTTTGCTCATATTGCATGTCTCATCAACACCTCGATGCTAAGATAGTCAAAAATTTCCCATAGAAATGTATGGGTGGGAACCTACTTTTGAATCGCTTGGTAAACCCATACTAAAGCAGATATGCTCGGGTGGCATTCAATAGAGATAGAGGAGTGGTTACTGCTATCTTCCATGTGTGCAGTGGTTTGCTCGTATTGCATGTCTCATCAACACCTCGATGCTAAGATAGTCAATATTTCCCATAGAGATGTATGGGTGGTTTCCCATAGGAATGTATGGGTGGGAACCTACTTTTGAATCGCTTGGTAAACCCATACCAAAGCAGATATGCTCGGGGTGGCATTAAAAAGAGATAGAGGAGTGGTTACTGCTATCTTCTATGTGTGCAGTGGTTTGCTCATATTGCATGTCTCATCAACACCTCGATGCTAAGATAGTCAATATTTCCCATAGAGATGTATGGGTGGTTTCCCATAGGAATGTATGGGTCGGAACCTACTTTTGAATCGCTTGGTAAACCCATACCAAAGCAGATATGCTCGGGGTGGCATTAAAAAGAGATGGAGGAGTGGTTACTGCTATCTTCTATGTGTGCAGTGGTTTGCTCATATTGCATGTCTCATCAACACCTCGATGCTAAGATAGTCAATATTTCCCATAGAGATGTATGGGTGGTTTCCCATAGGAATGTATGGGTCGGAACCTACTTTTGAATCGCTTGGTAAACCCATACCAAAGCAGATATGCTCGGGGTGGCATTAAAAAGAGATGGAGGAGTGGTTACTGCTATCTTCTATGTGTGCAGTGGTTTGCTCATATTGCATGTCTCATCAACACCTCGATGCTAAGATAGTCAATTTTTCCCATAGAGATGTATGGGTGGTTTCCCATAGAAATGTATGGGTGGGAACCTACTTTTGAATCGCTTGGTTAACCCATACCGAAGCAGATATGCTCGGGGTGGCATTAAAAAGAGATGGAGGAGTGGTTACTGCTATCTTCTATGTGTGCAGTGGTTTGCTCATATTGCATGTCTCATCAACACCTCGATGCTAAGATAGTCAATTTTTCCCATAGAGATGTATGGATGGTTTCCCATAGGAATGTATGGGTGGGAACCTACTTTTGAATCGCTTGGTAAACCCATACCAAAGCAGATATGCTCGGGGTGGCATTAAAAAGAGATGGAGGAGTGGTTACTGCTATCTTCTATGTGTGCAGTGGTTTGCTCATATTGCATGTCTCATCAACACCTCGATGCTAAGATAGTCAATTTTTCCCTTAGAGATGTATGGGTGGTTTCCCATAGGAATGTATGGGTGGGAACCTACTTTTGAATCGCTTGGTTAACTCATGCCGAAGCAGGTATGCTCGGGGTGACATTTAAAACAGATAGAGGAGTGGTTACTGCTATCTTACATGTGTGCAGTGGTTTGCTCATATTGCATGTTTCATCAACACCTCGATGCTAAGATAGTCAAAAATTTCCCATAGAAATGTATGGGTGGGAACCTACTTTTGAATCGCTTGGTAAACCCATACTAAAGCAGATATGCTCGGGTGGCATTCATTAGAGATAGAGGAGTGGTTACTGCTATCTTCCATGTGTGCAGTGGTTTGCTCGTATTGCATGTCTCATCAACACCTCGATGCTAAGATAGTCAATATTTCCCATAGAGATGTATGGGTGGTTTCCCATAGGAATGTATGGGTGGGAACCTACTTTTGAATCGCTTGGTAAACCCATACCAAAGCAGGTATGCTCGGGGTGGCATTTAAAACAGATAGAGGAGTGGTTACTGCTATCTTACATGTGTGCAGTGGTTTGCTCATATTGCATGTCTCATCAACACCTCGATGCTAGAAAGTAAACAATTTCCCATAGAAATGTATGGCTGGGAACCTACTTTTGAATCGCTTGGTAAACCCATACAAAAGCAGATATGCTCGGGGTGACATTAAAAAGAGATAGAGGAGTGGTTACTGCTATCTTCCATGTGTGCAGTGGTTTGCTCATATTGCATGTCTCATCAACACCTCGATGCTAAGATAGTCAATATTTCCCATAGAGATGTATGGGTGGTTTCCCATAGGAATTTATGGGTGGGAACCTACTTTAGAATCGCTTGGTTAACCCATACTAAAGCAGATATGCTCGGGTGGCATTCAATAGAGATAGAGGAGTGGTTACTGCTATCTTCCATGTGTGCCGTGGTTTGCTCATATTGCATGTCTCATCAACACCTCAATGCTAAGATAGTCAAAAATTTCCCATAGAAATGTATGGGTGGGAACCTACTTTTGAATCGCTTGGTAAACCCATTCCAAAGCATGTATCCTCGGGGTGGCATTAAAAAGAGATAGAGGAATGGTTACTGCTATCTTCCATGTGTGCAGTGGTTTGCTCATATTGCATGTCTCATCAACACCTCGATGCTAAGATAGTCAATATTTCCCATAGAGATGTATGGATGGTATCCTATAGGAATGTATGGGTGGGAACCTACTTTTGAATCGCTTGGTAAACCCATACCAAAGCAGGTATCCTCGGGGTGGCATTAAAAAGAGATAGAGGAATGGTTACTGCTATCTTCCATGTGTGCAGTGGTTTGCTCATATTGCATGTCTCATCAACACCTCGATCATAAGATAGTCAATATTTCCCATTTAGATGTATGGATGGTTTCCCATAGGAATGTATGGGTGGGAACCTACTTTTGAATCGCTTGGTAAACCCATACCAAAGCAGGTATCCTCGGGGTGGCATTTAAAAGAGATAGAGGAGTGGTTACTGCTATCTTCCATGTGTGCAGTGGTTTGCTCATATTGCATGTCTCATCAACACCTCGATGCTAAGATAGTCAATATTTCCCATAGAGATGTATGGATGGTTTCCCATAGGAATGTATGGGTGGGAACCTACTTTTGAATCGCTTGGTAAACCCATACCAAAGCAGGTATCCTCGGGGTGGCATTAAAAAGAGATAGAGGAATGGTTACTGCTATCTTCCATGTGTGCAGTGGTTTGCTCATATTGCATGTCTCATCAACACCTCGATGCTATGATAGTCAATATTTCCCATAGAGATATATGGATGGTTTCCCATAGGAATGTATGGGTGGGAACCTACTTTTGAATCGCTTGGTAAACCCATACCAAAGCAGGTATCCTCGGAATGGCATTTAAAAGAGATAGAGGAGTGGTTACTGCTATCTTCCATGTGTGCAGTGGTTTGCTCATATTGCATGCCTCATCAACACCTCGATGCTAAGATAGTCAAAAATTTCCCTAAGAAATGTATGGGTGGGAACCTACTTTTAAATCGCTTTGTAAACCCATACCAAAGCAGGTATCCTCGGGGTGGCATTAAAAAGAGATAGAGGAATGGTTACTGCTATCTTCCATGTGTGCAGTGGTTTGCTCATATTGCATGTCTCATCAACACCTCGATGCTAAGATAGTCAATATTTCCCATTTAGATGTATGGATGGTTTCCCATAGGAATGTATGGGTGGGAACCTACTTTTGAATCGCTTGGGTAACCCATACCGAAGCAGGTATGCTCGGGGTGGCATTTAAAAAAGATAGAGGAATGGTTACTGCTATCTTCCATGTGTGCCGTGGTTTGCTCATATTGCATGTCTCATCAACACCTCGATGCTAAGATAGTCAAAAATTTCCCATAGAAATGTATGGGTGGGAACCTACTTTTGAATCGCTTGGTAAACCCATACCAAAGCAGGTTTCCTCGGGGTGGCATTAAAAAGAGATAGAGGAATGGTTACTGCTATCTTCCATGTGTGCAGTGGTTTGCTCATATTGCATGTCTCATCAACACCTCGATGCTAAGATAGTCAAAAATTTCCCATAGAAATGTATGGGTGGGAACCTACTTTTGAATCGCTTGGTAAACCCATACCAAAGCAGGTTTCCTCGGGGTGGCATTAAAAAGAGATAGAGGAATGGTTACTGCTATCTTCCATGTGTGCAGTGGTTTGCTCATATTGCATGTCTCATCAACACCTCGATGCTAAGATAGTCAAAAATTTCCCCTAGAAATGTATGGGTGGGAACCTACTTTTGAATCGCTTGGGTAACCCATACCGAAGCAGAGATGCTCGGGGTGGCATTTAAAACAGATAGAGGAATGGTTACTGCTATCTTCCATGTGTGAAGTGGTTTGCTCATGTTGCATGTCTCATCAACACCTCGATGCTAAGATAGTCAAAAATTTCCCATAGAAATGTATGGGTGGGAACCTACTTTTGAATCGCTTGGTAAACCCATACCAAAGCAGGTATCCTCGGGGTGGCATTAAAAAGAGAAAGAGGAATGGTTACTGCTATCTTCCATGTGTGCAGTGGTTTGCTCATATTGCATGTCTCATCAACACCTCGATGCTAAGATAGTCAGTATTTCCCATTTAGATGTATGGATGGTTTCCCATAGGAATGTATGGGTGGGAACCTACTTTTGATTCGCTTGGGTAACCCATACCGATGCAGGTATGCTCGGGGTGGCATTTAAAACAGATAGAGGAATGGTTACTGCTATCTTCCATGTGTGAAGTGGTTTGCTCATATTGCATGACTCATCAACACCTCGATGCTAAGATAGTCAAAAATTTCCCATAGAAATGTATGGGTGGGAACCTACTTTTGAATCGCTTGGTAAACCCATTCCAAAGCAGGTATCCTCGGGGTGGCATTAAAAAGAGATAGAGGAATGGTTACTGCTATCTTCCATGTGTGCAGTGGTTTGCTCATATTGCATGTCTCATCAACACCTCAATGCTAAGATAGTCAATATTTCCCATAGAGATGTATGGATGGTTTCCCATAGGAATGTATGGGTGGGAACCTACTTTTGAATCGCTTGGTAAACCCATACCAAAGCAGGTATCCTCGGGGTGGCATTAAAAAGAGATAGAGGAGTGGTTACTGCTATCTTCCATGTATGCAGTGGTTTGCTCATATTGCATGTCTCATCAACACCTCGATGCTAAGATAGTCAATATTTCCCATAGAGATGTATGGATGGTTTCCCATAGGAATGTATGGGTGGGAACCTACTTTTGAATCGCTTGGTAAACCCATACCAAAGCAGGTATCCTCGGGGTGGCATTAAAAAGAGATAGAAGAGTGGTTACTGCTATCTTCCATGTGTGCAGTGGTTTGCTCATATTGCATGCCTCATCAACACCTCGATGCTAAGATAGTCAATATTTCCCATAGAGATGTATGGATGGTTTCCCATAGGAATGTATGGGTGGGAACCTACTTTTGAATCGCATGGTAAACCCATACCAAAGCAGGTATCCTCGGGGTGGCATTTAAAACAGATAGAGGAATGGTTACTGCTATCTTCCATGTGTGCCGTGGTTTGCTCATATTGCATGCCTCATCAACACCTCGATGCTAAGATAGTCAAAAATTTCCCATAGAAATGTATGGGTGGGAACCTACTTTTGAATGGCTTGGTAAACCCATACCCAAGCAGGTATCCTCGGGGTGGCATTAAAAACAGATAGGGGAATGGTTACTGCTATCTTCCATGTGTGAAGTGGTTTGCTCATATTGCATGACTCATCAACACCTCGATGCTAAGATAGTCAAAAATTTCCCATAGAAATGTATGGGTGGGAACCTACTTTTGAATCGCTTGGTAAACCCATTCCAAAGCAGGTATCCTCCAGGTGGCATTAAAAAGAGATAGAGGAATGGTTACTGCTATCTTCCATGTGTGCAGTGGTTGGCTCATATTGCATGTCTCATCAACACCTCAATGCTAAGATAGTCAATATTTCCCATAGAGATGTATGGATGGTTTCCCATAGGAATGTATGGGTGGGAACCTACTTTTGAATCGCTTGGTAAACCCATACCAAAGCAGGTATCCTCGGGGTGGCATTAAAAAGAGATAGAGGAGTGGTTACTGCTATCTTCCATGTATGCAGTGGTTTGCTCATATTGCATGTCTCATCAACACCTCGATGCTAAGATAGTCAATATTTCCCATAGAGATGTATGGATGGTTTCCCATAGGAATGTATGGGTGGGAACCTACTTTTGAATCGCTTGGTAAACCCATACCAAAGCAGGTATCCTCGGGGTGGCATTAAAAAGAGATAGAAGAGTGGTTACTGCTATCTTCCATGTGTGCAGTGGTTTGCTCATATTGCATGCCTCATCAACACCTCGATGCTAAGATAGTCAATATTTCCCATAGAGATGTAAGGATGGTTTCCCATAGGAATGTATGGGTGGGAACCTACTTTTGAATCGCATGGTAAACCCATACCAAAGCAGGTATCCTCGGGGTGGCATTTAAAACAGATAGAGGAATGGTTACTGCTATCTTCCATGTGTGCAGTGGTTTGCTCATATTGCATGCCTCATCAACACCTCGATGCTAAGATAGTCAAAAATTTCCCAAAGAAATGTATGGGTGGGAACCTACTTTTGAATGGCTTGGTAAACCCATACCCAAGCAGGTATCCTCGGGGTGGCATTAAAAACAGATAGGGGAATGGTTACTGCTATCTTCCATGTGTGCAGTGGTTTGCTCATATTGCATGCCTCATCAACACCTCGATGCTAAGATAGTCAATATTTCCCATAGAGATGTATGGGTGGTTTCCCATAGGAATGTATGGGTGGGAACCTACGTTTGAATCGCTTGGGTAACCCACACCGAAGCAGGTATGCTCGGGGTGGCATTTAAAACAGATAGAGGAATGGTTACTGCTATCTTCCATGTGTGCAGTGGTTTGCTCATATTGCATGTCTCATCAACACCTCGATGCTAAGATAGTCAAAAGTTTCCCATAGAAATGTATGGATGGTTTCCCATAGGAATGTATGGGTGGGAACCTACTTTTGAATCGCTTGGTAAACCCATACCAAAGCAGGTATCCTCGGGGTGGCATTTAAAAGAGATAGAGGAGTGGTTACTGCTATTTTCCATGTGTTCAGTGGTTTGCTCATATTGCATGCCTCATCAACACCTCGATGCTAAGATAGTCAAAAATTTCCCTAAGAAATGTATGGGTGGGAACCTACTTTTGAATCGCTTGGTAAACCCATACCAAAGCAGGTATCCTCGGGGTGGCATTAAAAAGAGATAGAGGAATGGTTACTGCTATCTTCCATGTGTGCAGTGGTTTGCTCATATTGCATGTCTCATCCACAGTCGATGCTAAGATAGTCAATATTTCCCATTTAGATGTATGGATGGTTTCCCATAGGAATGTATGGGTGGGAACCTACTTTTGAATCGCTTGGGTAACCCATACCGAAGCAGGTATGCTCGGGGTGGCATTTAAAGAAGATAGAGGAATGGTTACTGCTATCTTCCATGTGTGCCGTGGTTTGCTCATATTGCATGTCTCATCAACACCTCAATGCTAAGATAGTCAAAAATTTCCCATAGAAATGTATGGGTGGGAACCTACTTTTGAATCGCTTGGTAAACCCATTCCAAAGCAGGTATCCTCGGGGTGGCATTAAAAAGAGATAGAGGAATGGTTACTGCTATATTCCATGTGTGCAGTGGTTTGCTCATATTGCATGTCTCATCAACACCTCGATCATAAGATAGTCAATATTTCCCATTTAGATGTATGGATGGTTTCCCATAGGAATGTATGGGTGGGAACCTACTTTTGAATCGCTTGGTAAACCCATACCAAAGCAGGTATCCTCGGGGTGGCATTTAAAAGAGATAGAGGAGTGGTTACTGCTATCTTCCATGTGTGCAGTGGTTTGCTCATATTGCATGTCTCATCAACACCTCGATGCTAAGATAGTCAATATTTCCCATAGAGACGTATGGATGGTTTCCCATAGGAATGTATGGGTGGGAACCTACTTTTGAATCGCTTGGTAAACCCATACCAAAGCAGGTATCCTCGGGGTGGCATTTAAAAGAGATAGAGGAGTGGTTACTGCTATCTTCCATGTGTGCAGTGGTTTGCTCATATTGCATGCCTCATCAACACCTCGATGCTAAGATAGTCAAAAATTTCCCTAAGAAATGTATGGGTGGGAACCTACTTTTGAATCGCTTTGTAAACCCATACCAAAGCAGGTATCCTCGGGGTGGCATTAAAAAGAGATAGAGGAATGGTTACTGCTATCTTCCATGTGTGCAGTGGTTTGCTCATATTGCATGTCTCATCAACACCTCGATGCTAAGATAGTCAATATTTCCCATTTAGATGTATGGATGGTTTCCCATAGGAATGTATGGGTGGGAACCTACTTTTGAATCGCTTGGGTAACCCATACCGAAGCAGGTATGCTCGGGGTGGCATTTAAAAAAGATAGAGGAATGGTTACTGCTATCTTCCATGTGTGCCGTGGTTTGCTCATATTGCATGTCTCATCAACACCTCGATGCTAAGATAGTCAAAAATTTCCCATAGAAATGTATGGGTGGGAACCTACTTTTGAATCGCTTGGTAAACCCATACCAAAGCAGGTTTCCTCGGGGTGGCATTAAAAAGAGATAGAGGAATGGTTACTGCTATCTTCCATGTGTGCAGTGGTTTGCTCATATTGCATGTCTCATCAACACCTCGATGCTAAGATAGTCAATATTTCCCATAGAGATGTATGGATGGTTTCCCATAGGAATGTATGGGTGGGAACCTACTTTTGAATCGCTTGGTAAACCCATACCAAAGCAGGTATCCTCGGGGTGGCATTAAAAAGAGATAGAGGAATGGTTACTGCTATCTTCCATGTGTGCAGTGGTTTGCTCATATTGCATGTCTCATCAACACCTCGATGCTAAGATAGTCAATATTTCCCATTTAGATGTATGGATGGTTTCCCATAGGAATGTATAGGTGGGAACCTACTTCTGAATCGCTTGGGTAACCCATACCGAAGCAGGTATGCTCGGGGTGGCATTTAAAATAGATAGAGGAATGGTTACTGCTATCTTCCATGTGTGCGGTGGTTTGCTCATATTGCATGTCTCATCAACACCTCGATGCTAAGATAGTCAAAAATTTCCCATAGAAATGTATGGGTGGGAACCTACTTTTGAATCGCTTGCGTAACCCATACCGAAGCAGAGATGCTCGGGGTGGCATTTAAAACAGATAGAGGAATGGTTACTGCTATCTTCCATGTGTGAAGTGGTTTGCTCATGTTGCATGTCTCATCAACACCTCGATGCTAAGATAGTCAAAAATTTCCCATAGAAATGTATGGGTGGGAACCTACTTTTGAATCGCTTGGTAAACCCATACCAAAGCAGGTATCCTCCGGGTGGCATTAAAAAGAGAAAGAGGAATGGTTACTGCTATCTTCCATGTGTGCAGTGGTTTGCTCATATTGCATGTCTCATCAACACCTCGATGCTAAGATAGTCAGTATTTCCCATTTAGATGTATGGATGGTTTCCCATAGGAATGTATGGGTGGGAACCTACTTTTGATTCGCTTGGGTAACCCATACCGATGCAGGTATGCTCGGGGTGGCATTTAAAACAGATAGAGGAATGGTTACTGCTATCTTCCATGTGTGAAGTGGTTTGCTCATTTTGCATGACTCATCAACACCTCGATGCTAAGATAGTCAAAAATTTCCCATAGAAATGTATGGGTGGGAACCTACTTTTGAATCGCTTGGTAAACCCATTCCAAAGCAGGTATCCTCGGGGTGGCATTAAAAAGAGATAGAGGAATGGTTACTGCTATCTTCCATGTGTGCAGTGGTTTGCTCATATTGCATGTCTCATCAACACCTCAATGCTAAGATAGTCAATATTTCCCATAGAGATGTATGGATGGTTTCCCATAGGAATGTATGGGTGGGAACCTACTTTTGAATCGCTTGGTAAACCCATACCAAAGCAGGTATCCTCGGGGTGGCATTAAAAAGAGATAGAGGAGTGGTTACTGCTATCTTCCATGTATGCAGTGGTTTGCTCATATTGCATGTCTCATCAACACCTCGATGCTAAGATAGTCAATATTTCCCATAGAGATGTATGGATGGTTTCCCATAGGAATGTATGGGTGGGAACCTACTTTTGAATCGCTTGGTAAACCCATACCAAAGCAGGTATCCTCGGGGTGGCATTAAAAAGAGATAGAAGAGTGGTTACTGCTATCTTCCATGTGTGCAGTGGTTTGCTCATATTGCATGCCTCATCAACACCTCGATGCTAAGATAGTCAAAAATTTCCCATAGAAATGTATGGGTGGGAACCTACTTTTGAATGGCTTGGTAAACCCATACCCAAGCAGGTATCCTCGGGGTGGCATTAATAACAGATAGGGGAATGGTTACTGCTATCTTCCATGTGTGAAGTGGTTTGCTCATATTGCATGACTCATCAACACCTCGATGCTAAGATAGTCAAAAATTTCCCATAGAAATGTATGGGTGGGAACCTACTTTTGAATCGCTTGGTAAACCCATTCCAAAGCAGGTATCCTCGGGGTGGCATTAAAAAGAGATAGAGGAATGGTTACTGCTATCTTCCATGTGTGCAGTGGTTTGCTCATATTGCATGTCTCATCAACACCTCAATGCTAAGATAGTCAATATTTCCCATAGAGATGTATGGATGGTTTCCCATAGGAATATATGGGTGGGAACCTACTTTTGAATCGCTTGGTAAACCCATACCAAAGCAGGTATCCTCGGGGTGGCATTAAAAAGAGATAGAGGAGTGGTTACTGCTATCTTCCATGTATGCAGTGGTTTGCTCATATTGCATGTCTCATCAACACCTCGATGCTAAGATAGTCAATATTTCCCATAGAGATGTATGGGTGGTTTCCCATAGGAATGTATGGGTGGGAACCTACGTTTGAATCGCTTGGGTAACCCACACCGAAGCAGGTATGCTCGGGGTGGCATTTAAAACAGATAGAGGAATGGTTACTGCTATCTTCCATGTGTGCAGTGGTTTGCTCATATTGCATGTCTCATCAACACCTCGATGCTAAGATAGTCAAAAGTTTCCCATAGAAATGTATGGATGGTTTCCCATAGGAATGTATGGGTGGGAACCTACTTTTGAATCGCTTGGTAAACCCATACCAAAGCAGGTATCCTCGGGGTGGCATTTAAAAGAGATAGAGGAGTGGTTACTGCTATTTTCCATGTGTTCAGTGGTTTGCTCATATTGCATGCCTCATCAACACCTCGATGCTAAGATAGTCAAAAATTTCCCTAAGAAATGTATGGGTGGGAACCTACTTTTGAATCGCTTGGTAAACCCATACCAAAGCAGGTATCCTCGGGGTGGCATTAAAAAGAGATAGAGGAATGGTTACTGCTATCTTCCATGTGTGCAGTGGTTTGCTCATATTGCATGTCTCATCCACAGTCGATGCTAAGATAGTCAATATTTCCCATTTAGATGTATGGATGGTTTCCCATAGGAATGTATGGGTGGGAACCTACTTTTGAATCGCTTGGGTAACCCATACCGAAGCAGGTATGCTCGGGGTGGCATTTAAAGAAGATAGAGGAATGGTTACTGCTATCTTCCATGTGTGCCGTGGTTTGCTCATATTGCATGTCTCATCAACACCTCAATGCTAAGATAGTCAAAAATTTCCCATAGAAATGTATGGGTGGGAACCTACTTTTGAATCGCTTGGTAAACCCATTCCAAAGCAGGTATCCTCGGGGTGGCATTAAAAAGAGATAGAGGAATGGTTACTGCTATATTCCATGTGTGCAGTGGTTTGCTCATATTGCATGTCTCATCAACACCTCGATCATAAGATACACAATATTTCCCATTTAGATGTATGGATGGTTTCCCATAGGAATGTATGGGTGGGAACCTACTTTTGAATCGCTTGGTAAACCCATACCAAAGCAGGTATCCTCGGGGTGGCATTTAAAAGAGATAGAGGAGTGGTTACTGCTATCTTCCATGTGTGCAGTGGTTTGCTCATATTGCATGTCTCATCAACACCTCGATGCTAAGATAGTCAATATTTCCCATAGAGACGTATGGATGGTTTCCCATAGGAATGTATGGGTGGGAACCTACTTTTGAATCGCTTGGTAAACCCATACCAAAGCAGGTATCCTCGGGGTGGCATTTAAAAGAGATAGAGGAGTGGTTACTGCTATCTTCCATGTGTGCAGTGGTTTGCTCATATTGCATGCCTCATCAACACCTCGATGCTAAGATAGTCAAAAATTTCCCTAAGAAATGTATGGGTGGGAACCTACTTTTGAATCGCTTTGTAAACCCATACCAAAGCAGGTATCCTCGGGGTGGCATTAAAAAGAGATAGAGGAATGGTTACTGCTATCTTCCATGTGTGCAGTGGTTTGCTCATATTGCATGTCTCATCAACACCTCGATGCTAAGATAGTCAATATTTCCCATTTAGATGTATGGATGGTTTCCCATAGGAATGTATGGGTGGGAACCTACTTTTGAATCGCTTGGGTAACCCATACCGAAGCAGGTATGCTCGGGGTGGCATTTAAAAAAGATAGAGGAATGGTTACTGCTATCTTCCATGTGTGCCGTGGTTTGCTCATATTGCATGTCTCATCAACACCTCGATGCTAAGATAGTCAAAAATTTCCCATAGAAATGTATGGGTGGGAACCTACTTTTGAATCGCTTGGTAAACCCATACCAAAGCAGGTTTCCTCGGGGTGGCATTAAAAAGAGATAGAGGAATGGTTACTGCTATCTTCCATGTGTGCAGTGGTTTGCTCATATTGCATGTCTCATCAACACCTCGATGCTAAGATAGTCAATATTTCCCATAGAGATGTATGGATGGTTTCCCATAGGAATGTATGGGTGGGAACCTACTTTTGAATCGCTTGGTAAACCCATACCAAAGCAGGTATCCTCGGGGTGGCATTAAAAAGAGATAGAGGAATGGTTACTGCTATCTTCCATGTGTGCAGTGGTTTGCTCATATTGCATGTCTCATCAACACCTCGATGCTAAGATAGTCAATATTTCCCATTTAGATGTATGGATGGTTTCCCATAGGAATGTATAGGTGGGAACCTACTTCTGAATCGCTTGGGTAACCCATACCGAAGCAGGTATGCTCGGGGTGGCATTTAAAATAGATAGAGGAATGGTTACTGCTATCTTCCATGTGTGCGGTGGTTTGCTCATATTGCATGTCTCATCAACACCTCGATGCTAAGATAGTCAAAAATTTCCCATAGAAATGTATGGGTGGGAACCTACTTTTGAATCGCTTGCGTAACCCATACCGAAGCAGAGATGCTCGGGGTGGCATTTAAAACAGATAGAGGAATGGTTACTGCTATCTTCCATGTGTGAAGTGGTTTGCTCATGTTGCATGTCTCATCAACACCTCGATGCTAAGATAGTCAAAAATTTCCCATAGAAATGTATGGGTGGGAACCTACTTTTGAATCGCTTGGTAAACCCATACCAAAGCAGGTATCCTCCGGGTGGCATTAAAAAGAGAAAGAGGAATGGTTACTGCTATCTTCCATGTGTGCAGTGGTTTGCTCATATTGCATGTCTCATCAACACCTCGATGCTAAGATAGTCAGTATTTCCCATTTAGATGTATGGATGGTTTCCCATAGGAATGTATGGGTGGGAACCTACTTTTGATTCGCTTGGGTAACCCATACCGATGCAGGTATGCTCGGGGTGGCATTTAAAACAGATAGAGGAATGGTTACTGCTATCTTCCATGTGTGAAGTGGTTTGCTCATATTGCATGACTCATCAACACCTCGATGCTAAGATAGTCAAAAATTTCCCATAGAAATGTATGGGTGGGAACCTACTTTTGAATCGCTTGGTAAACCCATTCCAAAGCAGGTATCCTCGGGGTGGCATTAAAAAGAGATAGTGGAATGGTTACTGCTATCTTCCATGTGTGCAGTGGTTTGCTCATATTGCATGTCTCATCAACACCTCAATGCTAAGATAGTCAATATTTCCCATAGAGATGTATGGATGGTTTCCCATAGGAATGTATGGGTGGGAACCTACTTTTGAATCGCTTGGTAAACCCATACCAAAGCAGGTATCCTCGGGGTGGCATTAAAAAGAGATAGAGGAGTGGTTACTGCTATCTTCCATGTATGCAGTGGTTTGCTCATATTGCATGTCTCATCAACACCTCGATGCTAAGATAGTCAATATTTCCCATAGAGATGTATGGATGGTTTCCCATAGGAATGTATGGGTGGGAACCTACTTTTGAATCGCTTGGTAAACCCATACCAAAGCAGGTATCCTCGGGGTGGCATTAAAAAGAGATAGAAGAGTGGTTACTGCTATCTTCCATGTGTGCAGTGGTTTGCTCATATTGCATGCCTCATCAACACCTCGATGCTAAGATAGTCAAAAATTTCCCATAGAAATGTATGGGTGGGAACCTACTTTTGAATGGCTTGGTAAACCCATACCCAAGCAGGTATCCTCGGGGTGGCATTAATAACAGATAAGGGAATGGTTACTGCTATCTTCCATGTGTGAAGTGGTTTGCTCATATTGCATGACTCATCAACACCTCGATGCTAAGATAGTCAAAAATTTCCCATAGAAATGTATGGGTGGGAACCTACTTTTGAATCGCTTGGTAAACCCATTCCAAAGCAGGTATCCTCGGGGTGGCATTAAAAAGAGATAGAGGAATGGTTACTGCTATCTTCCATGTGTGCAGTGGTTTGCTCATATTGCATGTCTCATCAACACCTCAATGCTAAGATAGTCAATATTTCCCATAGAGATGTATGGATGGTTTCCCATAGGAATATATGGGTGGGAACCTACTTTTGAATCGCTTGGTAAACCCATACCAAAGCAGGTATCCTCGGGGTGGCATTAAAAAGAGATAGAGGAGTGGTTACTGCTATCTTCCATGTATGCAGTGGTTTGCTCATATTGCATGTCTCATCAACACCTCAATGCTAAGATAGTCAATATTTCCCATAGAGATGTATGGATGGTTTCCCATAGGAATGTATGGGTGGGAACCTACTTTTGAATCGCTTGGTAAACCCATACCAAAGCAGGTATCCTCGGGGTGGCATTAAAAAGAGATAGAAGAGTGGTTACTGCTATCTTCCATGTGTGCAGTGGTTTGCTCATATTGCATGCCTCATCAACACCTCGATGCTAAGATAGTCAATATTTCCCATAGAGATGTATGGATGGTTTCCCATAGGAATGTATGGGTGGGAACCAACTTTTGAATCGCATGGTAAACCCATACCAAAGCAGGTATCCTCGGGGTGGCATTTAAAACAGATAGAGGAATGGTTACTGCTATCTTCCATGTGTGCAGTGGTTTGCTCATATTGCATGCCTCATCAACACCTCGATGCTAAGATAGTCAAAAATTTCCCATAGAAATGTATGGGTGGGAACCTACTTTTGAATGGCTTGGTAAACCCATACCCAAGCAGGTAACCTCGGGGTGGCATTAAAAACAGATAGGGGAATGGTTACTGCTATCTTCCATGTGTGCAGTGGTTTGCTCATATTGCATGCCTCATCAACACCTCGATGCTAAGATAGTCAATATTTCCCATAGAGATGTATGGGTGGTTTCCCATAGGAATGTATGGGTGGGAACCTACGTTTGAATCGCTTGGGTAACCCACACCGAAGCAGGTATGCTCGGGGTGGCATTTAAAACAGATAGAGGAATGGTTACTGCTATCTTCCATGTGTGCAGTGGTTTGCTCATATTGCATGTCTCATCAACACCTCGATGCTAAGATAGTCAAAAGTTTCCCATAGAAATGTATGGGTGGGAACCTACTTTTGAATCGCTTGGTAAACCCATACCAAAGCAGATATCCTCATGGTGGCATTTAAAACAGATAGAGGAATGGTTACTGCTATCTTCCATGTGTGCAGTGGTTTGCTCATATTGCATGCCTCATCAACACCTCGATGCTAAGATAGTCAAAAATTTCCCATAGAAATGTATGGGTGGGAACCTACTTTTGAATCGCTTGTTAAACCCATTCCAAAGCAGGTATCCTCGGGGTGGCATTAAAAAGAGATAGAGGAATGGTTACTGCTATCTTCCATGTGTGCAGTGGTTTGCTCATATTGCATGTCTCATCAACACCTCGATGCTAAGATAGTCAATATTTCCCATAGAGATGTATGGATGGTTTCCCATAGGAATGTATGGGTGGGAACCTACTTTTGAATCGCTTGGTAAACCCATACCAAAGCAGGTATCCTCGGGGTGGCATTAAAAAGAGATAGAGGAGTGGTTACTACTATCTTCCATGTGTGCAGTGGTTTGCTCATATTGCATGTCTCATCAACACCTCGACGCTAAGATAGTCAAAATTTCCAATAGAAATGTATGGGTGGGAACCTACTTTTCAATCGCTTGGTAAACCAATACCAAAGCAGGTATCCTCGGGGTGGCTTTAAAAAGAGATAGAGGAATGGTTACTGCTATCTTCCATGTGTGCAGTGGTTTGCTCATATTGCTTGTCTCATAAACACCTCGATGCTAAGATAGTCAATATTTCCCATAGAGATGTATGGATGGTTTCCCATAGGAATGTATGGGTGGGAACCTACTTTTGAATCGCTTGGGTAACCCATACCAAAGCAGGTATGCTCGGGGTGGCATTTAAAACACATAGAGGAATGGTTACTGCTATCTTCCATGTGTGAAGTGGTTTGCTCATATTGCATGTCTCATCAACACCTCGATGCTAAGATAGTCAAAAATTTCCCATAGAAATGTATGGGTGGGAACCTACTTTTGAATCGCTTGTTAAACCCATTCCAAAGCAGGTATCCTCGGGGTGGCATTAAAAAGAGATAGAGGAATGGTTACTGCTATCTTCCATGTGTGCAGTGGTTTGCTCATATTGCATGTCTCATCAACACCTCGATGCTAAGATAGTCAATATTTCCCATAGAGATGTATGGATGGTTTCCCATAGGAATGTATGGGTGGGAACCTACTTTTGAATCGCTTGGTAAACCCATACCAAAGCAGGTATCCTCGGGGTGGCATTAAAAAGAGATAGAGGAGTGGTTACTGCTATCTTCCATGTGTGCAGTGGTTTGCTCATATTGCATGTCTCATCAACACCTCGATGCTAAGATAGTCAAAATTTCCAATAGAAATGTATGGGTGGGAACCTACTTTTGAATCGCTTGGTAAACCCATACCAAAGCAGATATCCTCGGGGTGGCATTTATAACAGATAGAGGAATGGTTACTGCTATCTTCCATGTGTGCAGTGGTTTGCTCATATTGCATGCCTCATCAACACCTCGATGCTAAGATAGTCAAAAATTTCCCATAGAAATGTATGGGTGGGAACCTACTTTTGAATCGCTTGTTAAACCCATTCCAAAGCAGGTATCCTCGGGGTGGCATTAAAAAGAGATAGAGGAATGGTTACTGCTATCTTCCATGTGTGCAGTGGTTTGCTCATATTGCATGTCTCATCAACACCTCGATGCTAAGATAGTCAATATTTCCCATAGAGATGTATGGATGGTTTCCCATAGGAATGTATGGGTGGGAACCTACTTTTGAATCGCTTGGTAAACCCATACCAAAGCAGGTATCCTCGGGGTGGCATTAAAAAGAGATAGAGGAGTGGTTACTGCTATCTTCCATGTGTGCAGTGGTTTGCTCATATTGCATGTCTCATCAACACCTCGATGCTAAGATAGTCAAAATTTCCAATAGAAATGTATGGGTGGGAACCTACTTTTGAATCGCTTGGTAAACCCATACCAAAGCAGGTATCCTCGGGGTGGCATTAAAAAGAGATAGAGGAATGGTTACTGCTATCTTCCATGTGTGCAGTGGTTTGCTCATATTGCTTGTCTCATAAACACCTCGATGCTAAGATAGTCAATATTTCCCATAGAGATGTATGGATGGTTTCCCATAGGAATGTATGGGTGGGAACCTACTTTTGAATCGCTTGGGTAACCCATACCGAAGCAGGTATGCTCGGGGTGGCATTTAAAACACATAGAGGAATGGTTACTGCTATCTTCCATGTGTGAAGTGGTTTGCTCATATTGCATGTCTCATCAACACCTCGATGCTAAGATAGTCAAAAATTTCCCATAGAAATGTATGGGTGGGAACCTACTTTTGAATCGCTTGTTAAACCCATTCCAAAGCAGGTATCCTCGGGGTGGCATTAAAAAGAGATAGAGGAATGGTTACTGCTATCTTCCATGTGTGCAGTGGTTTGCTCATATTGCATGTCTCATCAACACCTCGATGCTAAGATAGTCAATATTTCCCATAGAGATGTATGGATGGTTTCCCATAGGAATGTATGGGTGGGAACCTACGTTTGAATCGCTTGGTAAACCCATACCAAAGCAGGTATCCTCGGGGTGGCATTAAAAAGAGATAGAGGAGTAGTTACTGCTATCTTCCATGTGTGCAGTGGTTTGCTCATATTGCATGTCTCATCAACACCTCGATGCTAAGATAGTCAAAATTTCCAATAGAAATGTATGGGTGGGAACCTACTTTTGAATCGCTTGGTAAACCCATACCAAAGCAGATATCCTCGGGGTGGCATTTATAACAGATAGAGGAATGGTTACTGCTATCTTCCATGTGTGCAGTGGTTTGCTCATATTGCATGCCTCATCAACACCTCGATGCTAAGATAGTCAAAAATTTCCCATAGAAATGTATGGGTGGGAACCTACTTTTGAATCGCTTGGTAAACCCATACCAAAGCAGGTATCCTCGGGGTGGCATTAAAAAGAGATAGAGGAGTGGTTACTGCTATCTTCCATGTGTGCAGTGGTTTGCTCGTATTGCATGTCTCATCAACACCTTGATGCTAAGATAGTCAATATTTCCCATAGAGATGTATGGATGGTTTCCCATAGGAATGTATGGGTGGGAACCTACTTTTGAATCGCTTGGTAAATCCATACCAAAGCAGGTATCCTTGGGGTGGCATTTAAAACAGATAGAGGAATGGTTACTGCTATCTTCCATGTGTGCAGTGGTTTGCTCATATTGCATGCCTCATCAACACCTCGATGCTAAGATAGTCAATATTTCCCATAGAGATGTATGGGTGGTTTCCCATAGGAATGTATGGGTGGGAACCTACTTTTGAATCGCTTGGGTAACCCATACCGAAGCAGGTATGCTCGGGGTGGCATTTAAAGAAGATAGAGGAATGGTTACTGCTATCTTCCATGTGTGCCGTGGTTTGCTCATATTGCATGTCTCATCAACACCTCGATGCTAAGATAGTCAAAAATTTCCCATAGAAATGTATGGGTGGGAACCTACATTTGAATCGCTTGGTAAACCCATTCCAAAGCAGGTATCCTCGGGGTGGCATTAAAGAGAGATAGAGGAATGGTTACTGCTATCTTCCATGTGTGCAGTGGTTTGCTCATATTGCATGTCTCATCAACACCTCGATGCTAAGATAGTCAATATTTCCCATAGAGATGTATGGATGGTTTCCCATAGGAATGTATAGGTGGGAACCTACTTTTGAATCGCTTGGTAAACCCATACCAAAGCAGGTATCCTCGGGGTGGCATTAAAAAGAGATAGAGGAATGGTTACTGCTATCTTCCATGTGTGCAGTGGTTTGCTCATATTGCATGTCACATCAACACCTCGATGCTAAGATAGTCAATATTTCCCATAGAGATGTATGGATGGTTTCCCATAGGAATGTATGGGTGGGAACCTACTTTTGAATCGCTTGGGTAACCCATACCGAAGCAGAGATGCTCGGGGTGGCATTTAAAACAGATAGAGGAATGGTTACTGCTATCTTCCATGTGTGAAGTGGTTTGCTCATATTGCATGTCTCATCAACACCTCGATGCTAAGATAGTCAAAAATTTCCCATAGAAATGTATGGGTGGGAACCTACTTTTGAATCGCTTGGTAAACCCATACCAAAGCAGGTATCCTCGGGGTGGCATTAAAAAGAGAAAGAGGAATGGTTACTGCTATCTTCCATGTGTGCAGTGGTTTGCTCATATTGCATGTCTCATCAACACCTCGATGCTAAGATAGTCAGTATTTCCCATTTAGATGTATGGATGGTTTCCCATAGGAATGTATGGGTGCGAACCTACTTTTGATTCGCTTGGGTAACCCATACCGAAGCAGGTATGCTCGGGGTGGCATTTAAAACAGATAGAGGAATGGTTACTGCTATCTTCCATGTGTGAAGTGGTTTGCTCATATTGCATGTCTCATCAACACCCCGATGCTAAGATAGTCAAAAATTTCCCATAGAAATGTATGGGTGGGAACCTACTTTTGAATCGCTTGGTAAACCCATTCCAAAGCAGGTATCCTCGGGGTGGCATTAAAAAGAGATAGAGGAATGGTTACTGCTATCTTCCATGTGTGCAGTGGTTTGCTCATATTGCATGTCTCATCAACACCTCAATGCTAAGATAGTCAATATTTCCCATAGAGATGTATGGATGGTTTCCCATAGGAATGTATGGGTGGGAACCTACTTTTGAATCGCTTGGTAAACCCATACCAAAGCAGGTATCCTCGGGGTGGCATTAAAAAGAGATAGAGGAGTGGTTACTGCTATCTTCCATGTGTGCAGTGGTTTACTCATATTGCATGTCTCATCAACACCTCGATGCTAAGATAGTCAAAATTTCCAATAGAAATGTATGGGTGGGAACCTACTTTTGAATCGCTTGGTAAACCCATACCACAGCAGGTATCCTCGGGGTGGCATTAAAAAGAGATAGAGGAATGGTTACTGCTATCTTCCATGTGTGCAGTGGTTTGCTCATATTGCTTGTCTCATAAACACCTCGATGCTAAGATAGTCAATATTTCCCATAGAGATGTATGGATGGTTTCCCATAGAAATGTATGGGTGGGAACCTACTTTTGAATCGCTTGTTAAACCCATTCCAAAGCAGGTATCCTCGTAGTGGCATTAAAAAGAGATAGAGGAATGGTTACTGCTATCTTCCATGTGTGCAGTGGTTTGCTCATATTGCATGTCTCATTAACACCTCGATGCTAAGATAGTCAATATTTCCCATAGAGATGTATGGATGATTTCCCATAGGAATGTATGGGTGGGAACCTACTTTTGAATCGCTTGGTAAACCCATACCAAAGCAGGTATCCTCGGGGTGGCATTAAAAAGAGATAGAGGAGTGGTTACTGCTATCTTCCATGTGTGCAGTGGTTTGCTCATATTGCATGTCTCATCAACACCTCGATGCTAAGATAGTCAAAATTTCCAATAGAAATGTATGGGTGGGAACCTACTTTTGAATCGCTTGGTAAACCCATACCAAAGCAGATATCCTCGGGGTGGCATTTATAACAGATAGAGGAATGGTTACTGCTATCTTCCATGTGTGCAGTGGTTTACTCATATTGCATGTCTCATCAACACCTCGATGCTAAGATAGTCAATATTTCCCATAGAGATGTATGGATGGTTTCCCATAGGAATGTATGGGTGGGAACCTACTTTTGAATCGCTTGGTAAACCCATACCAAAGCAGGTATGATCGGGGTGGCATTAAAAAGAGATAGAGGAATGGTTACTGCTATCTTCCATGTGGGCAGTGGTTTGCTCATGTTGCATGTCTCATCAACACCTCGATGCTAAGATAGTCAATTTTTCCCATAGAGATGTAAGGGTTGTTTCCCATAGGAATGTATGGGTGGGAACCTACTTTTGAATCGCTTGGTAAACCCATACCAAAGCAGGTATGCTCGGGGTGGCATTTAAAACAGATAGAGGAATGGTTACTGCTATCTTCCATGTGTGCAGTGGTTTACTCATATTGCATGTCTCATCAACACCTTGATTCTAAGATAGACAATTTTTCCCATAGAGATGTATGGGTGGTTTCCCATAGGAATGTATGGGTGGGAACCTACTTTTGAATCGCTTGGTAAACCCATCCCAAAGCAGGTATGCTCGGGGTGGCATTTAAAATAGATAGAGGAATGGTTACTGCTATCTTCCATGTGTGCAGTGGTTAGATCATATTGCATGTCTCATCAACACCTCGATGCTAAGATAGTCAAAAATTTCCCATAGAAATGTATGGGTGGGAACCTACTTTTGAATCGCTTGGTAAACCCATACCAAAGCAGGTATGCTCGGGGTGGCATTTAAAATAGATAGAAAAATGGTTACTGCTATCTTCCATGTGTGCAGTGGTGAGCTCATATTGCATGTCTCATCAACACCTCGATGCTAAGATAGTCAAAAATTTCCCATAGAAATGTATGGGTGGGAACCTACTTTTGAATCGCTTGGTAAACCCATACCAAAGCAGGTATGATCTGGGTGGCATTTAAAATAGATAGAGGAATGGTTACTGCTATCTTCCATGTGGGCAGTGGTTTGCTCATATTGCATGTCTCATCAACACCTCGATGCTAAGATAGACAATTTTTCCCATAGAGATGTAAGGGTGGTTTCCCATAGGAATGTATGGGTGGGAACCTACTTTTGATTCGCTTGGTACACCCATACCAAAGCAGGTATGATCGGGGTGGCATTAAAAAGAGATAGAGGAGTGGTTACTGCTATCTTCCATGTGGGCAGTGGTTTGCTCATATTGCATGTCTCATCAACACCTCGATGCTAAGATAGACAATTTTTCCCATAGAGATGTAAGGGTGGTTTCCCATAGGAATGTATGGGTGGGAACCTACTTTTGAATCGCTTGGTAAACCCATACAAAAGCAGGTATGCTCGGGGTGGCATTTAAAACAGATAGAGGAATGGTTACTGCTATCTTCCATGTGTGCAGTGGTTTACTCATATTGCATGTCTCATCAACAGCTCGGTGCTAAGATAGACAATTTTTCCCATAGAGATGTATGGGTGGTTTCCCATAGGAATGTTTGGGTGGGAACCTACTTTTGAATCGCTTGGTAAACCCATACCAAACCAGGTATGCTCGGGGTGGCATTTAAAATAGATAGAGGAATGGTTACTGCTATCTTCCATGTGTGCAGTGGTGAGCTCATATTGCATGTCTCATCAACACCTCGATGCTAAGATAGTCAAAAATTTCCCATAGAAATGTATGGGTGGGAACCTACTTTTGAATCGCTTGGTAAACCCATACCAAAGCAGGTATGCTCGGGTTGGCATTTAAAATAGATAGAGGAATGGTTACTGCTATCGTCCATGTGTGCAGTGGTTTACTCATATTGCATGTCTCATCAACAGCTCGGTGCTAAGATAGACAATTTTTCCCATAGAGATGTATGGGTGGTTTCCCATAGGAATGTATGGGTGGGAACCTACTATAGAATCGCTTGGTAAACCCATACCAAAGCAGGTATGCTCGGGGTGGCATTTAAAATAGATAGAGGAATGGTTACTGCTATCTTCCATGTGTGCAGTGGTTAGATCATATTGCATGTCTCATCAACACCTCGATGCTAAGATAGTCAAAAATTTCCCATAGAAATGTATGGGTGGGAACCTACTTTTGAATCGCTTGGTACACCCATACCAAAGCAGGTATGCTCGGGGTGGCATTTAAAATAGATAGAGGAATGGTTACTGCTATCTTCCATGTGTGCAGTGGTTAGCTCATATTGCATGTCTCATCAACACCTTGATGCTAAGATAGTCAAATATTTCCCATAGAAATGTATGGGTGGGAACCTACATTTGAATCGCTTGGTAAACCCATACCAAAGCAGGTATGCTCGCGGTGGCATTTAAAACAGATAGAGGAATGGTTACTGCTATCTTCCATGTGGGCAGTGGTTTGCTCATATTGCATGTCTCATCAACACCTCGATGCTAAGATAGACAATTTTTCCCATAGAGATGTAAGGGTGGTTTCCCATAGGAATGTATGGGTGGGAACCTACTTGTGATTCGCTTGGTACACCCATACCAAAGCAGGTATGATCGGGGTGGCATTAAAAAGAGATAGAGGAATGGTTACTGCTATCTTCCATGTGTGCAGTGGTTTACTCATATTGCGTGTCTCATCAACAGCTCGGTGCTAAGATAGACAATTTTTCCCATAGAGATGTATGGGTGGTTTCCCATAGGAATGTATGGGTGGGAACCTACTATAGAATCGCTTGGTAAACCCATACCAAAGCAGGTATGCTCGGGGTGGCATTTAAAATAGATAGAGGAATGGTTACTGCTATCTTCCATGTGTGCAGTGGTTAGTTCATATTGCATGTCTCATCAACACCTCGATGCTAAGATAGTCAAAAATTTCCCATAGAAATGTATGGGTTGGAACCTACTTTTGAATCGCTTGGTAAACCCATACCAAAGCAGGTATCCTCGGGGTGGCATTAAAAAGAGATAGAGGAATGGTTACTGCTATCTTCCATGTGTGCAGTGGTTTGCTCATATTGCATGTCTCATCAACACCTCGATGCTAAGATAGTCAATATTTCCCATAGAGATGTATGGATGGTTTCCCATAGGAATGTATGGGTGGGAACCTACTTTTGAATCGCTTGGTAAACCCATACCAAAGCAGATATCCTCGGGGTGGCATTCAAAACAGATAGAGGAATGGTTACTGCTATCTTCCATGTGTGCAGTGGTTTGCTCATATTGCATGCCTCATCAACACCTCGATGCTAAGATAGTCAAAAATTTCCCATAGAAATGTATGGGTGGGAACCTACTTTTGAATCGCTTGGTAAACCCATACCAAAGCAGGTATCCTCGGGGTGGCATTAAAAAGAGATAGAGGAGTGGTTACTGCTATCTTCAATGTGTGCAGTGGTTTGCTCATATTGCATGCCTCATCAACACCTCGATGCTAAGATAGTCAATATTTCCCGTAGAGATGTATGGATAGTTTCCCATAGGAATGTATGGGTGGGAACCTACTTTTGAATCGCTTGGTAAACCCATACCAAAGCAGGTATGCTCGGGGTGGCATTTAAAGAAGATAGAGGAATGGTTACTGCTATCTTCCATGTGTGCCGTGGTTTGCTCATATTGCATGTCTCATCAACACCTCGATGCTAAGATAGTCAAAAATTTCCCATAGAAATGTATGGGTGGGAACCTACTTTTGAATCGCTTGGTAAACCCATACCAAAGCAGGTATCCTCGGGGTGGCATTAAAAAGAGATAGAGGAGTGCTTACTGCTATCTTCCATGTGTGCAGTGGTTTGCTCATATTGCATGTCTCATCAACACCTCGATGCTAAGATAGTCAAAAATTTCCCATAGAAATGTATGAGTGGGAACCTACTTTTGAATCGCTTGGTAAATCCATACCAAAGCAGATATCCTCGGGGTGGCATTTAAAACAGATAGAGGAATGGTTACTGCTATCTTCCATGTGTGCAGTGGTTTGCTCATATTGCATGCCTCATCAACACCTCGATGCTAAAATAGTCAAAAATTTCCCATAGAAATGTATGGGTGGGAACCTACTTTTGAATCGCTTGGTAAACCCATACCAAAGCAGGTATCCTCAGGGTGGCATTAAAAAGAGATAGAGGAATGGTTACTGCTATCTTCCATGTGTGCAGTAGTTTGCTCATATTGCATGTCTCATCAACACCTCGATGATAAGATAGTCAATATTTCCCATAGAGATGTATGGTTTGTTTCCCATAGGAATGTATGGGCGGGAACCTACTTTTGAATCGCTTGGTAAACCCATACCAAAGCAGGTATCCTCGGGGTGGCATTTTAAAGAGATAGAGGAGTGGTTACTGCTATCTTCCATGTGTGCAGTGGTTTGCTCATATTGCATGCCTCATCAACACCTCGATGCTAAGATAGTCAATATTTCCCATAGAGATGTATGGATGGTTTCCCATAGGAATGTATGGGTGGGAACCTACTTTTGAATCGCTTGGGTAACCCATACCAAAGCAGGTATGCTCGGGGTGGCATTTAAAGAAGATAGAGGAATGGTTACTGCTATCTTCCATGTGTGCCGTGGTTTATTCATATTGCATGTCTCATCAACACCTCGATGCTAAGATAGTCAAAAATTTCCCATAGAAATGTATGGGTGGGAACCTACTTTTAAATCGCTTGGTAAACCCATACCAAAGCAGGTATCCTCGGGGTGGCATTAAAAAGAGATAGAGGAATGGTTACTGCTATCTTTCATGTGTGCAGTGGTTTCCTCATATTGCATGTCTCATCAACACCTCGATGCTAAGATAGTCAATATTTCCCATAGAGATGTATGGATGGTTTCCCATAGGAATGTATGGGTGGGAACCTACTTTTGAATCGCTTGGTAAACCCATACCAAAGCAGGTATCCAGGGGTGGCATTAAAAAGAGATAGAGGAGTGGTTACTGCTATCTTCCATGTGTGAAGTGGTTTGCTCATATTGCATGTCTCATCAACACCTCGATGCTAAGATAGTCAAAAATTTCCCATAGAAATGTATGGGTGGGAACCTTCTTTTGAATCGCTTGGTAAACCCATACCAAAGCAGATATCCTCGGGGTGGCATTTAAAACAGATAGAGGAATGGTTACTGCTATCTTCCATGTGTGCAGTGGTTTGCTCATATTGCATGCCTCATCAACACCTCGATGCTACGATAGTCAAAAATTTCCCATAGAAATGTATGGGTGGGAACCTACTTTTGAATCGCTTGGTAAACCCATACCAAAGCAGGTATCCTCGGGGTGGCATTAAAAAGAGATAGAGGAGTGGTTACTGCTATCTTCCATGTGTGCAGTGGTTTGCTCATATTGCATGTCTCATCAACACCTCGATGCTAAGATAGTCAAAAATTTCCCATAGAAATGTATGGGTGGGAACCTACTATTGAATCGCTTGGTAAACCCATACCAAAGCAGATATCCTCTGGGTGGCATTTAAAACAGATAGAGGAATGGTTACTGCTATCTTCCATGTGTGCAGTGGTTTGCTCATATTGCATGTCTCATCAACACCTCGATGCTAAGATAGTCAATATTTCCCATAGAGATGTGTGGATGGTTTCCCATAGGAATGTATTGGTGGGAACCTACTTTTGAATCGCTTGGGTAACCCATACCGAAGCAGGTATGCTCGGGGTGGCATTTAAAGAAGATAGAGGAATGGTTACTGCTATCTTCCATGTGTGCCGTGGTTTGCTCATATTGCATGTCTCATCAACACCTCGATGCTAAGATAGTCAAAAATTTCCAATAGAAATGTATGGGTGGGAACCTACTTTTGAATCGCTTGGTAAACCCATACCAAAGCAGGTATCCTCGGGGTGGCATTAAAAAGAGATAGAGGAATGGTTACTGCTATCTTCCATGTGTGCAGTGGTTTGCTCATATTGCATGTCTCATCAACACCTCGATGCTAAGATAGTCAATATTTCCCATAGAGATGTATGGATGGTTTCCCATAGGTATGTATGGGTGGGAACCTACTTTTAAATCGCTTGGTAAACCCATACCAAAGCAGATATCCTCGGGGTGGCATTCAAAACAGATAGAGGAATGGTTACTGCTATCTTCCATGTGTGCAGTGGTTTGCTCATATTGCATGACTCATCAACACCTCGATGCTAAGATAGTCAAAAATTTCCCATAGAAATGTATGGGTGGGAACCTACTTTTGAATCGCTTGGTAAACCCATACCAAAGCAGGTATCCTCGGGGTGGCATTAAAAGGAGATAGAGGAGTGGTTACTGCTATCTTCAATTTGTGCAGTGGTTTGCTCATATTGCATGCCTCATCAACACCTCGATGCTAAGATAGTCAATATTTCCCGTAGAGATGTATGGATAGTTTCCCATAGGAATGTATGGGTGGGAACCTACTTTTGAATCGCTTGGTAAACCCATACCAAAGCAGGTATGCTCGGGGTGGCATTTAAAGAAGATAGAGGAATGGTTACTGCTATCTTCCATGTGTGCCGTGGTTTGCTCATATTGCATGTCTCATCAACACCTCGATGCTAAGATAGTCAAAAATTACCCATAGAAATGTATCGGTGGGAACCTACTTTTGAATCGCTTGGTAAACCCATACCAAAGCAGATATCCTCGGGGTGGCATTAAAAAGAGATAGAGGAGTGGTTACTGCTATCTTCCATGTGTGCAGTGGTTTGCTCATATTGCATGTCTCATCAACACCTCGATGCTAAGATAGTCAAAAATTTCCCATAGAAATGTATGGGTGGGAACCTACTATTGAATCGCTTGGTAAACCCATACCAAAGCAGATATCCTCTGGGTGGCATTTAAAACAGATAGAGGAATGGTTACTGCTATCTTCCATGTGTGCAGTGGTTTGCTCATATTGCATGTCTCATCAACACCTCGATGCTAAGATAGTCAATATTTCCCATAGAGATGTATGGTTTGTTTCCCATAGGAATGTATGGGCGGGAACCTACTTTTGAATCGCTTGGTAAACCCATACCAAAGCAGGTATCCTCGGGGTGGCATTAAAAAGAGATAGAGGAGTGGTTACTGCTATCTTCCATGTGTGCAGTGGTTTGCTCATATTGCATGCCTCATCAACACCTCGATGCTAAGATAGTCAATATTTCCCATAGAGATGTATGGATGGTTTCCCATAGGAATGTATGGGTGGGAACCTACTTTTGAATCGCTTGGGTAACCCATACCAAAGCAGGTATGCTCGGGGTGGCATTTAAAGAAGATAGAGGAATGGTTACTGCTATCTTCCATGTGTGCCGTGGTTTATTCATATTGCATGTCTCATCAACACCTCGATGCTAAGATAGTCAAAAATTTCCCATAGAAATGTATGGGTGGGAACCTACTTTTAAATCGCTTGGTAAACCCATACCAAAGCAGGTATCCTCGGGGTGGCATTAAAAAGAGATAGAGGAATGGTTACTGCTATCTTTCATGTGTGCAGTGGTTTCCTCATATTGCATGTCTCATCAACACCTCGATGCTAAGATAGTCAATATTTCCCATAGAGATGTATGGATGGTTTCCCATAGGAATGTATGGGTGGGAACCTACTTTTGAATCGCTTGGTAAACCCATACCAAAGCAGGTATCCAGGGGTGGCATTAAAAAGAGATAGAGGAGTGGTTACTGCTATCTTCCATGTGTGAAGTGGTTTGCTCATATTGCATGTCTCATCAACACCTCGATGCTAAGATAGTCAAAAATTTCCCATAGAAATGTATGGGTGGGAACCTTCTTTTGAATCGCTTGGTAAACCCATACCAAAGCAGATATCCTCGGGGTGGCATTTAAAACAGATAGAGGAATGGTTACTGCTATCTTCCATGTGTGCAGTGGTTTGCTCATATTGCATGCCTCATCAACACCTCGATGCTACGATAGTCAAAAATTTCCCATAGAAATGTATGGGTGGGAACCTACTTTTGAATCGCTTGGTAAACCCATACCAAAGCAGGTATCCTCGGGGTGGCATTAAAAAGAGATAGAGGAGTGGTTACTGCTATCTTCCATGTGTGCAGTGGTTTGCTCATATTGCATGTCTCATCAACACCTCGATGCTAAGATAGTCAAAAATTTCCCATAGAAATGTATGGGTGGGAACCTACTATTGAATCGCTTGGTAAACCCATACCAAAGCAGATATCCTCTGGGTGGCATTTAAAACAGATAGAGGAATGGTTACTGCTATCTTCCATGTGTGCAGTGGTTAGCTCATATTGCATGTCTCATCAACACCTCGATGCTAAGATAGTCAAAAATTTCCCATAGAAATGTATGGGTGGGAACCTACTTTTGAATCGCTTGGTAAACCCATACCAAGGCAGGTATGATCTGGGTGGCATTTAAAATAGATAGAGGAATGGTTACTGCTATCTTCCATGTGGGCAGTGGTTTGCTCATATTGCTTGTCTCATCAACACCTCGATGCTAAGATAGACAATTTCTCCCATAGAGATGTAAGGGTGGTTTCCCATAGGAATGTATGGGTGGGAACCTACTTTTGATTCGCTTGGTACACCCATACCAAAGCAGGTATGATCGGGGTGGCATTAAAAAGAGATAGAGGAGTGGTTACTGCTATCTTCCATGTGGGCAGTGGTTTGCTCATATTGCATGTCTCATCAACACCTCGATGCTAAGATAGTCAAAAATTTCCCATAAAAATGTATGGGTGGGAACCTACTTTTGAATCGCTTGGTAAACCCATACCAAAGCAGGTATGCTCGGGGTGGCATTTAAAACAGATAGAGGAATGGTTACTGCTATCTTCCATGTGTGCAGTGGTTTACTCATATTGCATGTCTCATCAACAGCTCGGTGCTAAGATAGACAATTTTTCCCATAGAGATGTATGGGTGGTTTCCCATAGGAATGTATGGGTGGGAACCTACTATAGAATCGCTTGGTAAACCCATACCAAAGCAGGTATGCTCGGGGTGGCATTTAAAATAGATAGAGGAATGGTTACTGCTATCTTCCATGTGTGCAGTGGTTAGATCATATTGCATGTCTCATCAACACCTCGATGCTAAGATAGACAATTTTTCCCATAGAGATGTAAGGGTTGTTTCCCATAGGAATGTATGGGTGGGAACCTACTTTTGAATCGCTTGGTAAACCCATGCCAAAGCAGGTATGCTCGGGGTGGCATTTAACACAGATAGAGGAATGGTTACTGCTATCTTCCATGTGTGCAGTGGTTTACTCATATTGCATGTCTCATCAACACCTTGATTCTAAGATCGACAATTTTTCCCATAGAGATGTATGGGTGGTTTCCCATAGGAATGTATGGGTGGGAACCTACTTTTGAATCGCTTGGTAAGCCCATCCCAAAGCAGGTATGCTCGGGGTGGCATTTAAAATAGATCGAGGAATGGTTACTGCTATCTTCCATGTGTGCAGTGGTTAGATCATATTGCATGTCTCATCAACACCTCGATGCTAAGATAGTCAAAAATTTCCCATAGAAATGTATGGGTGGGAACCTACTTTTGAATCGCTTGGTAAACCCATACCAAAGCAGGTATGCTCGGGGTGGCATTTAAAATAGATAGAGGAATGGTTACTGCTATCTTCCATGTGTGCAGTGGTTAGCTCATATTGCATGTCTCATCAACACCTCGATGCTAAGATAGTCAAAAATTTCCCATAAAAATGTATGGGTGGGAACCTACTTTTGAATCGCTTGGTAAACCCATACCAAAGCAGGTATGCTCGGGGTGGCATTTAAAACAGATAGAGGAATGGTTACTGCTATCTTCCATGTGTGCAGTGGTTTACTCATATTGCATGTCTCATCAACAGCTCGGTGCTAAGATAGACAATTTTTCCCATAGAGATGTATGGGTGGTTTCCCATAGGAATGTATGGGTGGGAACCTACTATAGAATCGCTTGGTAAACCCATACCAAAGCAGGTATGATCGGGGTGGCATTAAAAAGAGATAGAGGAATGGTTACTGCTATCTTCCATGTGGGCAGTGGTTTGCTCATATTGCATGTCTCATCAACACCTTGATGCTAAGATAGACAATATTCCCATAGAGATGTATGGGTGGTTTCCCATAGGAATGTATGGGTGGGAACCTACTTTTGAATCGCTTGGTAAACCCATACCAAAGCAGGTATGATCGGGGTGGCATTAAAAAGAGATAGAGGAGTGGTTACTGCTATCTTCCATGTGGGCAGTGGTTTGCTCATATTGCATGTCTCATCAACACCTCGATGCTAAGATAGTCAAAAATTTCCCATTAAAATGTATGGGTGGGAACCTACTTTTGAATCGCTTTGTAAACCCATACCAAAGCAGGTATGCTCAGGGTGGCATTTAAAATCGATAGAGGAATAATTACTTCTATCTTCCATGTGTGCAGTGGTTTACTCATATTGCATGTCTTATCAACAGCTCGGTTCTAAGATAGACAATTTTTCCCATAGAGATGTATGGGTTGTTTCCCATAGGAATGTATGGGTGGGAACCTACTTTTGAATCGCTTGGTAAACCCATACCAAAGCAGGTATGCTCGGGGTGGCATTTAAAATAGATAGAGGAATGGTTACTGCTATCTTCCATGTGTGCAGTGGTTAGCTCATTTTGCATGTCTCATCAACACCTCGATGCTAAGATAGTCAAAAATTTCCCATAGAAATGTATGGGTGGGAACCTACTTTTGAATCGCTTGGTAAACCCATACCAAAGCAGGTATGCTCGGGGGGGCATTTAAAATAGATAGAGGAATGGTTACTGCTATCTTCCATGTGTGCAGTGGTTAGCTCATATTGCATGTCTCATCAACACCTCGATGCTAAGATAGTCTAAAATTTCCCATGGAAATGTTTGGGTGGGAACCTACTTTTGAATCGCTCGGTAAACCCATACCAAAGCAGGTATGCTCGGGGTGGCATTTAAAACAGATAGAGGAATGGTTACTGCTATCTTCCATGTGTACAGTGGTTTACTCATATTGCATGTCTCATCAACAGCTCGGTACTAAGATAGACAATTTTTCCCATAGAGATGTATGGGTGGTTTCCCATAGGAATGTATGGGTGGGAACCTACTTTTGAATCGCTTGGTAAACCCAAACTAAAGCAGGTATGCTCGGGGTGGCATTTAAAATAGATAGAGGAATGGTTACTGCTATCTTCCATGTGTGCAGTGGTTAGCTCATATTGCATGTCTCATCAACACCTCGATGCTAAGATAGTCAAAAATTTCCCATAGAAATGTATGGGTGGGAACCTGCATTTGAATCGCTTGGTAAACCCATACCAAAGCAGGTATGCTCGGGGTGGCATTTAAAACAGATAGAGGAATGGTTACTGCTATCTTCCATGTGTGCAGTGGTTTACTCATATTGCATGTCTCATCAACAGCTCGGTTCTAAGATTGACAATTTTTCCCATAGAGATGTATTGGTGGTTTCCCATTGGAATGTATGGCTGGGAACCTCCTTTTGAATCGCTTAGTAAACCCATACCAAAGCAGGTATGCTCGGGGTGGCATTTAAAATAGATAGAGGAATGGTTACTGCTATCTTCCATTTGTGCAGTGGTTAGCTCATATTGCATGTCTCAACAACACCTCGATGCTAAGATAGTCAAAAATTTCACATAGAAATGTATGGGTGGGAACGTACATTTGAATCGCTTGGTAAACCCATACCAAAGCAGGTATGCTCGGGGTGGCATTTAAAACAGATAGAGGAATGGTTACTGCTATCTTCCATGTGTGCAGTGGTTTACTCATATTGCATGTCTCATCAACAGCTCGCTTCTAAGATTGACAATTTTTCCCATAGAGATGTATGGGTAGTTTCCCATTGGAATGTATGGCTGGGAACCTACTTTTGAATCGCTTGGTAAACCCATACCAAAGCAGGTATGCTCGGGGTGGCATTTAAAATTGATAGAGGAATGGTTACTGCTATCTTCCATGTGTGCAGTGGTTAGCTCATATTGCATGTCTCATCAACACCTCGATGCTAAGATAGTCAAAAATTTCCCATAGAAATGTATGGGTGGGAACCTACTTTTGAATCGCTTGGTAAACCCATACCAAAGCAGGTATGATCGGGGTGGCATTAAAAAGAGATAGAGGAATGGTTCCTGCTATCTTCCATGTGGGCAGTGGTTTGCTCATATTGCATGTCTCATCAACACCTTGATGCTAAGATAGACAATATTTCCCATAGAGATGTATGGGTGGTTTCCCATAGGAATGTATGGGTGGGAACCTACTTTTGAATCGCTTGGTAAACCCATACCAAAGCAGGTATGATCGGGGTGGCATTAAAAAGAGATAGAGGAGTGGTTACTGCTATCTTCCATGTGGGCAGTGGTTTGCTCATATTGCATGTCTCATCAACACCTCGATGCTAGGATAGTCAAAAATTTCCCATTAAAATGTATGGGTGGGAACCTACTTTTGAATCGCTTTGTAAATCCATACCAAAGCAGGTATGCTCAGGGTGGCATTTAAAACCGATAGAGGAATGGTTACTTCTATCTTCCATGTGTGCAGTGGTTTACTCATATTGCATGTCTTATCAACAGCTCGGTTCTAAGATAGACAATTTTTCCCATAGAGATGTAAGGGTGGTTTCCCATAGGAATGTATGGGTGGGAACCTACTTTTGATTCGCTTGGTACACCCATACCAAAGCAGGTATGATCGGGGTGGCATTAAAAAGAGATTGAGGAGTGGTTCTGGCTATCTTCCATGTGGGCAGTGGTTTGCTCATATTGCATGTCTCATCAACACCTCGATGCTAAGATAGTCAAAAATTTCCCATTAAAATGTATGGGTGGGAACCTACTTTTGAATCGCTTTGTAAACCCATACCAAAGCAGGTATGCTCAGGGTGGCATTTAAAATCGATAGAGGAATGGTTACTTCTATCTTCCATGTGTGCAGTGGTTTACTCATATTGCATGTCTTATCAACAGCTCGGTTCTAAGATAGACAATTTTTCCCATAGAGATGTATGGGTTGTTTCCCATAGGAATGTATGGGTGGGAACCTACTTTTGAATCGCTTGGTAAACCCATACCAAAGCAGGTATGCTCGGGGTGGAATTTAAAATAGATAGAGGAATGGTTACTGCTATCTTCCATGTGTGCAGTGGTTAGCTCATTTTGCATGTCTCATCAACACCTCGATGCTAAGATAGTCAAAAATTTCCCATAGAAATGTATGGGTGGGAACCTACATTTGAATCGCTTGGTAAACCCATGCCAAAGCAGGTATGCTCGGGGTGGCATTTAAAACAGATAGAGGAATGGTTACTGCTATCTTCCATGTGTGCAGTGGTTTACTCATATTGCATGTCTCATCAACAGCTCGGTTCTAAGATTGACAATTTTTCCCATAGAGATGTATTGGTGGTTTCCCATAGGAATGTATGGGTGGGAACCTACTTTTGAATCGCTTGGTAAACCCATACTAAAGCAGGTATGCTCGGGGTGGCATTTAAAATAGATAGAAGAATGGTTACTGCTATCTTCCATGTGTGCAGTGGTTAGCTCATATTGCATGTCTCATCAACACCTCGATGCTAAGACAGTCAAAAATTACCCATAGAAATGTATGGGTGGGAACCTACTTTTGAATCGCTTGGTAAACCCATACCAAAGCAGGTATGCTCGGGGTGGCATTTAAAATAGATAGAGGAATGGTTACTGCTATCTTCCATGTGCGCAGTGGTTAGCTCATATTGCATGTCTCATCAACACCTCGATGCTAAGATAGTCAAATATTTCCCATAGAAATGTATGGGTGGGAACCTACTTTTGAATCGCTTGGTAAACCCATACCAAAGCAGGTATGATCGGGGTGGCATTAAAAAGAGATAGAGGAATGGTTACTGCTATCTTCCATGTGGGCAGTGGTTTGCTCGTATTGCATGTCTCATCAACACCTCGATGCTAAGATAGACATTTTTTCCCATAGAGATGTATGGGTGGTTTCCCATAGGAATGTAAGGGTGGGAACCTCCTTTTGAATCGCTTAGTAAACCCATACCAAAGCAGGTATGCTCGGGGTGGCATTTAAAATAGATAGAGGAATGGTTTCTGCTATCTTCCATTTGTGCAGTGGTTAGCTCATATTGCATGTCTCAACAACACCTCGATGCTAAGATAGTCAAAAATTTCACATAGAAATGTATGGGTGGGAACCTACATTTGAATCGCTTGGTAAACCCATACCAAAGCAGGTATGCTCGGGGTGGCATTTAAAACAGATAGAGGAATGGTTACTGCTATCTTCCATGTGTGCAGTGGTTTACTCATATTGCATGTCTCATCAACAGCTCGCTTCTAAGATTGACAATTTTTCCCATAGAGATGTATGGGTGGTTTCCCATTGGAATGTATGGCTGGGAACCTACTTTTGAATCGCTTGGTAAACCCATACCAAAGCAGGTATGCTCGGGGTGGCATTTAAAATTGATAGAGGAATGGTTACTGCTATCTTCCATGTGTGCAGTGGTTAGCTCATATTGCATGTCTCATCAACACCTCGATGCTAAGACAGTCAAAAATTTCCCATAGAAATGTATGGGTGTGAACCTACATTTGAATCGCTTGATAAACCCATACCAAAGCAGGTATGCTCGGGGTGGCATTTAAAACAGATAGAGGAATGGTTACTGCTATCTTACATGTGTGCAGTGGTTTGCTCATATTGCATGTCTCATCAACACCCCGATGCTAAGATAGTCAAAAATTTCCCATAGAAATGTATGGGTGGGAACCTACTTTTGAATCGCTTGGTAAACCCACACTAAAGCAGATATGCTCGGGGTGGCATTTAAAACAGATAGAGGAGTGGTTACTGCTATCTTACATGTGTGCAGTGGTTTGCTCATATTGCATGTCTCATCAACACCTCGATGCTAAGATAGTCAATATTTCCCATAGAGAAGTATGGGTGGTTTCCTATAGGAATGTATGGGTGGGAACCTACTTTTGAATCGCTTGGTTAATCCATACCGAAGCAGGTATGCTCGGGGTGGCATTTAAAACAGATAGAGGAGTGGTTACTGCTATCTTACATGTGTGCAGTGGTTTGCTCATATTGCATGTCTCATCAACACCCCGATGCTAAGATAGTCAAAAATTTCCCATAGAAATGTATGGGTGGGAACCTACTTTTGAATCGCTTGGTAAACCCATACAAAAGCAGATATGCTCGGGTTGGCATTAAAAAGAGACAGAGGAGTGGTTACTGCTATCTTCCATGTGTGCAGTGGTTTGCTCATATTGCATGTTTTATCAACACCCCGATGCTATGACAGTCAAAAATTTCCCAAAAAAATGTATGGGTGGGAACCTACTTTTGAATCGCTTGGTAAACCCATACTAAAGCAGATATGCTCGGGGTGGCATTAAAAAGAGATGGAGGAGTGGTTACTGCTATCTTCTGTGTGTGCAGTGGATTGCTCATATTGCATGTCTCATCAACACCTCGATGCTAAGATAGTCAATATTTCCCATAGAGATGTATGGGTGGTTTCCCATAGGAATTCACGGGTAGGAACCTACTTTTGAATCGCTTGGTTAACCCATACCGAAGCAGGTATGCTCGGGGTGGCATTTAAAACAGATAGAGGAGTGGTTACTGCTATCTTACATGTGTGCAGTGGTTTGCTCATATTGCATGTCTCATCAACACCTCGATGCTAAGATAGTCAATATTTCCCATAGAGAAGTATGGGTGGTTTCCTATAGGAATGTATGGGTGGGAACCTACTTTTGAATCGCTTGGTTAATCCATACCGAAGCAGGTATGCTCGGGGTGGCATTTAAAACAGATAGAGGAGTGGTTACTGCTATCTTACATGTGTGCAGTGGTTTGCTCATATTGCATGTCTCATCAACACCCCGATGCTAAGATAGTCAAAAATTTCCCATAGAAATGTATGGGTGGGAACCTACTTTTGAATCGCTTGGTAAACCCATACAAAAGCAGATATGCTCGGGTTGGCATTAAAAAGAGACAGAGGAGTGGTTACTGCTATCTTCCATGTGTGCAGTGGTTTGCTCATATTGCATGTTTTATCAACACCCCGATGCTATGACAGTCAAAAATTTCCCAAAAAAATGTATGGGTGGGAACCTACTTTTGAATCGCTTGGTAAACCCATACTAAAGCAGATATGCTCGGGGTGGCATTAAAAAGAGATGGAGGAGTGGTTACTGCTATCTTCTGTGTGTGCAGTGGATTGCTCATATTGCATGTCTCATCAACACCTCGATGCTAAGATAGTCAATATTTCCCATAGAGATGTATGGGTGGTTTCCCATAGGAATTCACGGGTAGGAACCTACTTTTGAATCGCTTGGTTAACCCATACCGAAGCAGGTATGCTCGGGGTGGCATTTAAAACAGATAGAGGAGTGGTTACTGCTATCTTACATGTGTGCAGTGGTTTGCTCATATTGCATGTCTCATCAACACCTCGATGCTAAGATAGTCAATATTTCGCATAGAGAAGTATGGGTGGTTTCCTATAGGAATGTATGGGTGGGAACCTACTTTTGAATCGCTTGGTTAATCCATACCGAAGCAGGTATTCTCGGGGTGGCATTTAAAACAGATAGAGGAGTGGTTTCTGCTATCTTACATGTGTGCAGTGGTTTGCTCATATTGCATGTCTCATCAACACCCCGATGTTAAGATAGTCAAAAATTTCCCATATAAATGTATGGGTGGGAACCTACTTTTGAATCGCTTGGTAAACCCACACTAAAACAGATATCTCGGGGTGGCATTGAAAAGAGATGGAGGAGTGGTTACTGCTATCTTCTGTGTGTGCAGTGGATTGCTCATATTGCATGTCTCATCAACACCTCGATGCTGAGATAGTCAATATTTCCCATAGAGATGTATGGGTGGTTTCCCATAGGAATGTATTGGTGGGAACCTACGTTTGAATCGCTTGGTTAACCCATACTGAAGCAGGTATGCTCGGGGTGGCATTTAAAACAGATAGAGGAGTGGTTACTGCTATCTTACATGTGTGCAGTGGTTTGCTAATATTGCATGTCTCATCAACACCCCGATGCTAAGATAGTCAAAAATTTCCCATAGAAATGTATGGGTGGGAACCTACTTTTGGATCGCTTGGTAAACCCATACTAAAGCAGATATGCTCGGGGTGGCATTGAAAAGAGATGGAGGAGTGGTTACTGCTATCTTCTGTGTGTGCAGTGGTTTGCTCATATTGCATGTCTCATCAACACCTCGATGCTAAGATAGTCAATATTTCCCATAGAGATGTATGGGTGGTTTCCTATAGGAATGTATGGGTGGGAACCTACTTTTGAATCGCTTGGTTAATCCATACCGAAGCAGGTATGCTCGGGGTGGCATTTAAAACAGATAGAGGAGTGGTTACCGCTATCTTACATGTGTGCAGTGGTTTGCTCATATTGCATGTCTCATCAACACCCCGATGCTAAGATAGTCAAAAATTTCCCATAGAAATGTATGGGTGGAACCTACTTTTGAATCGCTTGGTAAACCCACACTAAAGCAGATATGCTCGGGGTGGCATTGAAAAGAGATGGAGGAGTGGTTACTGCAATCTTCTGTGTGTGCAGTGGTTTGCTCATATTGCATGTCTCATCAACACCTCGATGCTAAGATAGTCAATATTTCCCATAGAGATGTATGGGTGGTTTCCCATAGGAATGTATGGGTGGGAACCTACTTTTGAATCGCTTGGTTAACCCATACCGAAGAAGGTATGCTCGGGGTGGCATTTAAAACAGATAGAGGAGTGGTTACTGCTATCTTACATGTGTGCAGTGGTTTGCTCATATTGCATGTCTCATCAACACCTCGATGCTAAGATAGTCAAAAATTTCCCATAGAAATGTATGGGTGGGAACCTACTTTTGAATCGCTTGGTAAACCCATACAAAAGCAGATATGCTCGGGTTGGCATTAAAAAGAGACAGAGGAGTGGTTACTGCTATCTTCCATGTGTGCAGTGGTTTGCTCATATTGCATGTCTCATCAACACCCCGATGCTATGATAGTCAAAAATTTCCCATAGAAATGTATGGATGAGAACCTACTTTTGAATCGCTTGGTAAACCCATACTAAAGCAGATATGCTGGGGGTGGCATTAAAAAGAGATGGAGGAGTGGTTACTGCTATCTTCTGTGTGTGCAGTGGATTGCTCATATTGCATGTCTCATCAACACCTCGATGCTAAGATAGTCAATATTTCCCATAGAGATGTATGGGTGGTTTCCCATAGGAATGTATGGGTGGGAACCTACTTTTGAATCGCTTGGTTAACCCGTACTGAAGCAGGTATGCTCGGGGTGGCATTTAAAACAGATAGAGGAGTGGTCACTGCTATCTTACATGTGTGCAGTGGTTTGCTCATATTGCATGTCTCATCAACACCCCGATGCTAAGATAGTCAAAAATTTCCCATAGAAATGTATGGGTGGGAACCTACTTTTGAATCGCTTGGTAAACCCATACTAAAGCAGATATGCTCGGGGTGGCATTGAAAAGAGATGGAGGAGTGGTTACTGCTATCTTCTGTGTGTGCAGTGGTTTGCTCATATTGCATGTCTCATCAACACCTCGATGCTAAGATAGTCAATATTTCCCATAGAGATGTATGGGTGGTTTCCTATAGGAATGTATGGGTGGGAACCTACTTTTGAATCGCTCGGTTAATCCATACCGAAGCAGGTATGCTCGGGGTGGCATTTAAAACAGATAGAGGAGTGGTTACCGCTATCTTACATGTGTGCAGTGGTTTGCTCATATTGCATGTCTCATCAACACCTCGATGCTAAGATAGTCAATATTTCCCATAGAGATGTATGGGTGGTTTCCCATAGGAATGTATGGGTGGGAACCTACTTTTGAATCGCTTGGTTAACCCATACCGAAGCAGGTATGCTCGGGGTGGCATTTAAAACAGATTGAGGAGTGGTTACTGCTATCTTACATGTGTGCAGTGGTTTCCTGATATTGCATGTCTCATCAACACCGCGATGCTAAAATAGTCAAAAATTTCCCATATAAATGTATGGGTGGGAACCTACTTTTGAATCGCTTGGTTAACCCATACCGAAGCAGGTATGCTCAGGGTGGCATTTAAAACAGATAGAGGAGTGGTTACTGCTATCTTGCATGTGTGCAGTGGTTTGCTCATATTGCATGTCTCATCAACACCCCGATGCTAAGATAGTCAAAAATTTCCCATAGAAATGTATGGGTGGGAACCTACTTTTGAATCGCTTGGTAAACCCATACTAAAGCAGGTATCCTCGGGGTGGCATTAAAAAGAGACGGAGGAGTGGTTACTGCTATCTTCTGTGTGTGCAGTGGTTTGCTCATATTGCATGTCTCATCAACACCTCGATGCTAAGATAGTCAATATTTCCCATAGAGATGTATGGGTGATTTCCCATAGGAATATATGGGTGGGAACCTACTTTTGAATCGCTTGGTTAACCCATACCGAAGCAGGTATGCTCGGGGTGGCATTTAAAACAGATTGAGGAGTGGTTACTGCTATCTTACATGTGTGCAGTGGTTTCCTGATATTGCATGTCTCATCAACACCGCGATGCTAAAATAGTCAAAAATTTCCCATATAAATGTATGGGTGGGAACCTACTTTTGAATCGCTTGGTTAACCCATACCGAAGCAGGTATGCTCGGGGTGGCATATAAAACAGATAGAGGAGTGGTTACTGCTATCTTACATGTGTGCAGTGGTTTGCTCATATTGCATGTCTCATCAACACCCCGATGCTAAGATAGTCAAAAATTTCCCATAGAAATGTATGGGTGGGAACCTACTTTTGAATCGCTTGGTAAACCCATACTAAAGCAGATATGCTCGGGGTGGCATTAAAAAGAGACGGAGGAGTGGTTACTGCTATCTTCTGTGTGTGCAGTGGTTTGCTCATATTGCATGTCTCATCAACACCTCGATGCTAAGATAGTCAATATTTCCCATCGAGATGTATGGGTGGTTTCCCATAGGAATGTATGGGTGGGAACCTACTTTTGAATCGCTTGGTTAACCCATACCGAAGCAGGAATGCTCGGAGTGGCATTTAAAACAGATAGAGGAGTGGTTACTGCTATCTTCCATGTGTGCAGTGGTTTGCTCATATTGCATCTCTCATCAACACCTCGATGCTAAGATAGTCAAAAATTTCCCATAGAAATGTATGGGTGGGAACCTACTTTTGAATCGCTTGGTAAACCCATACTAAAGCAGATATGCTCGGGGTGGCATTGAAAAGAGATGGAGGAGTGGTTACTGCTATCTTCTGTGTGTGCAGTGGTTTGCTCATATTGCATGTCTCATCAACACCTCGATGCTAAGATAGTCAATATTTCCCATAGAGATGTATGGGTGGTTTCCTATAGGAATGTATGGGTGGGAACCTACTTTTGAATCGCTCGGTTAATCCATACCGAAGCAGGTATGCTCGGGGTGGCATTTAAAACAGATAGAGGAGTGGTTACCGCTATCTTACATGTGTGCAGTGGTTTGCTCATATTGCATGTCTCATCAACACCTCGATGCTAAGATAGTCAATATTTCCCATAGAGATGTATGGGTGGTTTCCCATAGGAATGTATGGGTGGGAACCTACTTTTGAATCGCTTGGTTAACCCATACCGAAGCAGGTATGCTCGGGGTGGCATTTAAAACAGATTGAGGAGTGGTTACTGCTATCTTACATGTGTGCAGTGGTTTCCTGATATTGCATGTCTCATCAACACCGCGATGCTAAAATAGTCAAAAATTTCCCATATAAATGTATGGGTGGGAACCTACTTTTGAATCGCTTGGTTAACCCATACCGAAGCAGGTATGCTCAGGGTGGCATTTAAAACAGATAGAGGAGTGGTTACTGCTATCTTGCATGTGTGCAGTGGTTTGCTCATATTGCATGTCTCATCAACACCCCGATGCTAAGATAGTCAAAAATTTCCCATAGAAATGTATGGGTGGGAACCTACTTTTGAATCGCTTGGTAAACCCATACTAAAGCAGGTATCCTCGGGGTGGCATTAAAAAGAGACGGAGGAGTGGTTACTGCTATCTTCTGTGTGTGCAGTGGTTTGCTCATATTGCATGTCTCATCAACACCTCGATGCTAAGATAGTCAATATTTCCCATAGAGATGTATGGGTGATTTCCCATAGGAATATATGGGTGGGAACCTACTTTTGAATCGCTTGGTTAACCCATACCGAAGCAGGTATGCTCGGGGTGGCATTTAAAACAGATTGAGGAGTGGTTACTGCTATCTTACATGTGTGCAGTGGTTTCCTGATATTGCATGTCTCATCAACACCGCGATGCTAAAATAGTCAAAAATTTCCCATATAAATGTATGGGTGGGAACCTACTTTTGAATCGCTTGGTTAACCCATACCGAAGCAGGTATGCTCGGGGTGGCATATAAAACAGATAGAGGAGTGGTTACTGCTATCTTACATGTGTGCAGTGGTTTGCTCATATTGCATGTCTCATCAACACCCCGATGCTAAGATAGTCAAAAATTTCCCATAGAAATGTATGGGTGGGAACCTACTTTTGAATCGCTTGGTAAACCCATACTAAAGCAGATATGCTCGGGGTGGCATTAAAAAGAGACGGAGGAGTGGTTACTGCTATCTTCTGTGTGTGCAGTGGTTTGCTCATATTGCATGTCTCATCAACACCTCGATGCTAAGATAGTCAATATTTCCCATCGAGATGTATGGGTGGTTTCCCATAGGAATGTATGGGTGGGAACCTACTTTTGAATCGCTTGGTTAACCCATACCGAAGCAGGAATGCTCGGAGTGGCATTTAAAACAGATAGAGGAGTGGTTACTGCTATCTTCCATGTGTGCAGTGGTTTGCTCATATTGCATCTCTCATCAACACCTCGATGCTAAGATAGTCAAAAATTTCCCATAGAAATGTATGGGTGGGAACCTACTTTTGAATCGCTTGGTAAACCATACAAAAGCAGATATGCTCGGGGTGGCATTAAAAAGAGATAGAGGAGTGGTTACTGCTATCTTCCATGTGTGCAGTGGTTTGCTCATATAGCATGTCTCATCAACACCTCGATGCTAAGATAGTCAATATTTCCCATAGAGATGTATGGGTGGTTTCCCATTGGAATGTATGGGTGGGAACCTACTTTTGAATCGCTTCGTTAACCCATACCGAAGCAGGTATGCTCGGGGTGGCATTTAAAACAGATAGAGGAGTGGTTGCTGCTATCTTACATGTGTGCAGTGGTTTGCTCATATTGCATGTCTCATCAACACCTCGATGCTAAGATAGTCAATATTTCCCAGAGAGATGTATGGGTGGTTTCCTATAGGAATGTATGGGTGGGAACCTACTTTTGCATCGCTTGGTTAACCCATACCGAAGCAGGTATGCTCGGGGTGGCATTTAAAACAGATAGAGGAGTGGTTACTGCTTTCTCACATGTGTGCAGTGGTTTGCTCATATTGCATGTCTCATCAACACCTCGATGCTAAGATAGTCAAAAATTTCCCATAGAAATGTATGGGTGGGAACCTACTTTTGAATCGCTTGGAAAACCCATACCAAAGCAGATATGCTCGGGGTGGCATTAAAAAGAGATAGAGGAGTGGTTACTGCTATCTTCCATGTGTGCAGTGGTTTGCTCATATTGCATGTCTCATCAACACCTCGATGCTAAGATAGTCAATATTTCCCATAGAGATGTATGGGTGGTTTCCCATAGGAATGTATGGGTGGGAACCTATTTTTGAATCGCTTGGTTAACCCATACCGAAGCAGGTATGCTCGGGGTGGCATTAAAAACAGGTAGAGGAGTGGTTACTGCTATCTTACATGTGTGCAGTGGTTTGCTCATATTGCATGTCTCATCAACACCCCGATGCTAAGATAGTCAAAAATTTCCCATAGAAATGTATGGGTGGGAACCTACTTTTGAATCGCTTGGTAAACCCATACTAAAGCAGATATGCTCGGGGTGGCATTGAAAAGAGATGGAGGAGTGGTTACTGCTATCTTCTGTGTGTGCAGTGGTTTGCTCATATTGCATGTCTCATCAACACCTCGATGCTAAGATAGTCAATATTTCCCATAGAGATGTATGGGTGGTTTCCCATAGGAATGTATGGGTGGGAACCTACTTTTGCATCGCTTGGTTAACCCATACCGAAGCAGGTATGCTCGGGGTGGCATTTAAAACAGATAGAGGAGTGGTTACTGCTATCTTACATGTGTGCAGTGGTTTGCTCATATTGCATGTCTCATCAACACCTCGATGCTAAGATAGTCAAAAATTTCCCATAGAAATGTATGGGTGGGAACCTACTTTTGAATCGCTTGGTAAACCCATACAAAAGCAGATATGCTCGGGTTGGCATTAAAAAGAGATAGAGGAGTGGTTACTGCTATCTTCCATGTGTGCAGTGGTTTGCTCATATTGCATGTCTCATCAACACCTCGATGCTAAGATAGTCAATATTTCCCATAGAGATGTATGGGTGGTTTCCCATAGGAATGTATGGGTGGGAACCTACTTTTGAATCGCTTGGTTAACCCATACCGAAGCAGGTATGCTCGGGGTGGCATTTAAAACAGATAGAGGAGTGGTTACTGCTATCTTACATGTGTGCAGTGGTTTGTTCATATTGCATGTCTCATCAACACCCCGATGCTAAGATAGTCAAAAATTTCCCATAGAAATGTATGGGTGGGAACCTACTTTTGAATCGCTTGGTAAACCCATACCAAACAAGGTATCCTCGGAGTGGCTTTTAAGACAGATAGAGGAATGGTTACTGCTATTATCCATGTGTGCAGTGGTTTGCTCATATAGCATGTCTCATCAACACCTCGATGCTAAGATAGTCAATATTTCCCATAGAGATGTATGGGTGGTTTCCCATTGGAATGTATGGGTGGGAACCTACTTTTGCATCGCTTGGTTAACCCATACCGAAGCAGGTATGCTCGGGGTGGCATTTAAAACAGATAGAGGAGTGGTTACTGCTTTCTCACATGTGTGCAGTGGTTTGCTCATATTGCATGTCTCATCAACACCTCGATGCTAAGATAGTCAAAAATTTCCCATAGAAATGTATGGGTGGGAACCTACTTTTGAATCGCTTGGAAAACCCATACCAAAGCAGATATGCTCGGGGTGGCATTAAAAAGAGATAGAGGAGTGGTTACTGCTATCTTCCATGTGTGCAGTGGTTTGCTCATATTGCATGTCTCATCAACACCTCGATGCTAAGATAGTCAATATTTCCCATAGAGATGTATGGGTGGTTTCCCATAGGAATGTATGGGTCGGAACCTATTTTTGAATCGCTTGGTTAACCCATACCAAAGCAGGTATGCTCGGGGTGGCATTAAAAACAGATAGAGGAGTGGTTACTGCTATCTTACATGTGTGCAGTGGTTTGCTCATATTGCATGTCTCATCAACACCCCGATGCTAATATAGTCAAAAATTTCCCATAGAAATGTATGGGTGGGAACCTACTTTTGAATCGCTTGGTAAACCCATACTAAAGCAGATATGCTCGGGGTGGCATTGAAAAGAGATGGAGGAGTGGTTACTGCTATCTTCTGTGTGTGCAGTGGTTTGCTCATATTGCATGTCTCATCAACACCTCGATGCTAAGATAGTCAATATTTCCCATAGAGATGTATGGGTGGTTTCCCATAGGAATGTATGGGTGGGAACCTACTTTTGCATCGCTTGGTTAACCCATACCGAAGCAGGTATGCTCGGGGTGGCATTTAAAACAGATAGAGGAGTGGTTACTGCTATCTTACATGTGTGCAGTGGTTTGCTCATATTGCATGTCTCATCAACACCTCGATGCTAAGATAGTCAAAAATTTCCCATAGAAATGTATGGGTGGGAACCTACTTTTGAATCGCTTGGTAAACCCATACAAAAGCAGATATGCTCGGGTTGGCATTAAAAAGAGATAGAGGAGTGGTTACTGCTATCTTCCATGTGTGCAGTGGTTTGCTCATATTGCATGTCTCATCAACACATCGATGCTAAGATAGTCAATATTTCCCATAGAGATGTATGGGTGGTTTCCCATAGGAATGTTTGGGTGGGAACCTACTTTTGAATCGCTTGGTTAACCCATACCGAAGCAGGTATGCTCGGGGTGGCATTTAAAACAGATAGAGGAGTGGTTACTGCTATCTTACATGTGTGCAGTGGTTTGTTCATATTGCATGTCTCATCAACACCCCGATGCTAAGATAGTCAAAAATTTCCCACAGAAATGTATGGGTGGGAACCTACTTTTGAATCGCTTGGTAAACCCATACTAAAGCAGACATGCTCGGGGTGGCATTGAAAAGAGATGGAGGAGTGGTTACTGCTATCTTCTGTGTGTGCAGTGGTTTGCTCATATTGCATGTCTCATCAACACCTCGATGCTAAGATAGTCAATATTTCCCATCGAGATGTATGGGTGGTTTCCCATAGGAATGTATGGGTGGGAACCTACTTTTGAATCGCTTGGTTAACCCATACCGATGCAGGTATGCTCGGGGTGGCATTTAAAACAGATAGAGGAGTGGTTACTGCTATCTTCCATGTGTGCAGTGGTTTGCTCATATTGCATCTCTCATCAACACCTCGATGCTAAGATAGTCAAAAATTTCCCATAGAAATGTATGGGTGGGAACCTACTTTTGAATCGCTTGGTAAACCCATACAAAAGCAGATATGCTCGGGGTGGCATTAAAAAGAGATAGAGGAGTGGTTACTGCTATCTTCCATGTGTGCAGTGGTTTGCTCATATAGCATGTCTCATCAACACCTCGATGCTAAGATAGTCAATATTTCCCATAGAGATGTATGGGTGGTTTCCCATAGGAATGTATGGGTGGGAACCTACTTTTGCATCGCTTGGTTAACCCATACCGAAGCAGGTATGCTCGGGGTGGCATTTAAAACAGATAGATGAGTGGTTACTGCTATCTTACATGTGTGCAGTGGTTTGCTCATATTGCATGTCTCATCAACACCCCGATGCTAAGATAGTCAAAAATTTCCCATAGAAATGTATGGGTGGGAACCTACTTTTGAATCGCTTGGTAAACCCATACTAAAGCAGATATGCTCGGGGTGGCATTAAAAAGAGACGGAGGAGTGGTTACTGCTATCTTCTGTGTGTGCAGTGGTTTGCTCATATTGCATGTCTCATCAACACCTCGATGCTAAGATAGTCAATATTTCCCATCGAGATGTATGGGTGGTTTCCCATAGGAATGTATGGGTGGGAACCTACTTTTGAATCGCTTGGTTAACCCATACCGAAGCAGGAATGCTCGGAGTGGCATTTAAAACAGATAGAGGAGTGGTTACTGCTATCTTCCATGTGTGCAGTGGTTTGCTCATATTGCATCTCTCATCAACACCTCGATGCTAAGATAGTCAAAAATTTCCCATAGAAATGTATGGGTGGGAACCTACTTTTGAATCGCTTGGTAAACCCATACAAAAGCAGATATGCTCGGGGTGGCATTAAAAAGAGATAGAGGAGTGGTTACTGCTATCTTCCATGTGTGCAGTGGTTTGCTCATATAGCATGTCTCATCAACACCTCGATGCTAAGATAGTCAATATTTCCCATAGAGATGTATGGGTGGTTTCCCATTGGAATGTATGGGTGGGAACCTACTTTTGAATCGCTTCGTTAACCCATACCGAAGCAGGTATGCTCGGGGTGGCATTTAAAACAGATAGAGGAGTGGTTGCTGCTATCTTACATGTGTGCAGTGGTTTGCTCATATTGCATGTCTCATCAACACCTCGATGCTAAGATAGTCAATATTTCCCAGAGAGATGTATGGGTGGTTTCCCATAGGAATGTATGGGTGGGAACCTACTTTTGCATCGCTTGGTTAACCCATACCGAAGCAGGTATGCTCGGGGTGGCATTTAAAACAGATAGAGGAGTGGTTACTGCTTTCTCACATGTGTGCAGTGGTTTGCTCATATTGCATGTCTCATCAACACCTCGATGCTAAGATAGTCAAAAATTTCCCATAGAAATGTATGGGTGGGAACCTACTTTTGAATCGCTTGGAAAACCCATACCAAAGCAGATATGCTCGGGGTGGCATTAAAAAGAGATAGAGGAGTGGTTACTGCTATCTTCCATGTGTGCAGTGGTTTGCTCATAATGCATGTCTCATCAACACCTCGATGCTAAGATAGTCAATATTTCCCATAGAGATGTATGGGTGGTTTCCCATAGGAATGTATGGGTGGGAACCTATTTTTGAATCGCTTGGTAAACCCATACCGAAGCAGGTATGCTCGGGGTGGCATTAAAAACAGATAGAGGAGTGGTTACTGCTATCTTACATGTGTGCAGTGGTTTGCTCATATTGCATGTCTCATCAACACCCCGATGCTAAGATAGTCAAAAATTTCCCATAGAAATGTATGGGTGGGAACCTACTTTTGAATCGCTTGGTAAACCCATACTAAAGCAGATATGCTCGGGGTGGCATTGAAAAGAGATGGAGGAGTGGTTACTGCTATCTTCTGTGTGTGCAGTGGTTTGCTCATATTGCATGTCTCATCAACACATCGATGCTAAGATAGTCAATATTTCCCATAGAGATGTATGGGTGGTTTCCCATAGGAATGTATGGGTGGGAACCTACTTTTGCATCGCTTGGTTAACCCATACCGAAGCAGGTATGCTCGGGGTGGCATTTAAAACAGATAGAGGAGTGGTTACTGCTATCTTACATGTGTGCAGTGGTTTGCTCATATTGCATGTCTCATCAACACCTCGATGCTAAGATAGTCAAAAATATCCCATAGAAATGTATGGGTGGGAACCTACTTTTGAATCGCTTGGTAAACCCATACAAAAGCAGATATGCTCGGGTTGGCATTAAAAAGAGATAGAGGAGGGGTTACTGCTATCTTCCATGTGTGCAGTGGTTTGCTCATATTGCATGTCTCATCAACACCTCGATGCTAAGATAGTCAATATTTCCCATAGAGATGTATGGGTGGTTTCCCATAGGAATGTATGGGTGGGAACCTACTTTTGAATCGCTTGGTTAACCCATACCGAAGCAGGTATGCTCGGGGTGGCATTTAAAACAGATAGAGGAGTGGTTACTGCTATCTTACATGTGTGCAGTGGTTTGTTCATATTCCATGTCTCATCAACACCCCGATGCTAAGATAGTCAAAAATTTCCCATAGAAATGTATGGGTGGGAACCTACTTTTGAATCGCTTGGTAAACCCATACTAAAGCAGACATGCTCGGGGTGGCATTGAAAAGAGATGGAGGAGTGGTTACTGCTATCTTCTGTGTGTGCAGTGGTTTGCTCATATTGCATGTCTCATCAACACCTCGATGCTAAGATAGTCAATATTTCCCATCGAGATGTATGGGTGGTTTCCCATAGGAATGTATGGGTGGGAACCTACTTTTGAATCGCTTGGTTAACCCATACCGAAGCAGGTATGCTCGGGGTGGCATTTAAAACAGATAGAGGAGTGGTTACTGCTATCTTCCATGTGTGCAGTGGTTTGCTCATATTGCATCTCTCATCAACACCTCGATGCTAAGATAGTCAAAAATTTCCCATAGAAATGTATGGGTGGGAACCTACTTTTGAATCGCTTGGTAAACCCATACAAAAGCAGATATGCTCGGGGTGGCATTAAAAAGAGATAGAGGAGTGGTTACTGCTATCTTCCATGTGTGCAGTGGTTTGCTCATATAGCATGTCTCATCAACACCTCGATGCTAAGATAGTCAAAATTTCCCATAGAGATGTATGGGTGGTTTCCCATAGGAATGTATGGGTGGGAACCTACTTTTGCATCGCTTGGTTAACCCATACCGAAGCAGGTATGCTCGGGGTGGCATTTAAAACAGATAGATGAGTGGTTACTGCTATCTTACATGTGTGCAGTGGTTTGCTCATATTGCATGTCTCATCAACACCCCGATGCTAAGATAGTCAAAAATTTCCCATAGAAATGTATGGGTGGGAACCTACTTTTGAATCGCTTGGTAAATCCATACTAAAGCAGATATGCTCGGGGTGGCATTGAAAAGAGATGGAGGAGTGGTTACTGCTATCTTCCATGTGTGCAGTGGTTTGCTCATATTGCATGTCTCATCAACACCTCGATGCTAAGATAGTCAATATTTCCCATAGAGATGTATGTGTGGTTTCCCATAGGAATGTATGGGTGGGAACCTACTTTTGAATCGCTTGGTTAACCCATACCGAAGCAGGTATGCTCGGGGTGGCATTAAAAAAAGATAGAGGAGTGGTTACTGCTATCTTACATGTGTGCAGTGGTTTGCTCATATTGCATGTCTCATCAACACCCCGATGCTAAGATAGTCAAAAATTTCCCATAGAAATGTATGGGTGGGAACCTACTTTTGAATCGCTTGGTAAACCCATACTAAAGCAGATATGCTCGGGGTGGCATTGAAAAGAGATGGAGGAGTGGTTACTGCTATCTTCTGTGTGTGCAGTGGTTTGCTCATATAGCATGTCTCATCAACACCTCGATGCTAAGATAGTCAATATTTCCCATAGAGATGTATGGGTGGTTTCCCATTGGAATGTATGGGTGGGAACCTACTTTTGAATCGCTTGGTTAACCCATACCGAAGCAGGTATGCTCGGGGTGGCATTTTAAACAGATAGAGGAGTGGTTGCTGCTATCTTACATGTGTGCAGTGGTTTGCTCATATTGCATGTCTCATCAACACCTCGAAGCTAAGATAGTCAATATTTCCCATAGAGATGTATGGGTGGTTTCCCATAGGAATGTATGGGTGGGAACCTACTTTTGCATCGCTTGGTTAACCCATACCGAAGCAGGTATTCTCGGGGTGGCATTTAAAACAGATAGAGGAGTGGTTACTGCTTTCTCACATGTGTGCAGTGGTTTGCTCATATTGCATGTCTCATCAACACCTCGATGCTAAGATAGTCAAAAATTTCCCATAGAAATGTATGGGTGGGAACCTACTTTTGAATCGCTTGGAAAACCCATACCAAAGCAGATATGCTCGGGGTGGCATTAAAAAGAGATAGAGGAGTGGTTACTGCTATCTTCCATGTGTGCAGTGGTTTGCTCATATTGCATGTCTCATCAACACCTCGATGCTAAGATAGTCAATATTTCCCATAGAGATGTATGGGTGGTTTCCCATAGGAATGTATTGGTGGGAACCTACTTTTGAATCGCTTGGTTAACCCATACCGAAGCAGGTATGCTCGGGGTGGCATTAAAAACAGATAGAGGAGTGGTTACTGCTATCTTACATGTGTGCAGTGGTTTGCTCATATTGCATGTCTCATCAACACCCCGATGCTAAGATAGTCAAAAATTTCCCATAGAAATGTATGGGTGGGAACCTACTTTTGAATCGCTTGGTAAATCCATACTAAAGCAGATATGCTCGGGGTGGCATTGAAAAGAGATGGAGGAGTGGTTACTGCTATCTTCCATGTGTGCAGTGGTTTGCTCATATTGCATGTCTCATCAACACCTCGATGCTAAGATAGTCAATATTTCCCATAGAGATGTATGTGTGGTTTCCCATAGGAATGTATGGGTGGGAACCTACTTTTGAATCGCTTGGTTAACCCATACCGAAGCAGGTATGCTCGGGGTGGCATTAAAAACAGATAGAGGAGTGGTTACTGCTATCTTACATGTGTGCAGTGGTTTGCTCATATTGCATGTCTCATCAACACCCCGATGCTAAGATAGTCAAAAATTTCCCATAGAAATGTATGGGTGGGAACCTACTTTTGAATCGCTTGGTAAACCCATACTAAAGCAGATATGCTCGGGGTGGCATTGAAAAGAGATGGAGGAGTGGTTACTGCTATCTTCTGTGTGTGCAGTGGTTTGCTCATATAGCATGTCTCATCAACACCTCGATGCTAAGATAGTCAATATTTCCCATAGAGATGTATGGGTGGTTTCCCATAGGAATGTATGGGTGGGAACCTACTTTTGAATCGCTTGGTTAACCCATACCGAAGCAGGTATGCTCGGGGTGGCATTTTAAACAGATAGAGGAGTGGTTGCTGCTATCTTACATGTGTGCAGTACTTTGCTCATATTGCATGTCTCATCAACACCTCGATGCTAAGATAGTCAATATTTCCCATAGAGATGTATGGGTGGTTTCCCATAGGAATGTATGGGTGGGAACCTACTTTTGCATCGCTTGGTTAACCCATACCGAAGCAGGTATGCTCGGGGTGGCATTTAAAACAGATAGAGGAGTGGTTACTGCTTTCTCACATGTGTGCAGTGGTTTGCTCATATTGCATGTCTCATCAACACCTCGATGCTAAGATAGTCAAAAATTTCCCATAGAAATGTATGGGTGGGAACCTACTTTTGAATCGCTTGGAAAACCCATACCAAAGCAGATATGCTCGGGGTGGCATTAAAAAGAGATAGAGGAGTGGTTACTGCTATCTTCCATGTGTGCAGTGGTTTGCTCATATTGCATGTCTCATCAACACCTCGATGCTAAGATAGTCAATATTTCCCATAGAGATGTATGGGTGGTTTCCCATAGGAATGTATTGGTGGGAACCTACTTTTGAATCGCTTGGTTAACCCATACCGAAGCAGGTATGCTCGGGGTGGCATTAAAAACAGATAGAGGAGTGGTTACTGCTATCTTACATGTGTGCAGTGGTTTGCTCATATTGCATGTCTCATCAACACCCCGATGCTAAGATAGTCAAAAATTTCCCATAGAAATGTATGGGTGGGAACCTACTTTTGAATCGCTTGGTAAACCCATACTAAAGCAGATATGCTCGGGGTGGCATTGAAAAGAGATGGAGGAGTGGTTACTGCTATCTTCTGTGTGTGCAGTGGTTTGCTCATATTGCATGTCTCATCAACACCTCGATGCTAAGATAGTCATTATTTCCCATAGAGATGTATGGGTGGTTTCCCATAGGAATGTATGGGTGGGAACCTACTTTTGCATCGCTTGGTTAACCAATACCGAAGCAGGTATGCTCGGGGTGGCATTTAAAACAGATAGAGGAGTGGTTACTGCTATCTTACATGTGTGCAGTGGTTTGCTCATATTGCATGTCTCATCAACACCTCGATGCTAAGATAGTCAATAATTTCCCATAGAAATGTATGGGTGGGAACCTACTTTTGAATCGCTTGGTAAACCCATACAAAAGCAGATATGCTCGGGTTGGCATTAAAAAGAGATAGAGGAGTGGTTACTGCTATCTTCCATGTGTGCAGTGGTTTGCTCATATTGCATGTCTCATCAACACCTCGATGCTAAGATAGTCAATATTTCCCATAGAGATGTATGGGTGGTTTCCCATAGGAATGTATGGGTGGGAACCTACTTTTGAATCGCTTGGTTAACCCATACCGAAGCAGATATGCTCGGGGTGGCATTTAAAACAGATAGAGGAGTGGTTACTGCTATCTTACATGTGTGCAGTGGTTTGTTCATATTGCATGTCTCATCAACACCCCGATGCTAAGATAGTCAAAAATTTCCCATAGAAATGTATGGGTGGGAACCTACATTTGAATCGCTTGGTAAACCCATACTAAAGCAGATATGCTCGGGGTGGCATTGAAAAGAGATGGAGGAGTGGTTACTGCTATCTTCTGTGTGTGCAGTGGTTTGCTCATATTGCATGTCTCATCAACACCTCGATGCTAAGATAGTCAATATTTCCCATCGAGATGTATGGGTGGTTTCCCATAGGAATGTATGGGTGGGAACCTACTTTTGAATCGCTTGGTTAACCCATACCGAAGCAGGTATGCTCGGGGTGGCATTTAAAACAGATAGAGGAGTGGTTACTGCTATCTTCCATGTGTGCAGTGGTTTGCTCATATTGCATCTCTCATCAACACCTCGATGCTAAGATAGTCAAAAATTTCCCATAGAAATGTATGGGTGGGAACCTACTTTTGAATCGCTTGGTAAACCCATACAAAAGCAGATATGCTCGGGGTGGCATTAAAAAGAGATAGAGGAGTGGTTACTGCTATCTTCCATGTGTGCAGTGGTTTGCTCATATAGCATGTCTCATCAACACCTCGATGCTAAGATAGTCAATATTTCCCATAGAGATGTATGGGTGGTTTCCCATAGGAATGTATGGGTGGGAACCTACTTTTGCATCGCTTGGTTAACCCATACCGAAGCAGGTATGCTCGGGGTGGCATTTAAAACAGATAGATGAGTGGGTACCGCTATCTTACATGTGTGCAGTGGTTTGCTCATATTGCATGTCTAATCAACACCCCGATGCTAAGATAGTCAAAAATTTCCCATAGAAATGTATGGGTGGGAACCTACTTTTGAATCGCTTGGTAAATCCATACTAAAGCAGATATGCTCGGGGTGGCATTGAAAAGAGATGGAGGAGTGGTTACTGCTATCTTCCATGTGTGCAGTGGTTTGCTCATATTGCATGTCTCATCAACATCTCGATGCTAAGATAGTCAATATTTCCCATAGAGATGTATGTGCGGTTTCCCATAGGAATGTATGGGTGGGAACCTACTTTTGAATCGCTTGGTTAACCCATACCGAAGCAGGTATGCTCGGGGTGGCATTAAAAACAGATAGAGGAGTGGTTACTGCTATCTTACATGTGTGCAGTGGTTTGCTCATATTGCATGTCTCATCAACACCCCGATGCTAAGATAGTCAAAAATTTCCCATAGAAATGTATGGGTGGGAACCTACTTTTGAATCGCTTGGTAAACCCATACTAAAGCAGATATGCTCGGGGTGGCATTGAAAAGAGATGGAGGAGTGGTTACTGCTATCTTCTGTGTGTGCAGTGGTTTGCTCATATTGCATGTCTCATCAACACCTCGATGCTAAGATAGTCAATATTTCCCATAGAGATGTATGGGTGATTTCCCATAGGAATGTATGGGTGGGAACCTACTTTTGAATCGCTTGGTTAACCCATACCGAAGCAGGTATGCTCGGGGTGGCATTTAAAACAGATAGAGGAGTGGTTACTGCTATCTTACATGTGTGCAGTGGTTTGCTCATATTGCATGTCTCATCAACACCTCGATGCTAAGATAGTCAAAAATTTCCCATAGAAATGTATGGGTGGGAACCTACTTTTGAATCGCTTGGTAAACCCATACAAAAGCAGATATGCTCGGATTGGCATTAAAAAGAGATAGAGGAGTGGTTACTGCTATCTTCCATGTGTGCAGTGGTTTGCTCATATTGCATGTCTCATCAACACCTCGATGCTAAGATAGTCAATATTTCCCATAGAGATGTATGGGTGGTTTCCCATAGGAATGTATGGGTGGGAACCTACTTTTGAATCGCTTGGTTAACCCATACCGAAGCAGGTATGCTCGGGGTGGCATTTAAAACAGATAGAGGAGTTGTTACTGCTATCTTACATGTGTGCAGTGGTTTGTTCATATTGCATGTCTCATCAACACCCCGATGCTAAGATAGTCAAAAATTTCCCATAGAAATGTATGGGTGGGAACCTACTTTTGAATCGCTTGGTAAACCCATACTAAAGCAGATATGCTCGGGGTGGCATTGAAAAGAGATGGAGGAGTGGTTACTGCTATCTTCTGTGTGTGCAGTGGATTGCTCATATTGCATGTCTCATCAACACCTCGATGCTAAGATAGTCAATATTTCCCATCGAGATGTATGGGTGGTTTCCCATAGGAATGTATGGGTGGGAACCTACTTTTGAATCGCTTGGTTAACCCATACCGAAGCAGGTATGCTCGGGGTGGCATTTAAAACAGATAGAGGAGTGGTTACTGCTATCTTCCATGTGTGCAGTGGTTTGCTCATATTGCATCTCTCATCAACACCTCGATGCTAAGATAGTCAAAAATTTCCCATAGAAATGTATGGGTGGGAACCTACTTTTGAATCGCTTGGTAAACCCATACAAAAGCAGATATGCTCGGGGTGGCATTAAAAAGAGATAGAGGAGTGGTTACTGCTATCTTCCATGTGTGCAGTGGTTTGCTCATATAGCATGTCTCATCAACACCTCGATGCTAAGATAGTCAATATTTCCCATTGAGATGTATGGGTGGTTTCCCATAGGAATGTATGGGTGGGAACCTACTTTTGCATCGCTTGGTTAACCCATACCGAAGCAGGTATGCTCGGGGTGGCATTTAAAACAGATAGAGGAGTGGTTACTGCTATCTTACATGTGTGCAGTGGTTTGCTCATATTGCATGTCTCATCAACACCCCGATGCTAAGATAGTCAAAAATTTCCCATAGAAATGTATGGGTGGGAACCTACTTTTGAATCGCTTGGTAAATCCATACTAAAGCAGATATGCTCGGGGTGGCATTGAAAAGAGATGGAGGAGTGGTTACTGCTATCTTCTGTGTGTGCAGTGGTTTGCTCATATTGCATGTCTCATCAACACCTCGATGCTAAGATAGTCAATATTTCCCATAGAGACGTATGGGTGATTTCCCATAGGAATGTATGGGTGGGAACCTACTTTTGAATCGCTTGGTTAACCCATACCGAAGCAGGTATGCTCGGGGTGGCATTTGAAACAGATAGAGGAGTGGTTACTGCTATCTTACTTGTGTGCAGTGGTTTGCTCATATTGCATGTCTCATCAACACCTCGATGCTAAGATAGTGAAAAATTTCCCATAGAAATGTATGGGTGGGAACCTACTTTTGAATCGCTTGGTAAACCCATACAAAAGCAGATATGCTCGGGTTGGCATTAAAAAGAGATAGAGGAGTGGTTACTGCTATCTTCCATGTGTGCAGTGGTTTGCTCATATTGCATGTCTCATCAACACCTCGATGCTAAGATAGTCAATATTTCCCATAGAGATGTATGGGTGGCTTCCCATAGGAATGTATGGGTGGAACCTACTTTTGAATCGCTCGGTTAAACCATACCGAAGCAGGTATGCTCGGGGTGGCATTTAAAACAGATAGAGGAGTGGTTACTGCTATCTTACATGTGTGCAGTGGTTTGCTCATATTGCATGTCTCATCAACACCCCGATGCTATGGTAGTCAAAAATTTCCCATAGAAATGTATGGGTGGGAACCTACTTTTGAATCGCTTGGTAAACCCATACTAAAGCAGATATGCTCGGGGTGGCATTAAAAAGAGATGGATTAGTGGTTACTGCTATCTTCTGGGTGTGCAGTGGATTGCTCATATTGCATGTCTCATCAACACCTCGATGCTAAGATAGTCAATATTTCCCATAGAGATGTATGGGTGGTTTCCCATAGGAATGTATGGGTGGGAACCTACTTTTGAATCGCTTGGTTAACCCATACCGAAACAGGTATGCTCGGGGTGGCATTTAAAACAGATAGAGGAGTGGTTACTGCTATCTTACATGTGTGCAGTGGTTTGCTCATATTGCATGTCTCATCAACACCCCGATGCTAAGATAGTCAAAAATTTCCCATAGAAATGTATGGGTGATTTCCCATAGGAATGTATGGGTGGGAACCTACTTTTGAATCGCTTGGTTAACCCATACCGAAGCAGGTATGCTCGGGGTGGCATTTGAAACAGATAGAGGAGTGGTTACTGCTATCTTACATGTGTGCAGTGGTTTGCTCATATTGCATGTCTCATCAACACCTCGATGCTAAGATAGTGAAAAATTTCCCATAGAAATGTATGGGTGGGAACCTACTTTTGAATCGCTTGGTAAACCCATACAAAAGCAGATATGCTCGGGTTGGCATTAAAAAGAGATAGAGGAGTGGTTACTGCTATCTTCCATGTGTGCAGTGGTTTGCTCATATTGCATGTCTCATCAACACCTCGATGCTAAGATAGTCAATATTTCCCATAGAGATGTATGGGTGGCTTCCCATAGGAATGTATGGGTAGAACCTACTTTTGAATCGCTTGGTTAAACCATACCGAAGCAGGTATGCTCGGGGTGGCATTTAAAACAGATAGAGGAGTGGTTACTGCTATCTTACATGTGTGCAGTGGTTTGCTCATATTGCATGTCTCATCAACACCCCGATGCTAAGATAGTCAAAAATTTCCCATATAAATGTATGAGTGGGAACCAACTTTTGAATTGCTTGGTTAACCCATACCGAAGCAGGTATGCTCGGGGTGGCATTTAAAACAGATAGAGGAGTGGTTACTGCTATCTTACATGTGTGCAGTGGTTTGCTCATATTGCATGTCTCATCAACACCTCGATGCTAAGATAGTCAAAAATTTCCCATAGAAATGTATGGGTGGGAACCTACTTTTGAATCGCTTGGAAAACCCATACCAAAGCAGATATGCTCGGGGTGGCATTAAAAAGAGATAGAGGAGTGGTTACTGCTATCTTCCATGAGTGCAGTGGTTTGCTCATATTGCATGTCTCATCAACACATCGATGCTAAGATAGTCAATATTTCCCATAGAGATGTATGGGTGGTTTCCCATAGGAATGTATGGGTGGGAACCTACTTTTGAATCGCTTGGTTAACCCATACCGAAGCAGGTATGCTCGGGGTGGCATTTAAAACAGATAGAGGAGTGGTAACTGCTATCTTACATGTGTGCAGTGGTTTGCTCATATTGCATGTCTCATCAACACCCCGATGCTAAGATAGTCAAAAATTTCCCATAGAAATGTATGGGTGGGAACCTACTTTTGAATCGCTTGGTAAACCCATACTAAAGCAGATATGCTCGGGGTGGCATTGAAAAGAGATGGAGGAGTGGTTACTGCTATCTTCTGTGTGTGCAGTGGTTTGCTCATATTGCATGTCTCATCAACACCTCGATGCTAAGATAGTCAATGTTTCCCATAGAGATGTATGGGTGGTTTCCCATAGGAATGTATGGGTGGGAACCTACTTTTGCATCGCTTGGTTAACCCATACCGAAGCAGGTATGCTCGGGGTGGCATTTAAAACAGATAGAGGAGTGGTTACTGCTATCTTACATGTGTGCAGTGGTTTGCTCATATTGCATGTCTCATCAACACCTCGATGCTAAGATAGTCAAAAGTTTCCCATAGTAATGTATGGGTGGGAACCTACTTTTGAATCGCTTGGAAAACCCATACCAAAGCAGATATGCTCGGGGTGGCATTAAAAAGAGATAGAGGAGTGGTTACTGCTATCTTCCATGTGTGCAGTGGTTTGCTCATATTGCATGTCTCATCAACACTTCGATGCTAAGATAGTCAATATTTCCCATAGAGATGTATGGGTGGTTTCCCATAGGAATGTATGGGTGGGAACCTACTTTTGAATCGCTTGGTTAACCCATACCGAAGCAGGTATGCTCGGGGTGGCATTTAAAACAGATAGAGGAGTGGTTACTGCTATCTTACATGTGTGCAGTGGTTTGCTCATATTGCATGTCTCATCAACACCCCGATGCTAAGATAGTCAAAAATTTCCCATAGAAATGTATGGGTGGGAACCTACTTTTGAATCGCTTGGTAAACCCATACTAAAGCAGATATGCTCGGGGTGGCATTGAAAAGAGATGGAGGAGTGGTTACTGCTATCTTCTGTGTGTGCAGTGGTTTGCTCATATTGCATGTCTCATCAACACCTCGATGCTAAGATAGTCAATGTTTCCCATAGAGATGTATGGGTGATTTCCCATAGGAATGTATGGGTGGGAACCTACTTTTGAATCGCTTGGTTAACCCATACCGAAGCAGGTATGCTCGGGGTGGCATTTAAAACAGATAGAGGAGTGGTTACTGCTATCTTACATGTGTGCAGTGGTTTGCTCATATTGCATGTCTCATCAACACCTCGATGCTAAGATAGTCAAAAATTTCCCATAGAAATGTATGGGTGGGAACCTACTTTTGAATCGCTTGGTAAACCCATACAAAAGCAGATATGCTCGGGTTGGCATTAAAATGAGATAGAGGAGTGGTTACTGCTATCTTCCATGTGTGCAGTGGTTTGCTCATATTGCATGTCTCATCAACACCTCGATGCTAAGATAGTCAATATTTCCCATAGAGATGTATGGGTGGCTTCCCATAGGAATGTATGGGTGGAACCTACTTTTGAATCGCCTGGTTAACCCATACCGAAGCAGGTATGCTCGGGGTGGCATTTAAAACAAATAGAGGAGTGGTTACTGCTATCTAACATGTGTGCAGTGGTTTGCTCATATTGCATGTCTCTTCAACACCTCGATGCTAAGATAGTCAAAAATTTCCCATAGAAATGTATGGGTGGGAACCTACTTTTGAATCGCTTGGTAAACCCATACTAAAGCAGATATACTCGGGGTGGCATTAAAAAGAGATGGAGGAGTGGTTACTGCTATCTTCTGTGTGTGCAGTGTTTAGCTCATATTGCATGTCTCATCAACACCTCGATGCTAAGATAGTCAATATTTCCCATCGAGATGTATGGGTGGTTTCCCATAGGAATGTATGGGTGGGAACCTACTTTTGAATCGCTTGGTTAACCCAAACCGAAGCAGGTATGCTCGGGGTGGCATTTAAAACAGATAGAGGAGTGGTTACTGCTATCTTACATGTGTGCAGTGGTTTGCTCATATTGCATGTCTCTTCAACACCTCGATGCTAAGATAGTCAAAAATTTCCCATAGAAATGTATGGGTGGGAACCTACTTTTGAATCGCTTGGTTAACCCATACCGAAGCAGGTATGCTCGGGGTGGCATTTAAAACAGATAGAGGAGTGGTTACTGCTATCTTACATGTGTGCAGTGGTTTGCTCATATTGCATGTCTCATCAACACCTCGATGCTAAGATAGTCAAAAATTTCCCATAGAAATGTATGGGTGGGAACCTACTTTTGAATCGCATGGAAAACCCATACCAAAGCAGATATGCTCGGGGTGGCATTAAAAAGAGATAGAGGAGTGGTTACTGCTATCTTCCATGTGTGCAGTGGTTTGCTCATATTGCATGTCTCATCAACACATCGATGCTAAGATAGTCAATATTTCCCATAGAGATGTATGGGTGGTTTCCCATAGGAATGTATGGGTGGGAACCTACTTTTGAATCGCTTGGTTAACCCATACCGAAGCAGGTATGCTCGGGGTGGCATTTAAAACAGATAGAGGAGTGGTTACTGCTATCTTACATGTGTGCAGTGGTTTGCTCATATTGCATGTCTCATCAACACCCCGATGCTAAGATAGTCAAAAATTTCCCATAGAAATGTATGGGTGGGAACCTACTTTTGAATCGCTTGGTAAACCCATACTAAAGCAGATATGCTCGGGGTGGCATTGAAAAGAGATGGAGGAGTGGTTACTGCTATCTTCTGTGTGTGCAGTGGTTTGCTCATATTGCATGTCTCATCAACACCTCGATGCTAAGATAGTCAATGTTTCCCATAGAGATGTATGGGTGGTTTCCCATAGGAATGTATGGGTGGGAACCTACTTTTGCATCGCTTGGTTAACCCATACCGAAGCAGGTATGCTCGGGGTGGCATTTAAAACAGATAGAGGAGTGGTTACTGCTATCTTACATGTGTGCAGTGGTTTGCTCATATTGCATGTCTCATCAACACCTCGATGCTAAGATAGTCAAAAATTTCCCATAGAAATGTATGGTTGGGAACCTACTTTTGAATCGCTTGGAAAACCCATACCAAAGCAGATATGCTCAGGGTGGCATTAAAAAGAGATAGAGGAGTGGTTACTGCTATCTTCCATGTGTGCAGTGGTTTGCTCATATTGCATGTCTCATCAACACATCGATGCTAAGATAGTCAATATTTCCCATAGAGATGTATGGGTGGTTTCCCATAGGAATGTATGGGTGGGAACCTACTTTTGAATAGCTTGGTTAACCCATACCGAAGCAGGTATGCTCGGGGTGGCAATTAAAACAGATAGAGGAGTGGTTACTGCTATCTTACATGTGTGCAGTGGTTTGCTCATATTGCATGTCTCATCAACACCCCGATGCTAAGATAGTCAAAAATTTCCCATAGAAATGTATGGGTGGGAACCTACTTTTGAATCGCTTGGTAAACCCATACAAAAGCAGATATGCTCGGGGTGGCATTGAAAAGAGATGGAGGAGTGGATACTGCTATCTTCTGTGTGTGCAGTGGTTTGCTCATATTGCATGTCTCATCAACACCTCGATGCTAAGATAGTCAATGTTTCCCATAGAGATGTATGGGTGATTTCCCATAGGAATGTATGGGTGGGAACCTACTTTTGAATCGCTTGGTTAACCCATACCGAAGCAGGTATGCTCGGGGTGGCATTTAAAACAGATAGAGGAGTGGTTACTGCTATCTTACATGTGTGCAGTGGTTTGCTCATATTGCATGTCTCATCAACACCTCGATGCTAAGATAGTCAAAAATTTCCCATAGAAATGTATGGGTGGGAACCTACTTTTGAATCGCTTGGTAAACCCATACAAAAGCAGATATGCTCGGGTTGGCATTAAAAAGAGATAGAGGAGTGGTTACTGCTATCTTCCATGTGTGCAGTGGTTTGCTCATATTGCATGTCTCATCAACACCTCGATGCTAAGATAGTCAATATTTCCCATAGAGATGTATGGGTGGCTTCCCATAGGAATGTATGGGTGGAACCTACTTTTGAATCGCTTGGTTAACCCATACCGAAGCAGGTATGCTCGGGGTGGCATTTAAAACAGATAGAGGAGTGGTTACTGCTATCTTACATGTGTGCAGTGGTTTGCTCATATTGAATGTCTCATCAACACCTCGATGCTAAGATAGTCAAAAATTTCCCATATAAATGTATGGGTGGGAACCTACTTTTGAATCGCTTCGTAAACCCATACCAAAGCAGATATGCTCGGGGTGGCATTAAAAAGAGATGGAGGAGTGGTTACTGCTATCTTCTGTGTGTGCAGTGGTTTGCTCATATAGCATGTCTCATCAACACCTCGATTCTAAGATAGTCAATATTTCCCATAGAGATGTATGAGTGGTTTCCCTTTGGAAAGTATGGGTGGGAACCAACTTTTGAATCGCTTGGTTAACCCATACCGAAGCAGGTATGCTCGGGGTGGCATTTAAAACAGATAGAGGAGTGGTTACTGCTATCTTACATGTGTGCAGTGGTTTCCTGATATTGCATGTCTCATCAACACCGCGATGCTAAGATAGTCAAAAATTTCCCATATAAATGTATGGGTGGGAACCAACTTTTGAATCGCTTGGTTAACCCATACCGAAGCAGGTATGCTCGGGGTGGCATTTAAAACAGATAGAGGAGTGGTTACTGCTATCTTCTGTGTGTGCAGTGGTTTGCTCATATTGCATGTCTCATCAACACCTCGATGCTAAGATAGTCAATGTTTCCCATAGAGATGTATGGGTGGTTTCCCATAGGAATGTATGGGTGGGAACCTACTTTTGCATCGCTTGGTTAACCCATACCGAAGCAGGTATGCTCGGGGTGGCATTTAAAACAGATAGAGGAGTGGTTACTGCTATCTTACATGTGTGCAGTGGTTTGCTCATATTGCATGTCTCATCAACACCTCGATGCTAAGATAGTCAAAAATTTCCCATAGAAATGTATGGTTGGGAACCTACTTTTGAATCGCTTGGAAAACCCATACCAAAGCAGATATGCTCAGGGTGGCATTAAAAAGAGATAGAGGAGTGGTTACTGCTATCTTCCATGTGTGCAGTGGTTTGCTCATATTGCATGTCTCATCAACACATCGATGCTAAGATAGTCAATATTTCCCATAGAGATGTATGGGTGGTTTCCCATAGGAATGTATGGGTGGGAACCTACTTTTGAATAGCTTGGTTAACCCATACCGAAGCAGGTATGCTCGGGGTGGCAATTAAAACAGATAGAGGAGTGGTTACTGCTATCTTACATGTGTGCAGTGGTTTGCTCATATTGCATGTCTCATCAACACCCCGATGCTAAGATAGTCAAAAATTTCCCATAGAAATGTATGGGTGGGAACCTACTTTTGAATCGCTTGGTAAACCCATACTAAAGCAGATATGCTCGGGGTGGCATTGAAAAGAGATGGAGGAGTGGATACTGCTATCTTCTGTGTGTGCAGTGGTTTGCTCATATTGCATGTCTCATCAACACCTCGATGCTAAGATAGTCAATGTTTCCCATAGAGATGTATGGGTGATTTCCCATAGGAATGTATGGGTGGGAACCTACTTTTGAATCGCTTGGTTAACCCATACCGAAGCAGGTATGCTCGGGGTGGCATTTAAAACAGATAGAGGAGTGGTTACTGCTATCTTACATGTGTGCAGTGGTTTGCTCATATTGCATGTCTCATCAACACCTCGATGCTAAGATAGTCAAAAATTTCCCATAGAAATGTATGGGTGGGAACCTACTTTTGAATCGCTTGGTAAACCCATACAAAAGCAGATATGCTCGGGTTGGCATTAAAAAGAGATAGAGGAGTGGTTACTGCTATCTTCCATGTGTGCAGTGGTTTGCTCATATTGCATGTCTCATCAACACCTCGATGCTAAGATAGTCAATATTTCCCATAGAGATGTATGGGTGGCTTCCCATAGGAATGTATGGGTGGAACCTACTTTTGAATCGCTTGGTTAACCCATACCGAAGCAGGTATGCTCGGGGTGGCATTTAAAACAGATAGAGGAGTGGTTACTGCTATCTTACATGTGTGCAGTGGTTTGCTCATATTGAATGTCTCATCAACACCTCGATGCTAAGATAGTCAAAAATTTCCCATATAAATGTATGGGTGGGAACCTACTTTTGAATCGCTTCGTAAACCCATACCAAAGCAGATATGCTCGGGGTGGCATTAAAAAGAGATGGAGGAGTGGTTACTGCTATCTTCTGTGTGTGCAGTGGTTTGCTCATATAGCATGTCTCATCAACACCTCGATTCTAAGATAGTCAATATTTCCCATAGAGATGTATGAGTGGTTTCCCTTTGGAAAGTATGGGTGGGAACCAACTTTTGAATCGCTTGGTTAACCCATACCGAAGCAGGTATGCTCGGGGTGGCATTTAAAACAGATAGAGGAGTGGTTACTGCTATCTTACATGTGTGCAGTGGTTTCCTGATATTGCATGTCTCATCAACACCGCGATGCTAAGATAGTCAAAAATTTCCCATATAAATGTATGGGTGGGAACCAACTTTTGAATCGCTTGGTTAACCCATACCGAAGCAGGTATGCTCGGGGTGGCATTTAAAACAGATAGAGGAGTGGTTACTGCTATCTTCCATGTGTGCAGTGGTTTGCTCATATTGCATCTCTCATCAACACCTCGATGCTAAGATAGTCAAAAATTTCCCATAGAAATGTATGGGTGGGAACCTACTTTTGAATCGCTTGGTTAACCCATACCGAAGCAGGTATGCTCGGGGTGGCATTTATAACAGATAGAGGAGTGGTTACTGCTATCTTACATGTGTGCAGTGGTTTCCTGATATTGCATGTCTCATCAACACCGCGATGCTAAGATAGTCAAAAATTTCCCATATAAATGTATGGGTGGGAACCTACATTTGAATCGCTTGGTTAACCCATACCGAAGCAGGTATGCTCGGGGTGGCATTTAAAACAGATAGAGGAGTGGTTACTGCTATCTTACATGTGTGCAGTGGTTTGCTCATATTGCATGTCTCATCAACACCTCGATGCTAAGATAGTCAACAATTTCCCATATAAATGTATGGGTGGGAACCTACTTTTGAATCGCTTGGTAAACCCATACCAAAGCAGATATGCTCGGGGTGGCATTAAAAAGAGATGGAGGAGTGGTTACTGCTATCTTCTGTGTGTGCAGTGGTTTGCTCATATAGCATGTCTCATCAACACCTCGATTCTAAGATAGTCAATATTTCCCATAGAGATGTATGAGTGGTTTCCCTTTGGAATGTATGGGTGGGAACCAACTTTTGAATCGCTTGGTTAACCCATACCGAAGCAGGTATGCTCGGGGTGGCATTTAAAACAGATAGAGGAGTGGTTACTGCTATCTTACATGTGTGCACTGGTTTCCTGATATTGCATGTCTCATCAACACCGCGATGCTAAGATAGTCAAAAATTTCCCATATAAATGTATGGGTGGGAACCAACTTTTGAATCGCTTGGTTAACCCATACCGAAGCAGGTATGCTCGGGGTGGCATTTAAAACAGATAGAGGAGTGGTTACTGCTATCTTCCATGTGTGCAGTGGTTTGCTCATATTGCATCTCTCATCAACACCTCGATGCTAAGATAGTCAAAAATTTCCCATAGAAATGTATGGGTGGGAACCTACTTTTGAATCGCTTGGTTAACCCATACCGAAGCAGGTATGATCGGGGTGGCATTTATAACAGATAGAGGAGTGGTTACTGCTATCTTACATGTGTGCAGTGGTTTCCTGATATTGCATGTCTCATCAACACCGCGATGCTAAGATAGTCAAAAATTTCCCATATAAATGTATGGGTGGGAACCTACTTTTGAATCGCTTGGTTAACCCATACCGAAGCAGGTATGCTCGGGGTGGCATTTAAAACAGATAGAGGAGTGGTTACTGCTATCTTACATGTGTGCAGTGGTTTGCTCATATTGCATGTCTCATCAACACCTCGATGCTAAGATAGTCAAAAATTTCCCATATAAATGTATGGGTGGGAACCTACTTTTGAATCGCTTGGTAAACCCATACCAAAGCAGATATGCTCGGGGTGGCATTAAAAAGAGATGGAGGAGTGGTTACTGCTATCTTCTGTGTGTGCAGTGGTTTGCTCATATAGCATGTCTCATCAACACCTCGATTCTAAGATAGTCAATATTTCCCATAGAGATGTATGAGTGGTTTCCCTTTGGAATGTATGGGTGGGAACCAACTTTTGAATCGCTTGGTTAACCCATACCGAAGCAGGTATGCTCGGGGTGGCATTTAAAACAGATAGAGGAGTGGTTACTGCTATCTTACATGTGTGCAGTGGTTTCCTGATATTGCATGTCTCATCAACACCGCGATGCTAAGATAGTCAAAAATTTCCCATATAAATGTATGGGTGGGAACCAACTTTTGAATCGCTTGGTTAACCCATACCGAAGCAGGTATGCTCGGGGTGGCATTTAAAACAGATAGAGGAGTGGTTACTACTATCTACCATGTGTGCAGTGGTTTGCTCATATTGCATCTCTCATCAACACCTCGATGCTAAGATAGTCAAAAATTTCCCATAGAAATGTATGGGTGGGAACCTACTTTTGAATCGCTTGGTTAACCCATACCGAAGCAGGTATGCTCGGGGTGGCATTTAAAACAGATAGAGGAGTGGTTACTGCTATCTTACATGTGTGCAGTGGTTTCCTGATATTGCATGTCTCATCAACACCGCGATGCTAAGATAGTCAAAAATTTCCCATATAAATGTATGGGTGGGAACCTACTTTTGTATCGCTTGGTAAACCCATACTAAAGCAGATATGCTCGGGGTGGCATTAAAAAGAGACGGAGGAGTGGTTACTGCTATCTTCTGTGTGTGCAGTGGTTTGCTCATATTGCATGTCTCATCAACACCTCGATGCTAAGATAGTCAATATTTCCCATCGAGATGTATGGGTGGTTTCCCATAGGAATGTATGGGTGGGAACCTACTTTTGAATCGCTTGGTTAACCTATACTGAAGCAGGTATGCTCGGGGTGGCATTTAAAACAGATAGAGGAGTGGTTACTGCTATCTTCCATGTGTGCAGTGGTTTGCTTATATTGCATCTCTCATCAACACCTCGATGCTAAGATAGTCAAAAATTTCCCATAGAAATGTATGGGTGGGAACCTACTTTTGAATCGCTTGGTAAACCCATAAAATAGCGGATATGCTCGGGGTGGCATTAAAAAGAGATAGAGGAGTGGTTACTGCTATCTTCCATGTGTGCAGTGGTTTGCTCATATAGCATGTCTCATCAACACCTCGATGCTAAGATAGTCAATATTTCCCATAGAGATGTATGGGTGGTTTCCCATAGGAATGTATGGGTGGGAACCTACTTTTGAATCGCTTGGTTAACCCATACCGAAGCAGGTATGCTCGGGGTGGCATTTAAAACAGATAGAGGAGTGGTTACTGCTCTCGTACATGTGTGCAGTGGTTTCCTGATATTGCATGTCTCATCAACACCGCGATGCTAAGATAGTCAAAAATTTCCCATATAAATGTATGGGTGGGAACCTACTTTTGAATCGCTTGGTTAACCCATACCGAAGCAGGTATGCTCGGGGTGGCATTTAAAACAGATAGAGGAGTGGTTACTGCTATCTTACATGTGTGCAGTGGTTTGCTCATATTGCATGTCTCATCAACACCCCGATGCTAAGATAGTCAAAAATTTCCCATAGAAATGTATGGGTGGGAACCTACTTTTGAATCGCTTGGTAAACCCATCCTAAAGCAGATATGCTCGGGGTGGCATTAAAAAGAGATAGAGGAGTGGTTACTGCTATCTTCCTTGTGTGCAGTGGTTTGCTCATATAGCATGTCTCATCAACACCTCGATGCTAAGATAGTCAATATTTCCCATAGAGATGTATGGGTGGTTTCCCTTTGGAATGTATGGGTGGGAACCAACTTTTGAATCCTTTGGTTAACCCATACCGAAGCAGGTATGCTCGGGGTGGCATTTAAAACAGATAGAGGAGTGGTTACTGCTATCTTACATGTGTGCAGTGGTTTCCTGATATTGCATGTCTCATCAACACCGCGATGCTAAGATAGTCAAAAATTTCCCATATAAATGTATGGGTGGGAACCAACTTTTGAATCGCTTGGTTAACCCATACCGAAGCAGGTATGCTCGGGGTGGCATTTAAAACAAATAGAGGAGTGGTTACTGCTATCTTCCATGTGTGCAGTGGTTTGCTCATTTTGCATCTCTCATCAACACCTCGATGCTAAGATAGTCAAAAATTTCCCATAGAAATGTATGGGTGGGAACCTACTTTTGAATCGCTTGGTTAACCCATACCGAAGCAGGTATGCTCGGAGTGGCATTTAAAACAGATAGAGGAGTGGTTACTGCTATCTTACATGTGTGCAGTGGTTTCCTGATATTGCATGTCTCATCAACACCGCGATGCTAAGATAGTCAAAAATTTCCCATATAAATGTATGGGTGGGAACCTACTTTTGAATCGCTTGGTAAACCCATACTAAAGCAGATATGCTCGGGGTGGCATTAAAAAGAGACGGAGGAGTGGTTACTGCTATCTTCTGTGTGTGCAGTGGTTTGCTCATATTGCATGTCTCATCAACACCTCGATGCTAAGATAGTCAATATTTCCCATCGAGATGTATGGGTGGTTTCCCATAGGAATGTATGGGTGGGAACCTACTTTTGAATCGCTTGGTTAACCTATACTGAAGCAGGTATGCTCGGGGTGGCATTTAAAACAGATAGAGGAGTGGTTACTGCTATCTTCCATGTGTGCAGTGGTTTGCTTATATTGCATCTCTCATCAACACCTCGATGCTAAGATAGTCAAAAATTTCCCATAGAAATGTATGGGTGGGAACCTACTTTTGAATCGCTTGGTAAACCCATACAATAGCAGATATGCTCGGGGTGGCATTAAAAAGAGATAGAGGAGTGGTTACTGCTATCTTCCATGTGTGCAGTGGTTTGCTCATATAGCATGTCTCATCAACACCTCGATGCTAAGATAGTCAATATTTCCCATAGAGATGTATGGGTGGTTTCCCATAGGAATGTATGGGTGGGAACCTACTTTTGAATCGCTTGGTTAACCCATACCGAAGCAGGTATGCTCGGGGTGGCATTTAAAACAGATAGAGGAGTGGTTACTGCTATCGTACATGTGTGCAGTGGTTTCCTGGTATTGCATGTCTCATCAACACCGCGATGCTAAGATAGTCAAAAATTTCCAATATAAATGTATGGGTGGGAACCTACTTTTGAATCGCTTGGTTAACCCATACCGAAGCAGGTATGCTCGGGGTGGCATTTAAAACAGATAGAGGAGTGGTTACTGCTATCTTATATGTGTGCAGTGGTTTGCTCATATTGCATGTCTCATCAACACCCCGATGCTAAGATAGTCAAAAATTTCCCATAGAAATGTATGGGTGGGAACCTACTTTTGAATCGCTTGGTAAACCCATACTAAAGCAGATATGCTCGGGGTGGCATTAAAAAGAGATAGAGGAGTGGTTACTGCTATCTTCCTTGTGTGCAGTGGTTTGCTCATATAGCATGTCTCATCAACACCTCGATGCTAAGATAGTCAATATTTCCCAAAGAGATGTATGTGTGGTTTCCCATAGGAATGTATGGGTGGGAACCTACTTTTGAATCGCTTGGTTAACCCATACCGAAGCAGGTATGCTCCGGGTGGCATTTAAAACAGATAGAGGAGTGGTTACTGCTATCTTACATGTGTACAGTGGTTTGCTCATATTGCATGTCTCATCAACACCTCGATGCTAAGATAGTCAAAAATTTCCCATAGAAATGTATGTGTGGGAACCTACTTTTGAATCGCTTGGAAAACCCATACTAAAGGAGATATGCTCGGGGTGGCATTAAAAAGAGATGGAGGAGTGGTTACTGCTATCTTCTGTGTGTGCAGTGGTTAGCTCATATTGCATGTCTCATCAACACCTTGATGCTAAGATAGTCAATATTTCCCATCGAGATGTATGGGTGGTTTCCCATAGGAATGTATGGGTGGGAACCTACTTTTGAATCGCTTGGTTAACCCAAACCGAAGCAGGTATGCTCGGGGTGGCATTTAAAACAGATAGAGGAGTGGTTACTGCTATCTTACATGTGTGCAGTGGTTTGCTCATATTGCATGTCTCATCAACACCTCGATGCTAAGATAGTCAAAAATTTCCCATAGAAATGTATGGGTGGTTTCCCATAGGAATGTATGGGTGAGAACCTACTTTTGAATCGCTTGGTTAACCCATACCGAAGCAGGTATGCTCGGGGTGGCATTTAAAACAGATAGAGGAGTGGTTACTGCTATCTTACATGTGTGCAGTGGTTTGCTCATATTGCATGTCTCATCAACACCCCGATGCTAAGATAGTCAAAAATTTCCCATAGAAATGTATGTGTGGGAACCTACTTTTGAATCGCTTGGTAAACCCATACTAAAGCAGATATGCTCGGGGTGGCATTAAAAAGAGATGGAGGAGTGGTTACTGCTATCTTCTGTGTGTGCAGTGTTTAGCTCATATTGCATGTCTCATCAACACCTCGATGCTAAGATAGTCAATATTTCCCATCGAGATGTATGGGTGGTTTCCCATAGGAATGTATGGGTGGGAACCTACTTTTGAATCGCTTGGTTAACCCAAACCGAAGCAGGTATGCTCGGGGTGGCATTTAAAACAGATAGAGGAGTGGTTACTGCTATCTTACATGTGTGCAGTGGTTTGCTCATATTGCATGTCTCATCAACACCTCGATGCTAAGATAGTCAAAAATTTCCCATAGAAATGTATGGGTGGGAACCTACTTTTGAATCGCTTGGTTAACCCATACCGAAGCAGGTATGCTCGGGGTGGCATTTAAAACAGATAGAGGAGTGGTTACTGCTATCTTACATGTGTGCATTGGTTTGCTCATATTGCATGTCTCATCAACACCTCGATGCTAAGATAGTCAAAAATTTCCCATAGAAATGTATGGGTGGGAACCTACTTTTGAATCGCTTGGTTAACCCATACCGAAGCAGGTATGCTCGGGGTGGCATTTAAAACAGATAGATGAGTGGTTACTGCTATCTTACATGTGTGCAGTGGTTTGCTCATATTGCATGTCTCTTCAACACCTCGATGCTAAGATAGTCAAAAATTTCCCATAAAAATGTATGGGTGGGAACCTACTTTTGAATCGCTTGGTAAACCCATACTAAAGCAGATATGCTCGGGGTGGCATTAAAAAGAGATGGAGGAGTGGTTACTGCTATCTTCTGTGTGTGCAGTGTTTAGCTCATATTGCATGTCTCATCAACACCTCGATGCTAAGATAGTCAATATTTCCCATCGAGATGTATGGGTGGTTTCCCATAGGAATGTATGGGTGGGAACCTACTTTTAAATCGCTTGGTTAACCCAAACCGAAGCAGGTATGCTGGGGGTGGCATTTAAAACAGATAGAGGAGTGGTTACTGCTATCTTACATGTGTGCAGTGGTTTGCTCATATTGCATGTCTCATCAACACCTCGATGCTAAGATAGTCAAAAATTTCCCATAGAAATGTATGGGTGGGAACCTACTTTTGAATCGCTTGGTTAACCCATACCGAAGCAGGTATGCTCGGGGTGGCATTTAAAACAGATAGAGGAGTGGTTACTGCTATCTTACATGTGTGCAGTGGTTTGCTCATATTGCATGTCTCATCAACACCTCGATGCTAAGATAGTCAAAAATTTCCCATAGAAATGTATGGGTGGGAACCTACTTTTGAATCGCTTGGTAAACCCATACTAAAGCAGATATGCTCGGGGTGGCATTAAAAAGAGATTGAGGAGTGGTTACTGCTATCTTCTGTGTGTGCAGTGTTTAGCTCATATTGCATGTCTCATCAACACCTCGATGCTAAGATAGTCAATATTTCCTATAGAGATGTATGGGTGGTTTCCCATAGGAATGTATGGGTGGGAACCTACTTTTGAATCGCTTGGTTAACCCATACCGAAGCAGGTATGCTCGGGGTGGCATTTAAAACAGATAGAGGAGTGGTTACTGCTATCTTGCATGTGTGCAGTGGTTTGCTCATATTGCATGTCTCATCAACACCTCGATGCTAAGATAGTCAAAAATTTCCCATAGAAATGTATGGGTGGGAACCTACTTTTGAATCGCTTGGAAAACCCATACCAAAGCAGATATGCTCGGGGTGGCATTAAATAGAGATGGAGGAGTGGTTACTGCTATCTTCTGTGTGTGCAGTGGTTTGCTCATATTGCATGTCTCATCAACACCTGATGCTAAGATAGTCAATATTTCCCATAGAGATGTATGGGTGGTTTCCCATAGGAATGTATGGGTTGGAACCTACTTTTGAATCGCTTGGTTAACCCATACCGAAGCAGGTATGCTCGGGGTGGTATTTAAAACAGATAGAAGTGTGGTTACTGCTATCTTACATGTGTGCAGTGGTTTCCTGATATTGCATGTCTCATCAACACCGCGATGGTAAGATAGTCAAAAATTTCCCATATAAATGTATGGGTGGGAACCTTCATTTGAATCGCTTGGTTAACCCATACCGAAGCAGGTATGCTCGGGGTGTCATTTAAAACAGATAGAGGAGTGGTTACTGCTATCTTAAATGTGTGCAGTGGTTTGCTCATATTGCATGTCTCATCAACACCATGATGCTAACATAGTCAAAAATTTCCCATAGAAATGTATGGGTGGGAACCTACTTTTGAATCGCTTGGTAAACCCATACTAAAGCAGATATGCTCGGGGTGGCATTAAAAAGAGACGGAGGAGTGGTTACTGCTATCTTTTGTGTGTGCAGTGGTTTGCTCATATTGCATGTCTCATCAATACCTCGATGCTAAGATAGTCAATATTTCCCATCGAGATGTATGGGTGGTTTCCCATAGGAATGTATGGGTGGGAACCTACTTTTGAATCGCTTGGGTAACCCATACCGAAGCAGGTATGCTCGGGGTGGCATTTAAAACAGACAGAGGAGTGGTTACTGCTATCTTCCATGTGTGCAGTGGTTTGCTCATATTGCATCTCTCATCAACACCTCGATGCTAAGATAGTCAAAAATTTCCCATAGAAATGTATGGGTGGGAACCTACTTTTGAATCGCTTGGTAAACCCATACAAAAGCAGATATGCTCGGGGTGGCATTAAAAAGAGATAGAGGAGTGGTTACTGCTATCTTCCATGTGTGCAGTGGTTTGCTCATATAGCATGTCTCATCAACACCGCGATGCTAAGATAGTCAATATTTCCCATAGAGATGTATGGGTGGTTTCCCATAGGAATGTATGGGTGGGAACCTACTTTTGAATCGCTTGGTTAACCCATACCGAAGCAGGTATGCTCGGGGTGGCATTTAAAACAGATAGAGGAGTGGTTACTGCTATCTTACATGTGTGCAGTGGTTTGCTCATATTGCATGTCTCATCAACACCTCGATGCTAAGATAGTCAAAAATTTCCCATAGAAATGTATGGGTGGGAACCTACTTTTGAAAAGCTTGGAAAACCCATACAAAAGCAGATATGCTCGGGGTGGCATTAAAAAGAGATAGAGGAGTGGTTACTGCTATCTTCCATGTGTGCAGTGGTTTGCTCATATAGCATGTCTCATCAACACCGCGATGCTAAGATAGTCAATATTTCCTATAGAGATGTATGGGTGGTTTCCCATAGGAATGTATGGGTGGGAACCTACTTTTGAATCGCTTGGTTAACCCATACCGAAGCAGGTATGCTCGGGGTGGCATTTAAAACAGATAGAGGAGTGGTTACTGCTATCTTACATGTGTGCAGTGGTTTGCTCATATTGCATGTCTCATCAACACCTCGATGCTAAGATAGTCAAAAATTTCCCATAGAAATGTATGGGTGGGAACCTACTTTTGAATCGCTTGGAAAACCCATACCAAAGCAGATATGCTCGGGGTGGCATTAAATAGAGATGGAGGAGTGGTTACTGCTATCTTCTGTGTGTGCAGTGGTTTGCTCATATTGCATGTCTCATCAACACCTGATGCTAAGATAGTCAATATTTCCCATAGAGATGTATGGGTGGTTTCCCATAGGAATGTATGGGTGGGAACCTACTTTTGAATCGCTTGATTAACCCATACCGAAGCAGGTATGCTCGGGTTGGCATTTAAAACAGATAGAGGAGTGGTTACTGCTATCTTACATGTGTGCAGTGGTTTCCTCATATTGCATGTCTCATCAACACCGCGATGCTAAGATAGTCAAAAATTTCCCATAGAAATGTATGGGTGGGAACCTACTTTTGAATCGCTTGGTAAACCCATACAAAAGCAGATATGCTCGGGGTGGCATTAAAAAGAGATAGAGGAGTGGTTACTGCTATCTTCCATGTGTGCAGTGGTTTGCTCATATAGCATGTCTCATCAACACCGCGATGCTAAGATAGTCAATATTTCCCATAGAGATGTATGGGTGGTTTCCCATAGGAATGTATGGGTGGGAACCTACTTTTGAATCGCTTGGTTAACCCATACCGAAGCAGGTATGCTCGGGGTGGCATTTAAAACAGATAGAGGAGTGGTTACTGCTATCTTACATGTGTGCAGTGGTTTGCTCATATTGCATGTCTCATCAACACCTCGATGCTAAGATAGTCAAAAATTTCCCATAGAAATGTATGGGTGGGAACCTACTTTTGAAACGCTTGGAAAACCCATACAAAAGCAGATATGCTCGGGGTGGCATTAAAAAGAGATAGAGGAGTGGTTACTGCTATCTTCCATGTGTGCAGTGGTTTGCTCATATAGCATGTCTCATCAACACCGCGATGCTAAGATAGTCAATATTTCCTATAGAGATGTATGGGTGGTTTCCCATAGGAATGTATGGGTGGGAACCTACTTTTGAATCGCTTGGTTAACCCATACCGAAGCAGGTATGCTCGGGGTGGCATTTAAAACAGATAGAGGAGTGGTTACTGCTATCTTACATGTGTGCAGTGGTTTGCTCATATTGCATGTCTCATCAACACCTCGATGCTAAGATAGTCAAAAATTTCCCATAGAAATGTATGGGTGGGAACCTACTTTTGAATCGCTTGGAAAACCCATACCAAAGCAGATATGCTCGGGGTGGCATTAAATAGAGATGGAGGAGTGGTTACTGCTATCTTCTGTGTGTGCAGTGGTTTGCTCATATTGCATGTCTCATCAACACCTGATGCTAAGATAGTCAATATTTCCCATAGAGATGTATGGGTGGTTTCCCATAGGAATGTATGGGTGGGAACCTACTTTTGAATCGCTTGGTTAACCCATACCGAACCAGGTATGCTCGGGTTGGCATTTAAAACAGATAGAGGAGTGGTTACTGCTATCTTACATGTGTGCAGTGGTTTCCTCATATTGCATGTCTCATCAACACCGCGATGCTAAGATAGTCAAAAATTTCCCATATAAATGTATGGGTGGGAACCTACTTTTGAATCGCTTGGTAAACCCATACAAAAGCAGATATGCTCGGGGTGGCATTAAAAAGAGATAGAGGAGTGGTTACTGCTATCTTCCATGTGTGCAGTGGTTTGATCATATAGCATGTCTCATCAACACCTCGATGCTAAGATAGTCAATATTTCCCATAGAGATGTATGGGTGGTTTCCCATAGGAATGTATGGGTGGGAACCTACTTTTGAATCGCTTGGTTTACCCATACCGAAGCAGGTATGCTCGGGGTGGCATTTAAAACAGATAGAGGAGTGGTTACTGCTATCTTACATGTGTGCAGTGGTTTGCTCATATTGCATGTCTCATAAACACCTCGATGCTAAGATAGTCAAAAATTTCCCATAGAAATGTATGGGTGGGAACCTACTTTTGAATCGCTTGGTAAACCCATACCAAAGCAGATATGCTCGGGGTGGCATTAAAAAGAGATGGAGAAGTGGTTACTGCTATCTTCTATGTGTGCAGTGGTTTGCTCATATTGCATGTCTCATCAACACCTCGATGCTAAGATAGTCAACATTTCCCATAGAGATGTATGGGAGGTTTCCCATAGGAATGTATGGGTGGGAACCTACTTTTGAATCGCTTGGTTAACCCATACCGAAGCAGGTATGCTCGGGGTGACATTTAAAACAGATAGAGGAGTGGTTACTGCTATCTTACATGTGTGCAGTGGTTTGCTCATATTGCATCTCTCTTCAACAGCTTGATGCTAAGATAGTCAAAAATTTCCCATAGAAATGTATGGGTGGGAACCTACTTTTGAATCGCTTGGTAAACCCATACAAAAGCAGATATACTCGAAGTGGCATTAAAAAGAGATAGAGGAGTGGTTACTGCTATCTTCCATGTGTGCAGTGGTTTGCTCATATAGCATGTCTCATCAACACCTCGATGCTAAGATAGTCAATATTTCCCATAGAGATGTATGGGTGGTTTCCCATAGGAATGTATGGGTGGGAACCTACTTTTGAATCGCTTTCTTAACCCATACCGAAGCAAGTATGCTCGGGGTGGCATTTAAAACAGATAGAGGAGTGGTTACTGCTATCTTACATGTGTGCAGTGGTTTGCTCATATTGCATCTCTCATCATCAGCTCGATGCTAAGATAGTCAAAAATTTCCCATAGAAATGTATGGGTGGGAACCTACTTTTGAATCGCTTGGTAAACCCATACAAAAGCAGATATGCTCGAGGTGGCATTAAAAAGAGATAGAGGAGTGGTTACTGCTATCTTCCATGTGTGCAGTGGTTTGCTCATATAGCATGTCTCATCAACAGCTTGATGCTAAGATAGTCAAAAATTTCCCATAGAAATGTATGGGTGGGAACCTACTTTTGAATCGCTTGGTAAACCCATACCAAAGCAGATAAGCTCGGGGTGGCATTAAAAAGAGATGGAGGAGTGGTTACTGCGATCTTTTGTGTGTGCAGTGGTTTGCTCATATTGGATGTCTCATCAACACCTGATGCTAAGATAGTCAATATTTCCCATAGAGATGTATGGGTGGTTTCCCATAGGAATGTATGGGTGGGAACCTACTTTTGAATCGCTTGGTTAACCCATACCGAAGCAGATATGCTCGGGGTGGCATTAAAAAGAGATGGAGGAGTGGTTACTGCTATCTTCTGTGTGTGCAGTGGTTTGCTCATATTGCATCTCTCATCAACACCTCGATGCTAAGATAGTCAATATTTCCCATAGAGATGTATGGGTGGTTTCCCATAGGAATGTATGGGTGGGAACTTACTTTTGAATCGCTTGGTTAACCCATACCGAAGCAGGTATGCTCGGGGTGGCATTTAAAACAGATAGAGGAGTGGTTACTGCTATCTTACATGTGTGCAGTGATTTCCTGATATTGCATGTCTCATCAACACCGCGATGCTAAGATAGTCAAAAATTTCCCATATAAATGTATGGGTGGGAACCTACTTTTGAATCGCTTGGTTAACCCATACCGAAGCAGGTATGCTCGGGGTGGCATTTAAAACAGATAGAGGAGTGGTTACTGCTATCTTACATGTGTGCAGTGGTTTGCTCATATTGCATCTCTCATCAACAGCTCGATGCTAAGATAGTCAAAAATTTCCCATAGAAATGTATGGGTGGGAACCTACTTTTGAATCGCTTGGTAAACCCATACAAAAGCAGATATGCTCGAGGTTGCATTAAAAAGAGATAGAGGAGTGGTTACTGCTATCTTCCATGTGTGCAGTGGTTTGCTCATATAGCATGTCTCATCAACACCTCGATGCTAAGATAGTCAATATTTCCCATAGAGATGTATGGGTGGTTTCCCATAGGAATGTATGGGTGGGAACCTACTTTTGAATCGCTTTCTTAACCCATACCGAAGCAAGTATGCTCGGGGTGGCATTTAAAACAGATAGAGGAGTGGTTACTGCTATCTTACATGTGTGCAGTGGTTTGCTCATATTGCATCTCTCATCATCAGCTCGATGCTAAGATAGTCAAAAATTTCCCATAGAAATGTATGGGTGGGAACCTACTTTTGAATCGCTTGGTAAACCCATACAAAAGCAGATATGCTCGAGGTGGCATTAAAAAGAGATAGAGGAGTGGTTACTGCTATCTTCCATGTGTGCAGTGGTTTGCTCATATAGCATGTCTCATCAACAGCTTGATGCTAAGATAGTCAAAAATTTCCCATAGAAATGTATGGGTGGGAACCTACTTTTGAATCGCTTGGTAAACCCATACCAAAGCAGATAAGCTCGGGGTGGCATTAAAAAGAGATGGAGGAGTGGTTACTGCGATCTTTTGTGTGTGCAGTGGTTTGCTCATATTGGATGTCTCATCAACACCTGATGCTAAGATAGTCAATATTTCCCATAGAGATGTATGGGTGGTTTCCCATAGGAATGTATGGGTGGGAACCTACTTTTGAATCGCTTGGTTAACCCATACCGAAGCAGATATGCTCGGGGTGGCATTAAAAAGAGATGGAGGAGTGGTTACTGCTATCTTCTGTGTGTGCAGTGGTTTGCTCATATTGCATCTCTCATCAACACCTCGATGCTAAGATAGTCAATATTTCCCATAGAGATGTATGGGTGGTTTCCCATAGGAATGTATGGGTGGGAACTTACTTTTGAATCGCTTGGTTAACCCATACCGAAGCAGGTATGCTCGGGGTGGCATTTAAAACAGATAGAGGAGTGGTTACTGCTATCTTACATGTGTGCAGTGGTTTGCTCATATTGCATGTCTCATCAACACCTCGATGCTAAGATAGTCAAAAATTTCCCATAGAAATGTATGGGTGGGAACCTACTTTTGAATCGCTTGGTAAACCCATACCAAAGCAGATATGCTCGGGGTGGCATTAAAAAGAGATGGATAAGTGGTTACTGCTAACTTCTATGTGTGCAGTGGTTTCCTCATATTGCATGTCTCATCAACACCTCGATGCTAAGATAGTCAACATTTCCCATAGAGATGTATGGGTGGTTTCCCATTGGAATGTATGGGTGGGAACCTACTTTTGAATCGCTTGGTTAACCCATACCGAAGCAGGTATGCTCGGGGTGGCATTTAAAACAGATAGAGGAGTGGTTACTGCTATCTTACATGTGTGCAGTGGTTTGCTCATATTGCATGTCTCATCAACACCTCGATGCTAAAATAGTCAATATTTCCCATGGAGATGTATGGGTGGTTTCCCATAGGAATGTATGGGTGGGAACCTACTTTTGAATCGCTTGGTTAACCCATACCGAAGCAGGTATGCTCGGGGTGGCATTTAAAACAGATAGAGGAGTGGTTACTGCTATCTTACATGTGTGCAGTGGTTTGCTCATATTGCATGTCTCATCAACACCTCGATGCTAAGATAGTCAAAAATTTCCCATAGAAATGTATGGGTGGGAACCTACTTTTGAATCGCTTGGTAAACCTATACCAAAGCAGATATGCTCGGGGTGGCATTAAAAAGAGATGGAGAAGTGGTTACTGCTATCTTATATGTGTGCAGTGGTTTGCTCATATTGCATGTCTCATCAACACCTCGATGCTAAGATAGTCAACATTTCCCATAGAGATGTATGGGTGGTTTCCCATTGGAATGTATGGGTGGGAACCTACTTTTGAATCGCTTGGTTAACCCATACCGAAGCAGGTATGCTCGGGGTGGCATTTAAAACAGATAGAGGAGTGGTTACTGCTATCTTACATGTGTGCAGTGGTTTGCTCATATTGCATGTCTCATCAACACCTCGATGCTAAGATAGTCAAAAATTTCCCATAGAAATGTATGGGTAGGAACCTACTTTTGAATCGCTTGGTAAACCCATACCATAGCAGATATACTCGGGGTGGCATTAAAAAGAGATGGAGGAGTGGTTACTGCTATCTTCTATGTGTGCAGTGGTTTGCTCATATTGCATGTCTCATCAACACCTCGATGCTAAGATAGTCAATATTTCCCATAGAGATGTATGGGTGGTTTCCCATAGGAATGTATGGGTGGGAACCTACTATTGAATCGCTTGGTTAACCCATACCGAAGCAGGTATGCTCGGGGTGGCATTTAAAACAGATAGAGGAGTGGTTACTGCTATCTTACATGTGTGCAGTGGTTTGCTCATATTGCATGTCTCATCAACACCCCGATGCTAAGATAGTCAAAAATTTCCCATATAAATGTATGGGTGGGAACCTACTATTGAATCGCTTGGTAAACCTATACTAAAGCAGATATGCTCGGGGTGGCATTAAAAAAAGAAGGAGGAGTGGTTACTGCTATCTTCCATGTGTGCAGTGGTTTGCTCATATTGCATGTCTCATCAACACCTCGATGCTAAGATAGTCAATATTTCCCATAGAGATGTATTGGTGGTTTCCCATAGGAATGTATGGGTGGGAACCTACTTTTGAATCGCTTGGTTAAACCATACCGAAGCAGGTATGCTCGGGGTGGCATTTGATACAGATAGAGGAGTGGTTACTGCTATCTTCCATGTGTGCAGTGGTTTGCTCATATTGCATGTCTCATCAACACCTCGATGCTAAGATAGTCAAAAATTTCCCATAGAAATGTATGGGTGGGAACCTACTTTTGAATCGCTTGGTAAACCAATACAAAAGTTGATATGCTCGGGTTGGCATTAAAAAGAGATAGAGGAGTGGTTACTGCTATCTTCCATGTGTGCAGTGGTTTGCTCATATTGCATGTCTCATCAACACCTCGATGCTAAGATAGTCAATATTTCCCATAGAGATGTATGGGTGGTTTCCCATTGGAATGTATGGGTGGGAACCTACTTTTGAATCGCTTGGTTAACCCATACCGAAGCAGGTATGCTCGGGGTGGCATTTAAAACAGATAGAGGAGTGGTTACTGCTATCTTACATGTGTGCAGTGGTTTGCTCATATTGCATGTCTCATCAACACCTCGATGCTAAGATAGTCAAAAATTTCCCATAGAAATGTATGGGTAGGAACCTACTTTTGAATCGCTTGGTAAACCCATACCATAGCAGATATACTCGGGGTGGCATTAAAAAGAGATGGAGGAGTGGTTACTGCTATCTTCTATGTGTGCAGTGGTTTGCTCATATTGCATGTCTCATCAACACCTCGATGCTAAGATAGTCAATATTTCCCATAGAGATGTATGGGTGGTTTCCCATAGGAATGTATGGGTGGGAACCTACTATTGAATCGCTTGGTTAACCCATACCGAAGCAGGTATGCTCGGGGTGGCATTTAAAACAGATAGAGGAGTGGTTACTGCTATCTTACATGTGTGCAGTGGTTTGCTCATATTGCATGTCTCATCAACACCCCGATGCTAAGATAGTCAAAAATTTCCCATATAAATGTATGGGTGGGAACCTACTATTGAATCGCTTGGTAAACCTATACTAAAGCAGATATGCTCGGGGTGGCATTAAAAAAAGAAGGAGGAGTGGTTACTGCTATCTTCCATGTGTGCAGTGGTTTGCTCATATTGCATGTCTCATCAACACCTCGATGCTAAGATAGTCAATATTTCCCATAGAGATGTATTGGTGGTTTCCCATAGGAATGTATGGGTGGGAACCTACTTTTGAATCGCTTGGTTAAACCATACCGAAGCAGGTATGCTCGGGGTGGCATTTGATACAGATAGAGGAGTGGTTACTGCTATCTTCCATGTGTGCAGTGGTTTGCTCATATTGCATGTCTCATCAACACCTCGATGCTAAGATAGTCAAAAATTTCCCATAGAAATGTATGGGTGGGAACCTACTTTTGAATCGCTTGGTAAACCAATACAAAAGTTGATATGCTCGGGTTGGCATTAAAAAGAGATAGAGGAGTGGTTACTGCTATCTTCCATGTGTGCAGTGGTTTGCTCATATTGCATGTCTCATCAACACCTCGATGCTAAGATAGTCAATATTTCCCATAGAGATGTATGGGTGGTTTCCCATTGGAATGTATGGGTGGGAACCTACTTTTGAATCGCTTGGTAAACCCATACCATAGCAGATATGCTCGGGGTGGCATTAAAAAGAGATGGAGGAGTGGTTACTGCTATCTTCTATGTGTGCAGTGGTTTGCTCATATTGCATGTCTCATCAACACCTCGATGCTAAGATAGTCAACATTTCCCATAGAGATGTATGGGTGGTTTCCCATAGGAATGTATGGGTGGGAACCTACTTTTGAATCGCTTGGTTAACCCATACCGAAGCAGGTATGCTCGGGGTGGCATTTAAAACAGATAGAGGAGTGGTTACTGCTATCTTACATGTGTGCAGTGGTTTGCTCATATTGCATGTCTCATCAACACCTCGATGCTAAGATAGTCAAAAATTTCCCATAGAAATGTATGGGTAGGAACCTACTTTTGAATCGCTTGGTAAACCCATACCATAGCAGATATGCTCGGGGTGGCATTAAAAAGAGATGGAGGAGTGGTTACTGCTATCTTCTGTGTGTGCAGTGGTTTGCTCATATTGCATGTCTCATCAACACCTCGATGCTAAGATAGTCAATATTTCCCATAGAGATGTATGGGTGGTTTCCCATAGGAATGTATGGGTGGGAACCTACTTTTGAATCACTTGGTTAACCCATACCGAAGCAGATATGCTCGGGGTGGCATTAAAAAGAGATGGAGGAGTGGTTACTGCTATCTTCTGTGTGTGCAGTGGTTTGCTCATATTGCATCTCTCATCAACACCTCGATGCTAAGATAGTCAATATTTCCCATAGAGATGTATGGGTGGTTTCCCATAGGAATGTATGGGTGGGAACCTACTTTTGAATCGCTTGGTTAACCCATACCGAAGCAGGTATGCTCGGGGTGGTATTTAAAACAGATAGAGGAGTGGTTACTGCTATCTTACATGTGTGCAGTGGTTTCCTGATATTGCATATCTCATCAACACCGCGATGCTAAGATAGTCAAAAATTTCCCATATAAATGTATGGGTGGGAACCTACTTTTGAATCGCTTGGTAAACCCATACCGAAGCAGGTATGCTCGGGGTGGCATTTAAAACAGATAGAGGAGTGGTTACTGCTATCTTACATGTGTGCAGTGGTTTGCTCATATTGCATGTCTCATCAACACCCCGATGCTAAGATAGTCAAAAATTTCCCATACAAATGTATGGGTGGGAACCTACTTTTGAATCGCTTGGTAAACCCATACTAAAGCAGATATGCTCGGGGTGGCATTAAAAAGAGATGGAGGAGTGGTTACTGCTATCTTCTGTGTGTGCAGTGGTTTGCTCATATTGCATGTCTCATCAACACCTCGATGCTAAGATAGTCAATAATTCCCATCGAGATGTATGGGTGGTTTCCCATAGGAATGTATGGGTGGGAACCTACTTTTGAATCGCTTGGTTAACCCATACCGAAGCAGGTATGCTCAGGGTGGCATTTAAAACAGTTAGAGGAGTGGTTACTGCTGTCTTACATGTGTGCAGTGGTTTGCTCATATTGCATGTCTCATCAACACCTCGATGCTAAGATAGTCAAAAATTTCCCATAGAAATGTATGGGTGGGAACCTACTTTTGAATCGCTTGGTAAACCCATACCAAAGCAGATATGCTCGGGGTGGCATTAAAAAGAGATGGAGGAGTGGTTACTACTATCTTCTGTGTGTGCAGTGGTTTGCTCATATTGCATGTCTCATCAACACCTCGATGCTAAGATAGTCAATATTTCCCATAGAGATGTATGGGTGGTTTCCCATAGGAATGTATGGGTGGGAACATACTTTTGAATCGCTTGGTTAACCCATACCGAAGCAGATATGCTCGGGGTGGCATTAAAAAGAGATGGAGGAGTGGTTACTGCTATCTTCTGTGTGTGCAGTGGTTTGCTCATATTGCATCTCTAATCTACACCTCGATGCTAAGATAGTCAATATTTCCCATAGAGATGTATGGGTGGTTTCCCATAGGAATGTATGGGTGGGAACCTACTTTTGAATCGCTTGGTTAACCCATACCGAAGCAGGTATGCTCGGGGTGGCATTTAAAACAGATAGAGGAGTGGTTACTGCTATCTTACATGTGTGCAGTGGTTTGCTCATATTGCATGTCTCATCAACACCTCGATGCTAAGATAGTCAAAAATTTCCCATAGAAATGTATGGGTGGGAACCTACTTTTGAATCGCTTGGTAAACCCATACCAAAGCAGATATGCTCGGGGTGGCATTAAAAAGAGATGGAGAAGTGGTTACTGCTATCTTCTATGTGTGCAGTGGTTTGCTCATATTGCATGTCTCATCAACACCTCGATGCTAAGATAGTCAACATTTCCCATAGAGATGTATGGGTGGTTTCCCATAGGAATGTATGGGTGGGAACCTACTTTTGAATCGCTTGGTTAACCCATACCGAAGCAGGTATGCTCGGGGTGGCATTTAAAACAGATAGAGGAGTGGTTACTGCTATCTTACATGTGTGCAGTGGTTTGCTCATATTGCATGTCTCATCAACACCTCGATGCTAAGATAGTCAAAAATTTCCCATTGAAATGTATGGGTAGGAACCTACTTTTGAATCGCTTGGTAAACCCATACCATAGCAGATATGCTCGGGGTGGCATTAAAAAGAGATGGAGGAGTGGTTACTGCTATCTTCTGTGTGTGCAGTGGTTTGCTCATATTGCATGTCTCATCAACACCTCGATGCTAAGATAGTCAATATTTCCCATAGAGATGTATGGGTGGTTTCCCATAGGAATGTATGGGTGGGAACCTACTTTTGAATCGCTTGGTTAACCCATACCGAAGCAGATATGCTCGGGGTGGCATTAAAAAGAGATGGAGGAGTGGTTACTGCTATCTTACATGTGTGCAGTGGTTTCCTGATATTGCATGTCTCATCAACACCGCGATGCTAAGATAGTCAAAAATTTCCCATATAAATGTATGGGTGGGAACCTACTTTTGAATCGCTTGGTTAACCCATACCGAAGCAGGTATGCTCGGGGTGGCATTTAAAACAGATAGAGGAGTGGTTACTGCTATCTTACATGTGTGCAGTGGTTTGCTCATATTGCATGTCTCATCAACACCCCGATGCTAAGATAGTCAAAAATTTCCCATACAAATGTATGGGTGGGAACCTACTTTTGAATCGCTTGGTAAACCCATACTAAAGCAGATATGCTCGGGGTGGCATTAAAAAGAGATGGAGGAGTGGTTACTGCTATCTTCTGTGTGTGCAGTGGTTTGCTCATATTGCATGTCACATCAACACCTCGATGCTAAGATAGTCAATAATTCCCATCGAGATGTATGGGTGGTTTCCCATAGGAATGTATGGGTGGGAACCTACTTTTGAATCGCTTGGTTAACCCATACCGAAGCAGGTATGCTCGGGGTGGCATTTAAAACAGTTAGAGGAGTGGTTACTGCTGTCTTACATGTGTGCAGTGGTTTGCTCATATTGCATGTCTCATCAACACCTCGATGCTAAGATAGTCAAAAATTTCCCATAGAAATGTATGGGTGGGAACCTACTTTTGAATCGCTTGGTAAACCCATACCAAAGCAGATATGCTCGGGGTGGCATTAAAAAGAGATGGAGGAGTGGTTACTGCTATCTTCTGTGTGTGCAGTGGTTTGCTCATATTGCATGTCTCATCAACATCTCGATGCTAAGATAGTCAATATTTCCCATAGAGATGTATGGGTGGTTTCCCATAGGAATGTATGGGTGGGAACCTACTTTTGAATCGCTTGGTTAACCCATACCGAAGCAGGTATGCTCGGGGTGGCATTTAAAACAGATAGAGGAGTGGTTACTGCTATCTTACATGTGTGCAGTGGTTTCCTCATATTGCATGTCTCATCAACACCGCGATGCTAAAATAGTCAAAAATTTCCCATATAAATGTATGGGTGGGAACCTACTTTTGAATCGCTTGGTTAACCCATACCGAAGCTGGTATGCTCGGGGTGGCATTTAAAACAGATAGAGGAGTGGTTACTGCTATCTTCCATGTGTGCAGTGGTTTGCTCATATTGCATGTCTCATCAACACCTCGATGCTAAGATAGTCAACATTTCCCATAGAGATGTATGGGTGGTTTCCCATAGGAATGTATGGGTGGGAACCTACTTTTGAATCGCTTGGTTAACCCATACCGAAGCAGGTATGCTCGGGGTGGCATTTAAAACAGATAGAGGAGTGGTTACTGCTATCTTACATGTGTGTAGTGGTTTGCTCATATTGCATGTCTCATCAACACCTCGATGCTAAGATAGTCAAAAATTTCCCATAGAAATGTATGGGTAGGAACGTACTTTTGAATCGCTTGGTAAACCCATACCATAGCAGATATGCTCGGGGTGGCATTAAAAAGAGATGGAGGAGTGGTTACTGCTATCTTCTGTGTGTGCAGTGGTTTGCTCATATTGCATGTCTCATCAACACCTCGATGCTAAGATAGTCAATATTTCCCATAGAGATGTATGGGTGGTTTCCCATAGGAATGTATGGGTGGGAACATACTTTTGAATCGCTTGGTTAACCCATACCGAAGCAGATATGCTCGGGGTGGCATTAAAAAGAGATGGAGGAGTGGTTACTGCTATCTTCTGTGTGTGCAGTGGTTTGCTCATATTGCATCTCTAATCAACACCTCGATGCTAAGATAGTCAATATTTCCCATAGAGATGTATGGGTGGTTTCCCATAGGAATGTATGGGTGGGAACCTACTTTTGAATCGCTTGGTTAACCCATACCGAAGCAGGTATGCTCGGGGTGGCATTTAAAACAGATAGAGGAGTGGTTACTGCTATCTTACATGTGTGCAGTGGTTTGCTCATATTGCATGTCTCATCAACACCTCGATGCTAAGATAGTCAAAAATTTCCCATAGAAATGTATGGGTAGGAACCTACTTTTGAATCGCTTGGTAAACCCATACCATAGCAGATATGCTCGGGGTGGCATTAAAAAGAGATGGAGGAGTGGTTACTGCTATCTTCTGTGTGTGCAGTGGTTTGCTCATATTGCATGTCTCATCAACACCTCGATGCTAAGATAGTCAATATTTCCCATAGAGATGTATGGGTGGTTTCCCATAGGAATGTATGGGTGGGAACCTACTTTTGAATCACTTGGTTAACCCATACCGAAGCAGATATGCTCGGGGTGGCATTAAAAAGAGATGGAGGAGTGGTTACTGCTATCTTCTGTGTGTGCAGTGGTTTGCTCATATTGCATGTCTCATCAACACCTCGATGCTAAGATAGTCAATATTTCCCATAGAGATGTATGGATGGTTTCCCATAGGAATGTATGGGTGGGAACCTACTTTTGAATCGCTTGGTAAACCCAAACCAAAGCAGGTATCCTCGGGGTGGCATTAAAAAGAGATAGAGGAGTGGTTACTGCTATCTTCCATGTGTGCAGTGGTTTGCTCATATTGCATGCCTCATCAACACCTCGATGCTAAGATAGTCAAAAATTTCCCATAGAAATGTATGGGTGGGAACCTACTTTTGAATCACTTGGTAAACCCATACCGAAGCAGGTATGCCCTGGGTGGCATTTAAAACAGATAGAGGAATGGTTACTGCTATCTTCCATGTGTGCAGTGGTTTGCTCATAATGCCTGCCTCATCAACACCTCGATGCTAAGATAGTCAATATTTCCCATAGAGATGTATGGATGGTTTCCCATAGGAATGTATGGGTGGGAACCTTCTTTTGAATCGCTTGGTAAACCCATACCAAAGCAGATATCCTCGGGGTGGCATTTAAAACAGATAGAGGAATGGTTACTGCTATCTTCCATGTGTGCAGTGGTTTGCTCATATTGCATGCCTCATCAACACCTCGATGCTAAGATAGTCAAAAATTTCCCATAGAAATGTATGGGTGGGAACCTACTTTTGAATCGCTTGTTAAACCCATTCCAAAGCAGGTATCCTCGGGGTGGCATTAAAAAGAAATAGAGGAATGGTTACTGCTATCTTCCATGTGTGCAGTGGTTTGCTCATATTGCATGTCTCATCAACACCTCGATGCTAAGATAGTCAATATTTCCCATAGAGATGTATGGATGGTTTCCCATAGGAATGTATGGGTAGGAACCTACTTCTGAATCGCTTGGGTAACCCATACCGAAGCAGGTATGCTCGGGGTGGCATTTAAAGAAGATAGAGGAATGGTTACTGCTATCTTCCATGTGTGCCGTGGTTTGCTCATATTGCATGTCTCATCAACACCTCGATGCTAAGATACTCAATATTTCCCATAGAGATGTATGGATGGTTTCCCATAGGAATGTATGGGTGGGAACCTACTTCTGAATCGCTTGGGTAACCCATACCGAAGCAGGTATGCTCGGGGTGGCATTTAAAGAAGATAGAGGAATGGTTACTGCTTTCTTCCATGTGTGCCGTGGTTTGCTCATATTGCATGTCTCATCAACACCTCGATGCTAAGATAGTCAATATTTCCCATAGAGATGTATGGGTGGTTTCCCATAGGAATGTATGGGTGGGAACCTTCTTTTGAATCACTTGGGTAACCCATACCGAAGCAGGTATGCTCAGGGTGGCATTTAAAATAGATAGAGGGATGGTTACTGCTATCTTCCATGTGTGCCGTGGTTTGCTCATATTGCATGTCTCATCAACACCTCGATGCTAAGATAGTCAAAAATTTCCCATAGAAATGTATGGGTGGGAACCTACTTTTGAATCGCTTGGTAAACCCATACCAAAGCAGGTTTCCTCGGGGTGGCATTAAAAAGAGATAGAGGAATGGTTACTGCTATCTTCCATGTGTGCAGTGGTTTGCTCATATTGCATGTCTCAACAACACCTCGATGCTAAGATAGTCAATATTTCCCATAGAGATGTATGGATGGTTTCCCATAGGAATGTATGGGTGGGAACCTACTTTTGAATCGCTTGGTAAACCCATACCAAAGCAGGTATCCTCGGGGTGGCATTAAAAAGAGATAGAGGAATGGTTACTGCTATCTTCCATGTGTGCAGTGGTTTGCTCATATTGCATGTCTCATCAACACCTCGATTCTAAGATAGTCAATATTTCCCATTTAGATGTATGGATGGTTTCCCATAGGAATGTATGGGTGGGAACCTACTTCTGAATCGCTTGGGTAACCCATACCGAAGCAGGTATGCTCGGGGTGGCATTTAAAATAGATAGAGGAATGGTTACTGCTATCTTCCATGTGTGCCGTGGTTTGCTCATATTGCATTTCTCATCAACACCTCGATGCTAAGATAGTCAATATTTCCCATAGAGATGTATGGGTGGTTTCCCATAGGAATGTATGGGTGGGAACCTACTTTTGAATCGCTTGGGTAACCCATACCGAAGCAGGTATGCTCAGGGTGGCATTTAAAACAGATAGAGGAATGGTTACTGCTATATTCCATGTGTGCAGTGGTTTGCTCATAATGCCTGCCTCATCAACACCTCGATGCTAAGATAGTCAATATTTCCCATAGAGATGTATGGATGGTTTCCCATAGGAATGTATGGGTGGGATCCTTCTTTTGAATCGCTTGGTAAACCCATACCAAAGCAGGTATCCTCGGGGTGGCATTAAAAAGAAATAGAGGAGTGGTTACTGCTATCTTCCATGTGTGCAGTGGTTTGGTCATATTGCATGTCACATCAACACCTCGATGCTAAGATAGTCAAAAATTTCCCATAGAAATGTATGTTTGGGAACCTACTTTTGAATCGCTTGGTAAACCCATACCAAAGCATGAATCCTCGGGGTGGCATTAAAAAGAGATAGAGGAGTGGTTACTGCTATCTTCCATGTGTGCAGTGGTTTGCTCATATTGCATGCCTCATCAACACCTCGATGCTAAGATAGTCAATATTTCCCATAGAGATGTATGGATGGTTTCCCATAGGAATGTATGGGTGGGAACCTACTTTTGAATCGCTTGGGTAACCCATACCGAAGCAGGTATGCTCGGGGTGGCATTTAAAAAAGATAGAGGCATGGTTACTGCTATCTTCCATGTGTGCCGTAGTTTGCTCATATTGCATGTCTCATCAACACCTCGATGCTAAGATAGTCAAAAATTTCCCATAGAAATGTATGGGTGGGAACCTACTTTTGAATCGCTTGGTAAACCCATACCAAAGCAGGTTTCCTCGGGGTGGCATTAAAAAGAGATAGAGGAATGGTTACTGCTATCTTCCATGTGTGCAGTGGTTTGCTCATATTGCATGTCTCAACAACACCTCGATGCTAAGATAGTCAATATTTCCCATAGAGATGTACGGATGGTTTCCCATAGGAATGTATGGGTGGGAACCTACTTTTGAATCGCTTGGTAAACCCATACCAAAGCAGGTATCCTCGGGGTGGCATTAAAAAGAGATGGAGGAGTGGTTACTGCTATCTTTAATGTGTGCAGTGGTTTGCTCATATTGCATGCCATATCAACACCTCGATGCTAAGATAGTCAAAAATTTCCCATAGAAATGTATGGGTGGGAACCTACTTTTGAATCACTTGGTAAACCCATACCAAAGCAGGTATCCTCGGGGTGGCATTAAAAAGAGATAGAGGAATGGTTACTGCTATCTTCCATGTGTGCAGTGGTTTGCTCATATTGCATGCCTCATCAACACCTCGATGCTAAGATAGTCAATATTTCCCATAGAGATGTATGGGTGGTTTCCCATAGGAATGTAAGGGTGGGAACCTACTTTTGAATCGCTTGGGTAACCCATACCGAAGCAGGTATGCTCAGGGTGGCATTTAAAACAGATAGAGGAATGGTTACTGCTATCTTCCATGTGTGCAGTGGTTTGCTCATATTGCATGTCTCAACAACACCTCGAAGCTAAGATAGTCAATATTTCCCATAGAGATATATGGATGGTTTCCCATAGGAATGTATGGGTGGGAACCTACTTTTGAATCGCTTGGGTAACCCATACCGAAGCAGGTATGCTCGGGGTGGCATTTAAAATAGATAGAATAATGGTTACTGCTATCTTCCATGTGTGCCGTGGTTTGCTCATATTGCATGTCTCATCAACACCTCGATGCTAAGATAGTCAAAAATTTCCCATAGAAATGTATGGGTGGGAACCTACTTTTGAATCGCTTGGTAAACCCATACCAAAGCAGGTTTCCTCGGGGTGGCATTAAAAAGAGATAGAGGAATGGTTACTGCTATCTTCGATGTGTGCAGTGGTTTGCTCATATTGCATGTCTCAACAACACCTCGATGCTAAGATAGTCAATATTTCCCATAGAGATGTATGGATGGTTTCCCATAGGAATGTATGGGTGGGAACCTAATTTTGAATCGCTTGGTAAACCCATACCAAAGCAGGTATCCTCGGGGTGGCATTAAAAAGAGATAGAGGAATGGTTACTGCTATCTTCCATGTGTGCAGTGGTTTGCTCATATTGCATGTCTCATCAACACCTCGATGCTAAGATAGTCAATATTTCCCATTTAGATGTATGGATGGTTTCCCATAGGAATGTATGGGTGGGAACCTACTTCTGAATCGCTTGGGTAACCCATACCGAAGCAGGTATGCTCGGGGTGGCATTTAAAATAGATAGAGGAATGGTTACTGCTATCTTCCATGTGTGCCGTGGTTTGCTCATATTGCATGTCTCATCAACACCTCGATGCTAAGATAGTCAATATTTCCCATAGAGATGTATGGGTGGTTTCCCATAGGAATGTATGGGTGGGAACCTACTTTTGAATCGCTTGGGTAACCCATACCGAAGCAGGTATGCTCAGGGTGGCATTTAAAACAGATAGAGGAATGGTTACTGCTATCTTCCATGTGTGCAGTGGTTTGCTCATAATGCCTGCCTCATCAACACCTCGATGCTAAGATAGTCAATATTTCCCATAGAGATGTATGGATGGTTTCCCATAGGAATGTATGGGTGGGAACCTTCTTTTGAATCGCTTGGTAAACCCATACCAAAGCAGGTATCCTCGGGGTGGCATTAAAAAGAAATAGAGGAGTGGTTACTGCTATCTTCCATGTGTGCAGTGGTTTGGTCATATTGCATGTCACATCAACACCTCGATGCTAAGATAGTCAAAAATTTCCCATAGAAATGTATGTTTGGGAACCTACTTTTGAATCGCTTGGTAAACCCATACCAAAGCATGTATCCTCGGGGTGGCATTAAAAAGAGATAGAGGAGTGGTTACTGCTATCTTCCATGTGTGCAGTGGTTTGCTCATATTGCATGCCTCATCAACACCTCGATGCTAAGATAGTCAATATTTCCCATAGAGATGTATGGATGGTTTCCCATAGGAATGTATGGGTGGGAACCTACTTTTGAATCGCTTGGGTAACCCATACCGAAGCAGGTATGCTCAGGGTGGCATTTAAAATAGATAGAGGAATGGTTACTGCTATCTTCCATGTGTGCCGTGGTTTGCTCATATTGCATGTCTCATCAACACCTCGATGCTAAGATAGTCAAAAATTTCCCATAGAAATGTATGGGTGGGAACCTACTTTTGAATCGCTTGGTAAACCCATACCAAAGCAGGTTTCCTCGGGGTGGCATTAAAAAGAGATAGAGGAATGGTTACTGCTATCTTCCATGTGTGCAGTGGTTTGCTCATATTGCATGTCTCAACAACACCTCGATGCTAAGATAGTCAATATTTCCCATAGAGATGTATGGATGGTTTCCCATAGGAATGTATGGGTGGGAACCTACTTTTGAATCGCTTGGTAAACCCATACCAAAGCAGGTATCCTCGGGGTGGCATTAAAAAGAGATAGAGGAATGGTTACTGCTATCTTCCATGTGTGCAGTGGTTTGCTCATATTGCATGTCTCATCAACACCTCGATGCTAAGATAGTCAATATTTCCCATTTAGATGTATGGATGGTTTCCCATAGGAATGTATGGGTGGGAACCTACTTCTGAATCGCTTGGGTAACCCATACCGAAGCAGGTATGCTCGGGGTGGCATTTAAAATAGATAGAGGAATGGTTACTGCTATCTTCCATGTGTGCCGTGGTTTGCTCATATTGCATGTCTCATCAACACCTCGATGCTAAGATAGTCAATATTTCCCATAGAGATGTATGGATGGTTTCCCATAGGAATGTATGGGTGGGAACCTTCTTTTGAATCGCTTGGTAAACCCATACCAAAGCAGGTATCCTCGGGGTGGCATTAAAAAGAAATAGAGGAGTGGTTACTGCTATCTTCCATGTGTGCAGTGGTTTGGTCATATTGCATGTCACATCAACACCTCGATGCTAAGATAGTCAAAAATTTCCCATAGAAATGTATGTTTGGGAACCTACTTTTGAATCGCTTGGTAAACCCATACCAAAGCATGTATCCTCGGGGTGGCATTAAAAAGAGATAGAGGAGTGGTTACTGCTATCTTCCATGTGTGCAGTGGTTTGCTCATATTGCATGCCTCATCAACACCTCGATGCTAAGATAGTCAATATTTCCCATAGAGATGTATGGATGGTTTCCCATAGGAATGTATGGGTGGGAACCTACTTTTGAATCGCTTGGGTAACCCATACCGAAGCAGGTATGCTCAGGGTGGCATTTAAAATAGATAGAGGAATGGTTACTGCTATCTTCCATGTGTGCCGTGGTTTGCTCATATTGCATGTCTCATCAACACCTCGATGCTAAGATAGTCAAAAATTTCCCATAGAAATGTATGGGTGGGAACCTACTTTTGAATCGCTTGGTAAACCCATACCAAAGCAGGTTTCCTCGGGGTGGCATTAAAAAGAGATAGAGGAATGGTTACTGCTATCTTCCATGTGTGCAGTGGTTTGCTCATATTGCATGTCTCAACAACACCTCGATGCTAAGATAGTCAATATTTCCCATAGAGATGTATGGATGGTTTCCCATAGGAATGTATGGGTGGGAACCTACTTTTGAATCGCTTGGTAAACCCATACCAAAGCAGGTATCCTCGGGGTGGCATTAAAAAGAGATAGAGGAATGGTTACTGCTATCTTCCATGTGTGCAGTGGTTTGCTCATATTGCATGTCTCATCAACACCTCGATGCTAAGATAGTCAATATTTCCCATTTAGATGTATGGATGGTTTCCCATAGGAATGTATGGGTGGGAACCTACTTCTGAATCGCTTGGGTAACCCATACCGAAGCAGGTATGCTCGGGGTGGCATTTAAAATAGATAGAGGAATGGTTACTGCTATCTTCCATGTGTGCCGTGGTTTGCTCATATTGCATGTCTCATCAACACCTCGATGCTAAGATAGTCAATATTTCCCATAGAGATGTATGGGTGGTTTCCCATAGAAATGTATGGGTGGGAACCTACTTTTGAATCGCTTGGTAAACCCATACCAAAGCAGGTTTCCTCGGGGTGGCATTAAAAAGAGATAGAGGAATGGTTACTGCTATCTTCCATGTGTGCAGTGGTTTGCTCATATTGCATGTCTCAACAACACCTCGATGCTAAGATAGTCAATATTTCCCATAGAGATGTATGGATGGTTTCCCATAGGAATGTATGGGTGGGAACCTACTTTTGAATCGCTTGGTAAACCCATACCAAAGCAGGTATCCTCGGGGTGGCATTAAAAAGAGATAGAGGAATGGTTACTGCTATCTTCCATGTGTGCAGTGGTTTGCTCATATTGCATGTCTCATCAACACCTCGATGCTAAGATAGTCAATATTTCCCATTTAGATGTATGGATGGTTTCCCATAGGAATGTATGGGTGGGAACCTACTTCTGAATCGCTTGGGTAACCCATACCGAAGCAGGTATGCTCGGGGTGGCATTTAAAATAGATAGAGGAATGGTTACTGCTATCTTCCATGTGTGCCGTGGTTTGCTCATATTGCATGTCTCATCAACACCTCGATGCTAAGATAGTCAATATTTCCCATAGAGATGTATGGGTGGTTTCCCATAGGAATGTATGGGTGGGAACCTACTTTTGAATCGCTTGGGTAACCCATACCTAAGCAGGTATGCTCAGGGTGGCATTTAAAACAGATAGAGGAATGGTTACTGCTATCTTCCATGTGTGCAGTGGTTTGCTCATAATGCCTGCCTCATCAACACCTCGATGCTAAGATAGTCAATATTTCCCATAGAGATGTATGGATGGTTTCCCATAGGAATGTATGGGTGGGATCCTTCTTTTGAATCGCTTGGTAAACCCATACCAAAGCAGGTATCCTCGGGGTGGCATTAAAAAGAGATGGAGGAGTGGTTACTGCTATCTTCCATGTGTGCAGTGGTTTGCTCATATTGCATGCCTCATCAACACCTCGATGCTAAGATAGTCAATATTTCCCATAGAGATGTATGGATGGTTTCCCATAGGAATGTATGGGTGGGAACCTACTTTTGAATCGCTTGGGTAACCCATACCGAAGCAGGTATGCTCGGGGTGGCATTTAAAAAAGATAGAGGAATGGTTACTGCTATCTTTTATGTGTGCCGTAGTTTGCTCATATTGCATGTCTCATCAACACCTCGATGCTAAGATAGTCAAAAATTTCCCATAGAAATGTATGGGTGGGAACCTACTTTTGAATCGCTTGGTAAACCCATACCAAAGCATGAATCCTCGGGGTGGCATTAAAAAGAGATAGAGGAGTGGTTACTGCTATCTTCCATGTGTGCAGTGGTTTGCTCATATTGCATGCCTCATCAACACCTCGATGCTAAGATAGTCAATATTTCCCATAGAGATGTATGGATGGTTTCCCATAGGAATGTATGGGTGGGAACCTACTTTTGAATCGCTTGGGTAACCCATACCGAAGCAGGTATGCTCGGGGTGGCATTTAAAAAAGATAGAGGAATGGTTACTGCTATCTTCCATGTGTGCCGTAGTTTGCTCATATTGCATGTCTCATCAACACCTCGATGCTAAGATAGTCAAAAATTTCCCATAGAAATGTATGGGTGGGAACCTACTTTTGAATCGCTTGGTAAACCCATACCAAAGCAGGTTTCCTCGGGGTGGCATTAAAAAGAGATAGAGGAATGGTTACTGCTATCTTCCATGTGTGCAGTGGTTTGCTCATATTGCATGTCTCAACAACACCTCGATGCTAAGATAGTCAATATTTCCCATAGAGATGTACGGATGGTTTCCCATAGGAATGTATGGGTGGGAACCTACTTTTGAATCGCTTGGTAAACCCATACCAAAGCAGGTATCCTCGGGGTGGCATTAAAAAGAGATGGAGGAGTGGTTACTGCTATCTTCCATGTGTGCAGTGGTTTGCTCATATTGCATGCCATATCAACACCTCGATGCTAAGATAGTCAAAAATTTCCCATAGAAATGTATGGGTGGGAACCTACTTTTGAATCACTTGGTAAACCCATACCAAAGCAGGTCTCCTCGGGGTGGCATTAAAAAGAGATAGAGGAATGGTTACTGCTATCTTCCATGTGTGCAGTGGTTTGCTCATATTGCATGCCTCATCAACACCTCGATGCTAAGATAGTCAATATTTCCCATAGAGATGTATGGGTGGTTTCCCATAGGAATGTAAGGGTGGGAACCTACTTTTGAATCGCTTGGGTAACCCATACCGAAGCAGGTATGCTCAGGGTGGCATTTAAAACAGATAGAGGAATGGTTACTGCTATCTTCCATGTGTGCAGTGGTTTGCTCATATTGCATGTCTCAACAACACCTCGAAGCTAAGATAGTCAATATTTCCCATAGAGATATATGGATGGTTTCCCATAGGAATGTATGGGTGGGAACCTACTTTTGAATCGCTTGGGTAACCCATACCGAAGCAGGTATGCTCGGGGTGGCATTTAAAATAGATAGAGGAATGGTTACTGCTATCTTCCATGTGTGCCGTGGTTTGCTCATATTGCATGTCTCATCAACACCTCGATGCTAAGATAGTCAAAAATTTCCCATAGAAATGTATGGGTGGGAACCTACTTTTGAATCGCTTGGTAAACCCATACCAAAGCAGGTTTCCTCGGGGTGGCATTAAAAAGAGATAGAGGAATGGTTACTGCTATCTTCGATGTGTGCAGTGGTTTGCTCATATTGCATGTCTCAACAACACCTCGATGCTAAGATAGTCAATATTTCCCATAGAGATGTATGGATGGTTTCCCATAGGAATGTATGGGTGGGAACCTAATTTTGAATCGCTTGGTAAACCCATACCAAAGCAGGTATCCTCGGGGTGGCATTAAAAAGAGATAGAGGAATGGTTACTGCTATCTTCCATGTGTGCAGTGGTTTGCTCATATTGCATGTCTCATCAACACCTCGATGCTAAGATAGTCAATATTTCCCATTTAGATGTATGGATGGTTTCCCATAGGAATGTATGGGTGGGAACCTACTTCTGAATCGCTTGGGTAACCCATACCGAAGCAGGTATGCTCGGGGTGGCATTTAAAATAGATAGAGGAATGGTTACTGCTATCTTCCATGTGTGCCGTGGTTTGCTCATATTGCATGTCTCATCAACACCTCGATGCTAAGATAGTCAATATTTCCCATAGAGATGTATGGGTGGTTTCCCATAGGAATGTATGGGTGGGAACCTACTTTTGAATCGCTTGGGTAACCCATACCGAAGCAGGTATGCTCAGGGTGGCATTTAAAACAGATAGAGGAATGGTTACTGCTATCTTCCATGTGTGCAGTGGTTTGCTCATAATGCCTGCCTCATCAACACCTCGATGCTAAGATAGTCAATATTTCCCATAGAGATGTATGGATGGTTTCCCATAGGAATGTATGGGTGGGAACCTTCTTTTGAATCGCTTGGTAAACCCATACCAAAGCAGGTATCCTCGGGGTGGCATTAAAAAGAGATAGAGGAATGGTTACTGCTATCTTCCATGTGTGCAGTGGTTTGCTCATATTGCATGCCTCATCAACACCTCGATGCTAAGATAGTCAATATTTCCCATAGAGATGTATGGGTGGTTTCCCATAGGAATGTAAGGGTGGGAACCTACTTTTGAATCGCTTGGGTAACCCATACCGAAGCAGGTATGCTCAGGGTGGCATTTAAAACAGATAGAGGAATGGTTACTGCTATCTTCCATGTGTGCAGTGGTTTGCTCATATTGCATGTCTCAACAACACCTCGAAGCTAAGATAGTCAATATTTCCCATAGAGATATATGGATGGTTTCCCATAGGAATGTATGGGTGGGAACCTACTTTTGAATCGCTTGGGTAACCCATACCGAAGCAGGTATGCTCGGGGTGGCATTTAAAATAGATAGAGGAATGGTTACTGCTATCTTCCATGTGTGCCGTGGTTTGCTCATATTGCATGTCTCATCAACACCTCGATGCTAAGATAGTCAAAAATTTCCCATAGAAATGTATGGGTGGGAACCTACTTTTGAATCGCTTGGTAAACCCATACCAAAGCAGGTTTCCTCGGGGTGGCATTAAAAAGAGATAGAGGAATGGTTACTGCTATCTTCGATGTGTGCAGTGGTTTGCTCATATTGCATGTCTCAACAACACCTCGATGCTAAGATAGTCAATATTTCCCATAGAGATGTATGGATGGTTTCCCATAGGAATGTATGGGTGGGAACCTAATTTTGAATCGCTTGGTAAACCCATACCAAAGCAGGTATCCGAGGGGTGGCATTAAAAAGAGATAGAGGAATGGTTACTGCTATCTTCCATGTGTGCAGTGGTTTGCTCATATTGCATGTCTCATCAACACCTCGATGCTAAGATAGTCAATATTTCCCATTTAGATGTATGGATGGTTTCCCATAGGAATGTATGGGTGGGAACCTACTTCTGAATCGCTTGGGTAACCCATACCGAAGCAGGTATGCTCGGGGTGGCATTTAAAATAGATAGAGGAATGGTTACTGCTATCTTCCATGTGTGCCGTGGTTTGCTCATATTGCATGTCTCATCAACACCTCGATGCTAAGATAGTCAATATTTCCCATAGAGATGTATGGGTGGTTTCCCATAGGAATGTATGGGTGGGAACCTACTTTTGAATCGCTTGGGTAACCCATACCGAAGCAGGTATGCTCAGGGTGGCATTTAAAACAGATAGAGGAATGGTTACTGCTATCTTCCATGTGTGCAGTGGTTTGCTCATAATGCCTGCCTCATCAACACCTCGATGCTAAGATAGTCAATATTTCCCATAGAGATGTATGGATGGTTTCCCATAGGAATGTATGGGTGGGAACCTTCTTTTGAATCGCTTGGTAAACCCATACCAAAGCAGGTATCCTCGGGGTGGCATTAAAAAGAAATAGAGGAGTGGTTACTGCTATCTTCCATGTGTGCAGTGGTTTGGTCATATTGCATGTCACATCAACACCTCGATGCTAAGATAGTCAAAAATTTCCCATAGAAATGTATGTTTGGGAACCTACTTTTGAATCGCTTGGTAAACCCATACCAAAGCATGTATCCTCGGGGTGGCATTAAAAAGAGATAGAGGAGTGGTTACTGCTATCTTCCATGTGTGCAGTGGTTTGCTCATATTGCATGCCTCATAAACACCTCGATGCTAAGATAGTCAAAAATTTCCCTTAGAAATGTATGGGTGGGAACCTACTTTTGAATCGCTTGGTAAACCCATACCAAAGCAGGTATCCTCGGGGTGGCATTAAAAAGAGATAGAGGAATGGTTACTGCTATCTTCCATGTGTGCAGTGGTTTGCTCATATTGCATGTCTCATCAACACCTCGATGCTAAGATAGTCAATATTTCCCATTTAGATGTATGGATGGTTTCCCATAGGAATGTATGGGTGGGAACCTACTTTTGAATCGCTTGGGTAACCCATACCGAAGCAGGTATGCTCGGGGTGGCATTTAAAGAAGATAGAGGAATGGTTACTGCTATCTTCCATGTGTGCCGTGGTTTGCTCATATTGCATGTCTCATCAACACCTCGATGCTAAGATAGTCAAAAATTTCCCATAGAAATGTATGGGTGGGAACCTACTTTTGAATCGCTTGGTAAACCCATACCAAAGCAGGTATCCTCGGGGTGGCATTAAAAAGAGATAGAGGAATGGTTACTGCTATCTTCCATGTGTGCAGTGGTTTGCTCATATTGCATGTCTCATCAACACCTCGATGCTAAGATAGTCAATATTTCCCATAGAGATGTATGGATGGTTTCCCATAGGAATGTATGGGTGGGAACCTACTTTTGAATCGCTTGGTAAACCCATACCAAAGCAGGTATCCTCGGGGTGGCATTAAAAAGAGATAGAGGAGTGGTTACTGCTATCTTCCATGTGTGCAGTGGTTTGCTCATATTGCATGCCTCATCAACACCTCGATGCTAAGATAGTCAAAAATTTCCCATAGAAATGTATGGGTGGGAACCTACTTTTGAATCACTTGGTAAACCCATACCAAAGCAGGTATCCTCGGGGTGGCATTAAAAAGAGATAGAGGAATGGTTACTGCTATCTTCCATGTGTGCAGTGGTTTGTTAATATTGCTTGTCTCATCAACACCTCGATGCTAAGATAGTCAATATTTCCCATAGAGATGTATGGATGGTTTCCCATAGGAATGTATGGGTGGGAACCTACTTTTGAATCGCTTGGGTAACCCAAACCGAAGCAGGTATGCTCGGGGTGGCATTTAAAACAGATAGAGGAATGGTTACTGCTATCTTCCATGTGTGAAGTGGTTTGCTCATATTGCATGTCTCATCAACACCTCGATGCTAAGATAGTCAAAAATTTCCCATAGAAATGTATGGGTGGGAACCTACTTTTGAATCGCTTGGTAAACCCATTCCAAAGCAGGTATCCTCGGGGTGGCATTAAAAAGAGATAGAGGAATGGTTACTGCTATCTTCCATGTGTGCAGTGGTTTGCTCATATTGCATGTCTCATCAACACCTCGATGCTAAGATAGTCAATATTTCCCATAGAGATGTATGGATGGTTTCCCATAGGAATGTATGGGTGGGAACCTACTTTTGAATCGCTTGGTAAACCCATACCAAAGCAGGTATCCTCGGGGTGGCATTAAAAAGAGATAGAGGAGTGGTTACTGCTATCTTCCATGTGTGCAGTGGTTTGCTCATATTGCATGCCTCATCAACACCTCGATGCTAAGATAGTCAAAAATTTCCCATAGAAATGTATGGGTGGGAACCTACTTTGGAATCACTTGGTAAACCCATACCAAAGCAGGTATCCTCAGGGTGGCATTAAAAAGAGTTAGAGGAATGGTTACTGCTATCTTCCATGTGTGCAGTGGTTTGCTCATATTGCATGTCTCATCAACACCTCGATGCTAAGATAGTCAATATTTCCCATAGAGATGTATGGATGGTTTCCCATAGGAATGTATGGGTGGGAACCTACTTTTGAATCGCTTGGGTAACCCATACCGAAGCAGAGATGCTCGGGGTGGCATTTAAAACAGATAGAGGAATGCTTACTGCTATCTTCCATGTGTGAAGTGATTTGCTCATATTGCATGTCTCGTCAACACCTCGATGCTAAGATAGTCAAAAATTTCCCATAGAAATGTATGGGTGGGAACCTACTTTTGAATCGCTTGGTAAACCCATACCAAAGCAGGTATCCTCGGGGTGGCATTAAAAAGAGAAAGAGGAATGGTTACTGCTATCTTCCATGTGTGCAGTGGTTCGCTCATATTGCATGTCTCATCAACACCTCGATGCTAAGATAGTCAGTATTTCCCATTTTGATGTATGGATGGTTTCCCATAGGAATGTATGGGTGGGAACCTACTTTTGATTCGCTTGGGTAACCCATACCGAAGCAGGTATGCTCGGGGTGGCATTTAAAACAGATAGAGGAATGGTTACTGCTATCTTCCATGTGTGAAGTGGTTTGCTCATATTGCATGTCTCATCAACACCTCGATGCTAAGATAGTCAAAAATTTCCCATAGAAATGTATGGGTGGGAACCTACTTTTGAATCGCTTGGTAAACCCATTCCAAAGCAGGTATCCTCGGGGTGGCATTAAAAAGAGATAGAGGAATGGTTACTGCTATCTTCCATGTGTGCAGTGGTTTGCTCATATTGCATGTCTCATCAACACCTCGATGCTAAGATAGTCAATATTTCCCATAGAGATGTATGGATGGTTTCCCATAGGAATGTATGGGTGGGAACCTACTTTTGAATCGCTTGGTAAACCCATACCAAAGCAGGTATCCTCGGGGTGGCATTACAAAGAGATAGAGGAGTGGTTACTGCTATCTTCCATGTATGCAGTGGTTTGCTCATATAGCATGTCTCATCAACACCTCGATGCTAAGATAGTCAATATTTCCCATAGAGATGTATGGATGGTTTCCCATAGGAATGTATAGGTGGGAACCTACTTTTGAATCGCTTGGTAAACCCATACCAAAGCAGGTATCCTCGGGGTGGCATTAAAAAGAGATAGAAGAGTGGTTACTGCTATCTTCCATGTGTGCAGTGGTTTGCTCATATTGCATGCCTCATCAACACCTCGATGCTAAGATAGTCAATATTTCCCATAGAGATGTATGGATGGTTTCCCATAGGAATGTATGGGTGGGAACCTACTTATGAATCGCATGGTAAACCCATACCAAAGCAGGTATCCTCGGGGTGGCATTTAAAACAGATAGAGGAATGGTTACTGCTATCTTCCATGTGTGCAGTGGTTTGCTCATATTGCATGTCTCATCAACACCTCGATCCTAAGATAGTCAATATATCCCATAGAGATGTATGGGTGGTTTCCCATAGGAATGTATGGGTGCGAACCTACTTTTGAATCGCTTGGTTAACCCATACCGAAGCAGGTATGCTCGGGGTGGCATTTAAAACAGATAGAGGAGTGGTTACTGCTATCTTCCATGTGTGCAGTGGTTTGCTCATATTGCATGTCTCATCAACACCTCGATGCTAAGATAGTCAATATTTCCCATAGAGATGTATGGGTGGTTTCCCATAGGAATGTATGGGTGGGAACCTACTTTTGAATCGCTTGGTTAACCCATACCGAAGCAGGTATGCTCGGGGTGGCATTGAAAAGAGATAGAGGAGTGGTTACTGCTATCTTCCATGTGTGCAGTGGTTTGCTCAAATTGCATGTCTCATCAACACCTCGATGCTAAGATAGTCAATATTTCCCATAGAGATGTATGGGTGGTTTCCCTTAGGAATGTATGGGTGGGAACCTACTTTTGAATCGCTTGGTAAACCCATACCGAAGCAGGTATGCTCGGGGTGGCATTTAAGACAGATAGAGGAGTGGTTACTGCTATGTTCCATGTGTGCAGTGGTACACTCATATTGCATGTATCATCAACACCTCGATGCTAAGATAGTCAATATTTCCCATAGAGATGTATGGGTGGTTTCCCATAGGAATGTATGGGTGGGAACCTACTTTTAAATCGCTTGGTTAACCCATACCGAAGCAGGTATGCTCGGGGTGGCATTTAAAACAGATAGAGGAGTGGTTACTGCTATCTTCCATGTGTGCAGTGGTTTGCTCATATTGCATGCCTCATCAACACCTCGATGCTAACATAGTCAAAAATTTCCCATAGAAATGTATGGGTGGGAACCTACTTTTGAATCGCTTGGTTAACCCATACCGAAGCAGGTATGCACGGGGTGGCATTTAAAACAGATAGAGGAGTGGTTACTGCTATCTTCCATCTGTGCAGTGGTTTGCTCAAATTGCATGTCTCATCAACACCTCGATGCTAAGATAGTCAATATTTCCCATAGAGATGTATGGGTGGTTTCCCATAGGAATGTATGGGTGGGAACCTACTTTTAAATCGCTTGGTTAACCCATACCGAAGCAGGTATGCTCGGGGTGGCATTTAAAACAGATAGAGGAGTGGTTACTGCTATCTTCCATGTGTGCAGTGGTTTGCTCATATTGCATGCCTCATCAACACCTCGATGCTAACAAAGTCAAAAATTTCCCGTAGAAATGTATGGGTGGGAACCTACTTTTGAATCGCTTGGTTAACCCATACCGAAACAGGTATGCACGGGGTGGCATTTAAAACAGATAGAGGAGTGGTTACTGCTATCTTCCATGTGTGCAGTGGTTTGCTCATATTGCATGCCTCATCAACACCTCGATGCTAACAAAGTCAAAAATTTCCCATAGAAATGTATGGGTGGGAACCTACTTTTGAATCGCTTGGTTAACCCATACCGAAGCAGGTATGCACGGGGTGGCATTTAAAACAGATAGAGGAGTGGTTACTGCTATCTTCCATGTGTGCAGTGGTTTGCTCATATTGCATGTCTCATCAACACCTCGATGCTAAGATAGTCAATATATCCCATAGAGATGTATGGGTGGTTTCCCATAGGAATGTATGGGTGCGAACCTACTTTTGAATCGCTTGGTTAACCCATACCGAAGCAGGTATGCTCGGGGTGGCATTTAAAACAGATAGAGGAGTGGTTACTGCTATCTTCCATGTGTGCAGTGGTTTGCTCATATTGCATGTCTCATCAACACCTCGATGCTAAGATAGTCAATATTTCCCATAGAGATGTATGGGTGGTTTCCCATAGGAATGTATGGGTGGGAACCTACTTTTGAATCGCTTGGTTAACCCATACCGAAGCAGGTATGCTCGGGGTGGCATTGAAAAGAGATAGAGGAGTGGTTACTGCTATCTTCCATGTGTGCAGTGGTTTGCTAATATTGCATGCCTCATCAACACCTCGATGCTAACATTGTCAAAAATTTCCCATAGAAATGTATGGGTGGGAACCTACTTTTGAATCGCTTGGTTAACCCATACCGAAGCAGGTATGCTCGGGGTGGCATTTAAAACAGATAGAGGAGTGGTTACTGCTATCTTCCATGTGTGCAGTGGTTTGCTCATATTGCATGTCTCATCAACACCTCGATGCTAAGATAGTCAATATTTCCCATAGAAATGTATGGGTGGTTTCCCATAGGAATGTATGGGTGGGAACCTACTTTTGAATCGCTTGGTAAACCCATACCGAAGCAGGTATGCTCGGGGTGGCATTAAAAAGAGATAGAGGAGTGGTTACTGCTAACTTCCATGTGTGCAGTGGTTTGCTCAAATTGCTTGTCTCATCAACACCTCGATGCTAAGATAGTCAATATTTCCCATAGAGATGTATGGGTGGTTTCCCATCGGAATGTATGGGTGGGAACCTACTTTTGAATCGCTTGGTAAACCCATACCGAGGCAGGTATGCTCGGGCTGGCATTTAAGACAGATAGAGGAGTGGTTACTGCTATGTTCCATGTGTGCAGTGGTTTACTAATATTGCATGTATCATCAACACCTCGATGCTAAGATAGTCAATATTTCCCATAGAGATGTATGGGTGGTTTTCCATAGGAATGTATGGGTGGGAACCTACTTATGAATCGCTTGGTTAACCCATACCGAAGCAGGCATGCTCGGGGTGGCATTAAAAAGAGATAGAGGAGTGGTTACTGCTATCTTCCATGTGTGCAGTGGTTTGCTCAAATTGCATGTCTCATCAACACCTCGATGCTAAGATAGTCAATATTTCCCATAGAGATGTATGGGTGGTTTCCCATAGGAATGTATGGGTGGGAACCTACTTTTGAATCGCTTGGTTAACCCATTCCGAAGCAGGTATGCTCGGGGTGGCATTTAAAACAGTTAGAGGAGTGGTTACTGCTATCTTCCATGTGTGCAGTGGTTTGCTCATATTGCATGCCTCATCAACACCTCGATGCTAACATAGTCAAAAATTTCCCATATAAATGTATGGGTGGGAACCTACTTTTGAATCGCTTGGTTAACCCATACCGAAGCAGGTATGCTCGGGGTGGCATTTAAAACAGATAGAGGAGTGGTTACTGCTATCTTCCATGTGTGCAGTGGTTTGCTCATATTGCATGTCTCATCAACACCTCGATGCTAAGATATTCAATATTTCCCATAGAGATGTATGGGTGGTTTCCCATAGGAATGTATGGGTGGGAACCTTCTTTTGAATCGCTTGGTTAACCCATACCGAAGCAGGTATGCTCGGGGTGGCATTTAAAACTGATAGAGGAGTGGTTACTGCTATCTTCCATGTGTGCAGTGGTTTGCTCATATTGCATGTCTCATCAACACCTCGATGCTAAGATAGTCAATATTTCCCATAGAGATGTATGGGTGGTTTCCCATAGGAATGTATGGGTGGGAACCTACTTTTGAATCGCTTGGTTAACCCATACCGAAGCAGGTATGCTCGGGGTGGCATTTAAAACAGATAGAGGAGTGCTTACTGCTATCTTCCATGTGTGCAGTGGTTTGCTAATATTGCATGCCTCATCAACACCTCGATGCTAACATTGTCAAAAATTTCCCGTAGAAATGTATGGGTGGGAACCTACTTTTGAATCGCTTGGTTAACCCATACCGAAGCAGGTATGCTCGTGGTGGCATTTAAAACAGATAGAGGAGTGGTTACTGCTATCTTCCATGTGTGCAGTGGTTTGCTCATATTGCATGTCTCATCAACACCTCGATGCTAAGATAGTCAATATTTCCCATAGAGATGTATGGGTGGTTTCCCATAGGAATGTATGGGTGGGAACCTACTTTTGAATCGCTTGGTTAACCCATACCGAAGCAGGTATGCTCGGGGTGGCATTTAAAACAGATAGAGGAGTGCTTACTGCTATCTTCCATGTGTGCAGTGGTTTGCTAATATTGCATGCCTCATCAACACCTCGATGCTAACATTGTCAAAAATTTCCCATAGAAATGTATGGGTGGGAACCTACTTTTGAATCGCTTGGTTAACCCATTCCGAAGCAGGTATGCTCGGGGTGGCATTTAAAACAGTTAGAGGAGTGGTTACTGCTATCTTCCATGTGTGCAGTGGTTTGCTCATATTGCATGCCTCATCAACACCTCGATGCTAACATAGTCAAAAATTTCCCATATAAATGTATGGGTGGGAACCTACTTTTGAATCGCTTGGTTAACCCATACCGAAGCAGGTATGCTCGGGGTGGCATTTAAAACAGATAGAGGAGTGGTTACTGCTATCTTCCATGTGTGCAGTGGTTTGCTCATATTGCATGTCTCATCAACACCTCGATGCTAAGATATTCAATATTTCCCATAGAGATGTATGGGTGGTTTCCCATAGGAATGTATGGGTGGGAACCTACTTTTGAATCGCTTGGTTAACCCATTCCGAAGCAGGTATGCTCGGGGTGGCATTTAAAACAGTTAGAGGAGTGGTTACTGCTATCTTCCATGTGTGCAGTGGTTTGCTCATATTGCATGCCTCATCAACACCTCGATGCTAACATAGTCAAAAATTTCCCATATAAATGTATGGGTGGGAACCTACTTTTGAATCGCTTGGTTAACCCATACCGAAGCAGGTATGCTCGGGGTGGCATTTAAAACAGATAGAGGAGTGGTTACTGCTATCTTCCATGTGTGCAGTGGTTTGCTCATATTGCATGTCTCATCAACACCTCGATGCTAAGATATTCAATATTTCCCATAGAGATGTATGGGTGGTTTCCCATAGGAATGTATGGGTGGGAACCTTCTTTTGAATCGCTTGGTTAACCCATACCGAAGCAGGTATGCTCGGGGTGGCATTTAAAACAGATAGAGGAGTGGTTACTGCTATCTTCCATGTGTGCAGTGGTTTGCTCATATTGCATGTCTCATCAACACCTCGATGCTAAGATAGTCAATATTTCCCATAGAGATGTATGGGTGGTTTCCCATAGGAATGTATGGGTGGGAACCTACTTTTGAATCGCTTGGTTAACCCATACCGAAGCAGGTATGCTCGGGGTGGCATTTAAAACAGATAGAGGAGTGCTTACTGCTATCTTCCATGTGTGCAGTGGTTTGCTAATATTGCATGCCTCATCAACACCTCGATGCTAACATTGTCAAAAATTTCCCGTAGAAATGTATGGGTGGGAACCTACTTTTGAATCGCTTGGTTAACCCATACCGAAGCAGGTATGCTCGTGGTGGCATTTAAAACAGATAGAGGAGTGGTTACTGCTATCTTCCATGTGTGCAGTGGTTTGCTCATATTGCATGTCTCATCAACACCTCGATGCTAAGATAGTCAATATTTCCCATAGAGATGTATGGGTGGTTTCCCATAGGAATGTATGGGTGGGAACCTACTTTTGAATCGCTTGGTTAACCCATACCGAAGCAGGTATGCTCGGGGTGGCATTTAAAACAGATAGAGGAGTGCTTACTGCTATCTTCCATGTGTGCAGTGGTTTGCTAATATTGCATGCCTCATCAACACCTCGATGCTAACATTGTCAAAAATTTCCCATAGAAATGTATGGGTGGGAACCTACTTTTGAATCGCTTGGTTAACCCATACCGAAGCAGGTATGCTCGGGGTGGCATTTAAAACAGATAGAGGAGTGGTTACTGCTATCTTCCATGTGTGCAGTGGTTTGCTCATATTGCATGTCTCATCAACACCTCGATGCTAAGATAGTCAATATTTCCCATAGAAATGTATGGGTGGTTTCCCATAGGAATGTATGGGTGGGAACCTACTTTTGAATCGCTTGGTAAACCCATACCGAAGCAGGTATGCTCGGGGTGTCATTAAAAAGAGATAGAGGAGTGGTTACTGCTAACTTCCATGTGTGCAGTGGTTTGCTCAAATTCCATGTCTCATCAACACCTCGATGCTAAGATAGTCAATATTTCCCATAGAGATGTATGGGTGGTTTCCCATCGGAATGTATGGGTGGGAACCTACTTTTGAATCGCTTGGTAAACCCATACCGAGGCAGGTATGCTCGGGCTGGTATTTAAGACAGATAGAGGAGTGGTTACTGCTATGTTCCATGTGTGCAGTGGTTTACTAATATTGCATGTATCATCAACACCTCGATGCTAAGATAGTCAATATTTCCCATAGAGATGTATGGGTGGTTTCCCATAGGAATGTATGGGTGGGAACCTACTTTTGAATCGCTTGGTTAACCCATACCGAAGCAGGCATGCTCGGGGTGGCATTAAAAAGAGATAGAGGAGTGGTTACTGCTATCTTCCATGTGTGCAGTGGTTTGCTCAAATTGCATTTCTCATCAACACCTCGATGCTAAGATAGTCAATATTTCCCATAGAGATGTATGGGTGGTTTTTCATAGGAATGTATGGGTGGGAACCTACTTTTGAATCGCTTGGTTAACCCATTCCGAAGCAGGTATGCTCGGGGTGGCATTTAAAACAGTTAGAGGAGTGGTTACTGCTATCTTCCATGTGTGCAGTGGTTTGCTCATATTGCATGCCTCATCAACACCTCGATGCTAACATAGTCAAAAATTTCCCATATAAATGTATGGGTGGGAACCTACTTTTGAATCGCTTGGTTAACCCATACCGAAGCAGGTATGCTCGGGGTGGCATTTAAAACAGATAGAGGAGTGGTTACTGCTATCTTCCATGTGTGCAGTGGTTTGCTCATATTGCATGTCTCATCAACACCTCGATGCTAAGATAGTCAATATTTCCCATAGAGATGTATGGGTGGTTTCCCATCGGAATGTATGGGTGGGAACCTACTTTTGAATCGCTTGGTAAACCCATACCGAGGCAGGTATGCTCGGGCTGGTATTTAAGACAGATAGAGGAGTGGTTACTGCTATGTTCCATGTGTGCAGTGGTTTACTAATATTGCATGTATCATCAACACCTCGATGCTAAGATAGTCAATATTTCCCATAGAGATGTATGGGTGGTTTCCCATAGGAATGTATGGGTGGGAACCTACTTTTGAATCGCTTGGTTAACCCATACCGAAGCAGGCATGCTCGGGGTGGCATTAAAAAGAGATAGAGGAGTGGTTACTGCTATCTTCCATGTGTGCAGTGGTTTGCTCATATTGCATGTCTCATCAACACCTCGATGCTAAGATAGTCAATATTTCCCATAGAGATGTATGGGTGGTTTCCCATCGGAATGTATGGGTGGGAACCTACTTTTGAATCGCTTGGTAAACCCATACCGAGGCAGGTATGCTCGGGCTGGTATTTAAGACAGATAGAGGAGTGGTTACTGCTATGTTCCATGTGTGCAGTGGTTTACTAATATTGCATGTATCATCAACACCTCGATGCTAAGATAGTCAATATTTCCCATAGAGATGTATGGGTGGTTTCCCATAGGAATGTATGGGTGGGAACCTACTTTTGAATCGCTTGGTTAACCCATACCGAAGCAGGCATGCTCGGGGTGGCATTAAAAAGAGATAGAGGAGTGGTTACTGCTATCTTCCATGTGTGCAGTGGTTTGCTCAAATTGCATGTCTCATCAACACCTCGATGCTAAGATAGTCAATATTTCCCATAGAGATGTATGGGTGGTTTCCCATAGGAATGTATGGGTGGGAACCTACTTTTGAATCGCTTGGTTAACCCATACCGAAGCAGGTATGCTCGGGGTGGCATTTAAAACAGATAGAGGAGTGGTTACTGCTATCTTCCATGTGTGCAGTGGTTTGCTCATATTGCATGTCTCATCAACACCTCGATGCTAAGATAGTCAATATTTCCCATAGAGATGTATGGGTGGTTTCCCATAGGAATGTATGGGTGGGAACCTACTTTTGAATCGCTTGGTTAACCCATACCGAAGCAGGCATGCTCGGGGTGGCATTAAAAAGAGATAGAGGAGTGGTTACTGCTATCTTCCATGTGTGCAGTGGTTTGCTCAAATTGCATGTCTCATCAACACCTCGATGCTAAGATAAGTCAATATTTCCCATAGAGATGTATGGGTGGTTTCCCATAGGAATGTATGGGTGGGAACCTACTTTTGAATCGCTTGGTAAACCCATACCAAAGCAGGTATGCTCGGGGTGGCATTAAAAAGAGATAGAGGAGTGGTTCCTGCTATCTTCCATGTGTGCAGTGGTTTGCTAATATTGCATGCCTCATCAACACCTCGATGCTAACATTGTCAAAAATTTCCCATAGAAATGTATGGGTGGGAACCTACTTTTGAATTGCTTGGTTAACCCATACCGAAGCAGGTATGCTCGGGGTGGCATTTAAAACAGATAGAGGAGTGGTTACTGCTATCTTCCATGTGTGCAGTGGTTTGCTCATATTGCATGTCTCATCATCACCTCGATGCTAAGATAGTCAATATTTCCCATAGAGATGTATGGGTGGTTTCCCATAGGAATGTATGGGTGGGAACCTACTTTTGAATCGCTTGGTTAACCCATACCGAAGCAGGCATGCTCGGGGTGGCATTAAAAAGAGATAGAGGAGTGGTTACTGCTATCTTCCATGTGTGCAGTGGTTGGCTCAAATTGCATGTCTCATCAACACCTCGATGCTAAGATAGTCAATATTTCCCATAGAGATGTATGGGTGGTTTCCCATAGGAATGTATGGGTGGGAACCTACTTTTGAATCGCTTGGTTAACCCATACCGAAGCAGGTATGCTCGGGGTGGCATTTAAAACAGATAGAGGAGTGGTTACTGCTATCTTCCATGTGTGCAGTGGTTTGCTCATATTGCATGTCTCATCAACACCTCGATGCTAAGATAGTCAATATTTCCCATAGAGATGTATGGGTGGTTTCCCATAGGAATGTATGGGTGGGAACCTACTTTTGAATCGCTTGGTTAACCCATACCGAAGCAGGCATGCTCGGGGTGGCATTAAAAAGAGATAGAGGAGTGGTTACTGCTATCTTCCATGTGTGCAGTGGTTTGCTCAAATTGCATGTCTCATCAACACCTCGATGCTAAGATAGTCAATATTTCCCATAGAGATGTATGGGTGGTTTCCCATCGGAATGTATGGGTGGGAACCTACTTTTGAATCGCTTGGTAAACCCATACCAAGGCAGGTATGCTCGGGGTGGCATTTACGACAGATAGAGGAGTGGTTACTGCTATGTTCCATGTGTGCAGTGGTTTACTAATATTGCATGTATCATCAACACCTCGATGCTAAGATAGTCAATATTTCCCATAGAGATGTATGGGTGGTTTCCCATCGGAATGTATGGGTGGGAACCTACTTTTGAATCGCTTGGTAAACCCATACCAAAGCAGGTATGCTCGGGGTGGCATTTAAGACAGATAGAGGAGTGGTTACTGCTATGTTCCATGTGTGCAGTGGTTTACTAATATTGCATGTATCATCAACACCTCGATGCTAAGATAGTCAATATTTCCCATAGAGATGTATGGGTGGTTTCCCATAGGAATGTATGGGTGGGAACCTACTTTTGAATCGCTTGGTAAACCCATACCAAAGCAGGTATGCTCGGGGTGGCATTAAAAAGAGATAGAGGAGTGGTTACTGCTATCTTCCATGTGTGCAGTGGTTTGCTAATATTGCATGCCTCATCAACACCTCGATGCTAACATTGTCAAAAATTTCCCATAGAAATGTATGGGTGGGAACCTACTTTTGAATCGCTTGGTTAACCCATACGGAAGCAGGTATGCTCGGGGTGGCATTTAAAACAGATAGAGGAGTGGTTACTGCTATCTTCCATGTGTGCAGTGGTTTGCTCATAATGCATGTCTCATCAACACCTCGATGCTAAGATAGTCAATATTTCCCATAGAGATGTATGGTTGGTTTCCCATAGGAATGTATGGGTGGGAACCTAATTTTGAATCGCTTGGTAAACCCATACCGAAGCAGGTATGCTCGGGGTGGCATTAAAAAGAGATAGAGGAGTGGTTACTGCTAACTTCCATGTGTGCAGTGGTTTGCTCAAATTGCATGTCTCATCAACACCTCGATGATAAGATAGTCAATATTTCCCATAGAGATGTTTGGGTGGTTTCCCATCGGAATGTATGGGTGGGAACCTACTTTTGAATCGCTTGGTAAACCCATACCGAGGCAGGTATGCTCGGGGTGGCATTTAAGACAGATAGAGGAGTGGTTACTGCTATGTTCCATGTGTGCAGTGGTTTACTAATATTGCATGTATCATCAACACCTCGATGCTAAGATAGTCAATATTTCCCATAGAGATGTATGGGTGGTTTCCCATAGGAATGTATGGGTGGGAACCTACTTTTGAATCGCTTGGTTAACCCATACCGAAGCAGGCATGCTCGGGGTGGCATTAAAAAGAGATAGAGGAGTGGTTACTGCTATCTTCCATGTGTGCAGTGGTTTGCTCAAATTGCATGTCTCATCAACACCTCGATGCTAAGATAAGTCAATATTTCCCATAGAGATGTATGGGTGGTTTCCCATAGGAATGTATGGGTGGGAACCTACTTTTGAATCGCTTGGTAAACCCATACCAAAGCAGGTATGCTCGGGGTGGCATTAAAAAGAGATAGAGGAGTGGTTACTGCTATCTTCCATGTGTGCAGTGGTTTGCTAATATTGCATGCCTCATCAACACCTCGATGCTAACATTGTCAAAAATTTCCCATAGAAATGTATGGGTGGGAACCTACTTTTGAATTGCTTGGTTAACCCATACCGAAGCAGGTATGCTCGGGGTGGCATTTAAAACAGATAGAGGAGTGGTTACTGCTATCTTCCATGTGTGCAGTGGTTTGCTCATATTGCATGTCTCATCAACACCTCGATGCTAAGATAGTCAATATTTCCCATAGAGATGTATGGGTGGTTTCCCATAGGAATGTATGGGTGGGAACCTACTTTTGAATCGCTTGGTAAACCCATACCGAAGCAGGTATGCTCGGGGTGGCATTAAAAAGAGATAGAGGAGTGGTTACTGCTAACTTCCATGTGTGCAGTGGTTTGCTCAAATTGCATGTCTCATCAACACCTCGATGCTAAGATAGTCAATATTTCCCATAGAGATGTATGGGTGGTTTCCCATCGGAATGTATGGGTGGGAACCTACTTTTGAATCGCTTGGTAAACCCATACCAAGGCAGGTATGCTCGGGGTGGCATTTAAGACAGATAGAGGAGTGGTTACTGCTATGTTCCATGTGTGCAGTGGTTTACTATTATTGCATGTATCATCAACACCTCGATGCTAAGATAGTCAATATTTCCCATAGAGATGTATGGGTGGTTTCCCATAGGAATGTATGGGTGGGAACCTACTTTTGAATCGCTTGGTAAACCCATACCAAAGCAGGTATGCTCGGGGTGGCATTAAAAAGAGATAGAGGAGTGGTTACTGCTATCTTCCATGTGTGCAGTGGTTTGCTAATATTGCATGCCTCATCAACACCTCGATGCTAACATTGTCAAAAATTTCCCATAGAAATGTATGGGTGGGAACCTACTTTTGAATCGCTTGGTTAACCCATACCGAAGCAGGTATGCTCGGGGTGGCATTTAAAACAGATAGAGGAGTGGTTACTGCTATCTTCCATGTGTGCAGTGGTTTGCTCATATTGCATGTCTCATCAACACCTCGATGCTAAGATAGTCAATATTTCCCATAGAGATGTATGGGTGGTTTCCCATAGGAATGTATGGGTGGGAACCTAATTTTGAATCGCTTGGTAAACCCATACCGAAGCAGGTATGCTCGGGGTGGCATTAAAAAGAGATAGAGGAGTGGTTACTGCTAACTTCCATGTGTGCAGTGGTTTGCTCAAATTGCATGTCTCATCAACACCTCGATGATAAGATAGTCAATATTTCCCATAGAGATGTATGGGTGGTTTCCCATCGGAATGTATGGGTGGGAACCTACTTTTGAATCGCTTGGTAAACCCATACCGAGGCAGGTATGCTCGGGGTGGCATTTAAGACAGATAGAGGAGTGGTTACTGCTATGTTCCATGTGTGCAGTGGTTTACTAATATTGCATGTATCATCAACACCTCGATGCTAAGATAGTCAATATTTCCCATAGAGATGTATGGGTGGTTTCCCATAGGAATGTATGGGTGGGAACCTACTTTTGAATCGCTTGGTTAACCCATACCGAAGCAGGCATGCTCGGGGTGGCATTAAAAAGAGATAGAGGAGTGGTTACTGCTATCTTCCATGTGTGCAGTGGTTTGCTCAAATTGCATGTCTCATCAACACCTCGATGCTAAGATAGTCAATATTTCCCATAGAGATGTATGGGTGGTTTCCCATAGGAATGTATGGGTGGGAACCTACTTTTGAATCGCTTGGTAAACCCATACCAAAGCAGGTATGCTCGGGGTGGCATTAAAAAGAGATAGAGGAGTGGTTACTGCTATCTTCCATGTGTGCAGTGGTTTGCTAATATTGCATGCCTCATCAACACCTCGATGCTAACATTGTCAAAAATTTCCCATAGAAATGTATGGGTGGGAACCTACTTTTGAATTGCTTGGTTAACCCATACCGAAGCAGGTATGCTCGGGGTGGCATTAAAAAGAGATAGAGGAGTGGTTACTGCTAACTTCCATGTGTGCAGTGGTTTGCTCAAATTGCATGTCTCATCAACACCTCGATGCTAAGATAGTCAATATTTCCCATAGAGATGTATGGGTGGTTTCCCATCGGAATGTATGGGTGGGAACCTACTTTTGAATCGCTTGGTAAACCCATACCGAGGCAGGTATGCTCGGGGTGCCATTTAAGACAGATAGAGGAGTGGTTACTGCTATGTTCCATGTGTGCAGTGGTTTACTAATATTGCATGTATCATCAACACCTCGATGCTAAGATAGTCAATATTTCCCATAGAGATGTATGGGTGGTTTCCCATAGGAATGTATGGGTGGGAACCTACTTTTGAATCGCTTGGTTAACCCATACCGAAGCAGGCATGCTCGGGGTGGCATTAAAAAGAGATAGAGGAGTGGTTACTGCTATCTTCCATGTGTGCAGTGGTTTGCTCAAATTGCATGTCTCATCAACACCTCGATGCTAAGATAGTCAATATTTCCCATAGAGATGTATGGGTGGTTTCCCATAGGAATGTATGGGTGGGAACCTACTTTTGAATCGCTTGGTTAACCCATACCGAAGCAGGTATGCTCGGGGTGGCATTTAAAACAGATAGAGGAGTGGTTACTGCTATCTTCCATGTGTGCAGTGGTTTGCTCAAATTGCATGTCTCATCAACACCTCGATGCTAAGATAGTCAATATTTCCCAAAGAGATGTATGGGTGGTTTCCCATAGGAATGTATGGGTGGGAACCTACTTTTGAATCGCTTGGTTAACCCATACCGAAGCAGGTATGCTCGGGGTGGCATTTAAGACAGATAGAGGAGTGGTTACTGCTATGTTCCATGTGTGCAGTGGTTTACTCATATTGCATGTATCATCAACACCTCGATGCTAAGATAGTCAATATTTCCCATAGAGATGTATGGGTGGTTTCCCATAGGAATGTATGGGTGGGAACGTACTTTTAAATCGCTTAGTTAACCCATACTGAAGCAGGTATGCTCTGGGTGGCATTTAAAACAGATAGAGGAGTGGTTACTGCTATCTTCCATGTGTGCAGTGGTTTGCTCATATTGCATGTCCCATCAACACCTAGGGTGAAAGGTCCACAGATCTAAGTCGGGTACAAAAAACTGAAATGTATGGGAGGGAACCACTAATCTATTTGCATCGTACAGCCAAACCAATGAGCTGAATATAGAGGAGGCATTATTAAGAGAAAGAAAACAGGTTACTCGTTCGTTCCATGAATACATATCGCAACTCCACTAGTTTGTTAAATGAACACCTTGGTTGGAACATAGCCAATTTTCTCCCATAGAAATGTATGGGAGGGAACCACAAATCTATTTGCATGGTACAGCCAAACCAATGAGCTGATTATAGAGGAAGCATTATTTGGTGAAAGGAAACAGGTTACTTGTTCGTTCCATGAATACATATCGCAACTCCACTAGTTTGTTAAATAAACACCTTGGTTGGAACATAGCCAATTTTCTCCCATAGAAATGTATGGGAGGGAACCACTAATCTATTTGCATCATACAGCCAAACCAATAAGCTGATTATAGAGGAGGCATTATTTGATGAAAGGAAACAGGTTATTCGTTCGTTCCATGAATACATATCGCAACTCCACTAGTTTGTTAAATTAACACCTTGGTTGGAACATAGCCAATTTTCCCCCGTAGAAATGTATGGGAGGGAACCACTAATCTATTTGCATCATACAGCCAAACCAATGAGCTGATTATAGAGGAGGCATTATTTGGTGAAAGGAAACAGGTTACTCGTTCGTTCCATGATGTAGGATCGCAACTCCACAAGGTTGTTAAATCATCACCTTGGTGGGAAGATAGCCAATTTTCACCCATAGAAATGTATGGGAGGGAACCACTAATCTATTTGCATCGTACAGCCAAACCAATCAGCTGAATAAAGAGGAGGCATTATTTTGAGAAAGAAAACAGGTTCCTCGTTCGTTCCATGAATACATATCGCAACTCCACTAGTTTGTTAAATTAACACCTTGGTTGGAACATAGCCAATTTTCTCTCATAGAAATGAATGGGAGGGAACCACTAATCTATTTGCATTATACAGCCAAACCAATGAGCTGATTATAGACTAGGCATTGCTTTCAGAAAGTAAACAGGTTACTCGTTCGTTCCATGAAGTAGGATTGCAACTCCACTAGTTTTTTAAATTAACACCTTGGTGGGAAGATAGCCAATTTTCACCCATAGAAATGTATTGGAGGGAGCTACTAATCTATTTGCATCATACAGCCAAACCAATAAGCTGATTATAGACTAGGCATTATTTTAAGAAAGAAAACAGGTTATTCGTTCGTTGCATGAAGTAGGATCGCAACTCCACAAGGTTGTTAAATTATCACCTTGGTGGGAAGATAGCCAATTTTCACGCATAGAAATGTATGGGAGGGAACCATTAATCTATTTGCATCGTACAGACAAACCAATGAGCTGAATACAGAGGAGGCATTATTTAGAGAAAGAAAACAGGTTACTCGTTCGTTTTATGAATACATATCGCAACTCCACTAGTTTTTTAAATTAACACCTTGGTTGGAACATAGCCAATTTTCTCCCATAGAAATGTATGGGAGGGAACCACTAATCTATTTGCATCATACAGCCAAACCAACGAGCTGATTATAGACTAGGCATTATTTGGTGAAAGGAAACAGGTTACTCGATCGTTCCATGAATACATATCGCAACTCCACAAGGTTGTTAAATTATCACCTTGGTGGGAAGATAGCCTATTTTTACCCATAGAAATGTATGGGAGGGAACCACTAATCTATTTGCATCATACAGCCAAACCAATGAGCTGATTATAGACTAGGCATTATTTTTAGAAAGAAAACAGGTTACCCGTTCGTTCCATGAATTAGGATCGCAACTCCACTAGTTTGTTAAATAAACACCTTGGTGGGAAGATATCCAATTTTCTCCCATAGAAATGTATGGGAGGGAACTACTAATCTATTTGCATCATACAGCCAAACCAATGAGCTGATTATAGAGGAAGCATTATTTGGTGAAAGGAAACAGGTTACTCGTTCGTTCCATGAAGTAGGATCGCAACTCCACAACGTTGTTAAATTATCACCTTTGTGGGAAGATAGCCAATTTTCACCCATAGAAATGTATGGGAGGGAACCACTAATCTATTTGCATCTTACAGCCAAACCAATGAGCTGATTATAGACTAGGCATTATTTTAAGAAAGAAAACAGGTTACTCGTTCATTCCATGAATACATATCGCAACTCCACTAGTTTGTTAAATTAACACCTTGGTTGGAACATAGCCAATTTTCTCCCATAGAAATGTATGGGAGGGAACCACTAATCTATTTGCATCATACAGCCAAACCAATGAGCTGATTACATACTAGGCATTGTTGTGAGATAGAAAACAGGTTACTCGTTCGTTCCATGAAGTAGGATCGCAACTCCACTAGTTTGTTAAATAAACACCTTGGTTGGAACATAGCCAATTTTCTCCCATAGAAATGTATGGGAGGGAACCACTAATCTATTTGCATGGTACAGCCAAACCAATGAGCTGATTATAGAGGAGGCATTATTTGGTGAAAGGAAACAGGTTACTCGTTCGTTCCATGAAGTAGGATCGCAATTCCACAAGGTTGTTAAATTATCACCTTGGTGGGAAGATAGCCAATTTTCACGCATAGAAATGTATGGGAGGGAACCACTAATCTATTTGCATCGTACAGCCAAACCAATAAGCTGAATACAGAGGAGGCATTATTTAGAGAAAGAAAACAGGTTACTCGTTCGTTTTATGACTACATATCGCAACTCCACTAGTTTGTTCAATTAACACCTTGGTTGGAACATAGCCAATTTTCTCCCATAGAAATTTATGGGAGGGAACCACTAATCTATTTGCATCATACAGCCAAACCAATGAGATGATTATAGAGGAGGCATTATTTGGTGAAAGGAAACAGGTTACTCGTTCGTTCCATGAAGTAGGATCGCAACTCCACAAGGTTGTTAAATTATCACCTTGGTGGGAAGATAGCCAATTATCACCCATAGAAATGTATGGGAGGGAACCACTAATCTATTTGCATCATACAGCCAAACCAATGAGCTGATTATAGACTAGGCATTATTGTAAGAAAGAAAACAGGTTACTCGTTCGTTCCATGAAGTAGGATCGCAACTCCACTAGTTTGTTAAATTAACACTTTGGTGGGAAGATAGCCAATTTTCTCCCATAGAAATGTATGGGAGGGAACCACTAATCTATTTGCATCGTACAGCCAAACCAATCAGCTGAATAAAGAGGAGGCATTATTTAGAGAAAGAAAACAGGTTACTCGTTCGTTCCATGAATACATATCGCAACTCCACTATTTTGTTAAATTAACACCTTGGTTGGAACATAGCCAATTTTCTCTCATAGAAATGTATGGGAGGGAACCACTAATCTATTTGCATCATACAGCCAAACCAATGAGCTGAATATAGACTAGGCATTGTTTTGAGAAAGTAAACAGGTTACTCGTTCGTTCCATGAAGTAGGATTGCAACTCCACTAGTTTGTTAAATTAACACCTTGGTGGGAAGATAGCCAATTTTCACCCATAGAAATGTATTGGAGGGAGCCACTAATCTATTTGCATCATACAGCCAAACCAATAAGCTGATTATAGACTAGGCATTATTTTAAGAAAGAAAACAGGTTATTCGTTCGTTCCATGAAGTAGGATCGCAACTCCACAAGGTTGTTAAATTATCACCTTTGTGGGAAGATAGCCAATTTTCACGCATAGAAATGTATGGGAGGGAACCATTAATCTACTTGCATCGTACAGCCAAACCAATGAGCTGAATACAGAGGAGGCATTATTTTGAGAAAGAAAACAGGTTACTCGTTCGTTTTATGAATACATATCGCAACTCCACTAGTTTTTTAAATTAACACCTTGGTTGGAACATAGCCAATTTTCTCCCATAGAAATGTATGGGAGGGAACCACTAATCTATTTGCATCATACAGCCAAACCAATGAGCTGATTATAGAGGAGGCATTATTTGGTGAAAGGAAACAGGTTACTCGATCGTTCCATGAATACATATCGCAACTCCACAAGGTTGTTAAATTATCACCTTGGTGGGAAGATAGCCAATTTTTACCCATAGAAATGTATGGGAGGGAACCACTAATCTATTTGCATTATACAGCCAAACCAATGAGCTGATTATAGACTAGGCATTATTTTTAGAAAGAAAACAGGTTACCCGTTCGTTCCATGAATTAGGATCGCAACTCCACTAGTTTGTTAAATTAACACCTTGGTGGGAAGATATCCAATTTTCTCCCATAGAAATGTATGGGAGGGAACCACTAATCTATTTGCATCATACAGCCAAACCAATGAGCTGATTATAGAGGAAGCATTATTTGGTGAAAGGAAACAGGTCACTCGTTCGTTCCATGAAGTAGGATCGCAACTCCACAAGGTTGTTAAATTATCACCTTTGTGGGAAGATAGCCAATTTTCACCCATAGAAATGTATGGGAGGGAACCACTAATCTATTTGCATCTTACAGCCAAACCAATGAGCTGATTATAGACTAGGCATTATTTTAAGAAAGAAAACAGGTTACTCGTTCATTCCATGAATACATATCGCAACTCCACTAGTTTGTTAAATTAACACCTTGGTTGGAACATAGCCAATTTTCTCCCATAGAAATGTATGGGAGGGAACCACTAATCTATTTGCATCATACAGCCAAACCAATGAGCTGATTACATACTAGGCATTGTTGTGAGATAGAAAACAGGTTACTCGTTCGTTCCATGAAGTAGGATCGCAACTCCACTAGTTTGTTAAATAAACACCTTGGTTGGAACATAGCCAATTTTCTCCCATAGAAATGTATGGGAGGGAACCACTAATCTATTGGCATGGTACAGCCAAACCAATGAGCTGATTATAGAGGAGGCATTATTTGGTGAAAGGAAACAGGTTACTCGTTCGTTCCATGAAGTAGGATCGCAATTCCACAAGGTTGTTAAATTATCACCTTGGTGGGAAGATAGCCAATTTTCACGCATAGAAATGTATGGGAGGGAACCACTAATCTATTTGCATCGTACAGCCAAACCAATAAGCTGAATACAGAGGAGGCATTATTTAGAGAAAGAAAACAGGTTACTCGTTCGTTTTATGACTACATATCGCAACTCCACTAGTTTGTTCAATTAACACCTTGGTTGGAACATAGCCAATTTTCTCCCATAGAAATTTATGGGAGGGAACCACTAATCTATTTGCATCATACAGCCAAACCAATGAGATGATTATAGAGGAGGCATTATTTGGTGAAAGGAAACAGGTTACTCGTTCGTTCCATGAAATAGGATCGCAACTCCACAAGGTTGTTAAATTATCACCTTGGTGGGAAGATAGCCAATTATCACCCATAGAAATGTATGGGAGGGAACCACTAATCTATTTGCATCATACAGCCAAACCAATGAGCTGAATATAGACTAGGCATTATTGTAAGAAAGAAAACAGGTTACTCGTTCGTTCCATGAAGTAGGATCGCAACTCCACTAGTTTGTTAAATTAACACCTTGGTGGGAAGATAGCCAATTTTCACCCATAGAAATGTATGGGAGGGAACCACTAATCTATTTGCATCGTACAGCCAAACCAATCAGCTGAATAAAGAGGAGGCATTATTTAGAGAAAGAAAACAGGTTACTCGTTCGTTCCATGAATACATATCGCAACTCCACTATTTTGTTAAATTAACACCTTGGTTGGAACATAGCCAATTTTCTCTCATAGAAATGTATGGGAGGGAACCACTAATCTATTTGCATCATACAGCCAAACCAATGAGCTGAATATAGACTAGGCATTGTTTTGAGAAAGTAAACAGGTTACTCGTTCGTTCCATGAAGTAGGATTGCAACTCCACTAGTTTGTTAAATTAACACCTTGGTGGGACGATAGCCAATTTTCACCCATAGAAATGTATTGGAGGGAGCCACTAATCTATTTGCATCATACAGCCAAACCAATAAGCTGATTATAGACTAGGCATTATTTTAAGAAAGAAAACAGGTTATTCGTTCGTTCCATGAAGTAGGATCGCAACTCCACAAGGTTGTTAAATTATCACCTTTGTGGGAAGATAGCCAATTTTCACGCATAGAAATGTATGGGAGGGAACCATTAATCTACTTGCATCGTACAGCCAAACCAATGAGCTGAATACAGAGGAGGCATTATTTTGAGAAAGAAAACAGGTTACTCGTTCGTTTTATGAATACATATCGCAACTCCACTAGTTTTTTAAATTAACACCTTGGTTGGAACATAGCCAATTTTCTCCCATAGAAATGTATGGGAGGGAACCACTAATCTATTTGCATCATACAGCCAAACCAATGAACTGATTATAGAGGAGGCATTATTTGGTGAAAGGAAACAGGTTACTCGATCGTTCCATGAATACATATCGCAACTCCACAAGGTTGTTAAATTATCACCTTGGTGGGAAGATAGCCAATTTTTACCCATAGAAATGTATGGGAGGGAACCACTAATCTATTTGCATCATACAGCCAAACCAATGAGCTGATTATAGACTAGGCATTATTTTTAGAAAGAAAACAGGTTACCCGTTCGTTCCATGAATTAGGATCGCAACTCCACTAGTTTGTTAAATTAACACCTTGGTGGGAAGATATCCAATTTTCTCCCATAGAAATGTATGGGAGGGAACCACTAATCTATTTGCATCATGCAGCCAAACCAATGAGCTGATTATAGAGGAAGCATTATTTGGTGAAAGGAAACAGGTCACTCGTTCGTTCCATGAAGTAGGATCGCAACTCCACAAGGTTGTTAAATTATCACCTTTGTGGGAAGATAGCCAATTTTCACCCATAGAAATGTATGGGAGGGAACCACTAATCTATTTGCATCTTACAGCCAAACCAATGAGCTGATTATAGACTAGGCATTATTTTAAGAAAGAAAACAGGTTACTCGTTCATTCCATGAATACATATCGCAACTCCACTAGTTTGTTAAATTAACACCTTGGTTGGAACATAGCCAATTTTCTCCCATAGAAATGTATGGGAGGGAACCACTAATCTATTTGCATCATACAGCCAAACCAATGAGCTGATTACATACTAGGCATTGCTGTGAGATAGAAAACAGGTTACTCGTTCGTTCCATGAAGTAGGATCGCAACTCCACTAGTTTGTTAAATAAACACCTTGGTTGGAACATAGCCAATTTTCTCCCATAGAAATGTATGGGAGGGAACCACTAATCTATTAGCATGGTACAGCCAAACCAATGAGCTGATTATAGAGGAGGCATTATTTGGTGAAAGGAAACAGGTTACTCGTTCGTTCCATGAAGTAGGATCGCAATTCCACAAGGTTGTTAAATTATCACCTTGGTGGGAAGATAGCCAATTTTCACGCATAGAAATGTATGGGAGGGAACCACTAATCTATTTGCATCGTACAGCCAAACCAATAAGCTGAATACAGAGGAGGCATTATTTAGAGAAAGAAAACAGGTTACTCGTTCGTTTTATGATTACATATCGCAACTCCACTAGTTTGTTCAATTAACACCTTGGTTGGAACATAGCCAATTTTCTCCCATAGAAATTTATGGGAGGGAACCACTAATCTATTTGCATCATACAGCCAAACCAATGAGATGATTATAGAGGAGGCATTATTTGGTGAAAGGAAACAGGTTACTCGTTCGTTCCATGAAGTAGGATCGCAACTCCACAAGGTTGTTAAATTATCACCTTGGTGGGAAGATAGCCAATTATCACCCATAGAAATGTATGGGAGGGAACCACTAATCTATTTGCATCATACAGCCAAACCAATGAGCTGATTATAGACTAGGCATTATTGTAAGAAAGAAAACAGGTTACTCGTTCGTTCCATGAAGTAGGATCGCAACTCCACTAGTTTGTTAAATTAACACCTTGGTGGGAAGATAGCCAATTTTCTCCCATAGAAATGTATGGGAGGGAACCACTAATCTATTTGCATCGTACAGCCAAACCAATCAGCTGAATAAAGAGGAGGCATTATTTAGAGAAAGAAAACAGGTTACTCGTTCGTTCCATGAATACATATCGCAACTCCACTATTATGTTAAATTAACACCTTGGTTGGAACATTGCCAATTTTCTCTCATAGAAATGTATGGGAGGGAACCACTAATCTATTTGCATCATACAGCCAAACCAATGAGCTGATTATAGACTAGGCATTGTTTTGAGAAAGTAAACAGGTTACTCGTTCGTTCCATGAAGTAGGATTGCAACTCCACTAGTTTGTTAAATTAACACCTTGGTGGGAAGATAGCCAATTTTCACCCATAGAAATGTATTGGAGGGAGCCACTAATCTATTTGCATCATACAGCCAAACCAATAAGCTGATTATAGACTAGGCATTATTTTAAGAAAGAAAACAGGTTATTCGTTCGTTCCATGAAGTAGGATCGCAACTCCACAAGGTTGTTAAATTATCACCTTAGTGGGAAGATAGCCAATTTTCACGCATAGAAATGTATGGGAGGGAACCATTAATCTACTTGCATCGTACAGCCAAACCTATGAGCTGAATACAGAGGAGGCATTATTTTGAGAAAGAAAACAGGTTACTCGTTCGTTTTATGAATACATATCGCAACTCCACTAGTTTTTTAAATTAACACCTTGGTTGGAACATAGCCAATTTTCTCCCATAGAAATGTATGGGAGGGAACCACTAATCTATTTGCATCATACAGCCAAACCAATGAGCTGATTATAGAGGAGGCATTATTTGGTGAAAGGAAACAGGTTAATCGATCGTTCCATGAATACATATCGCAACTCCACAAGGTTGTTAAATTATCACCTTGGTGGGAAGATAGCCAATTTTTACCCATAGAAATGTATGGGAGGGAACCACTAATCTATTTGCATCATACAGCCAAACCAATGAGCTGATTATAGACTAGGCATTATTTTAGAAAGAAAACAGGTTACCCGTTCGTTCCATGAATTAGGATCGCAACTCCACTAGTTTGTTAAATTAACACCTTGGTGGGAAGATATCCAATTTTCTCCCATAGAAATGTATGGGAGGGAACCACTAATCTATTTGCATCATACAGCCAAACCAATGAGCTGATTATAGAGGAAGCATTATTTGGTGAAAGGAAACAGGTTACTCGTTCGTTCCATGAAGTAGGATCGCAACTCCACAAGGTTGTTAAATTATCACCTTTGTGGGAAGATAGCCAATTTTCACCCATAGAAATGTATGGGAGGGAACCACTAATCCATTTGCATCTTACAGCCAAACCAATGTGCTGATTATAGACTAGGCATTATTTTAAGAAAGAAAACAGGTTACTCGTTCATTCCATGAATACATATCGCAACTCCACTAGTTTGTTAAATTAACACCTTGGTTGGAACATAGCCAATTTTCTCCCATAGAAATGTATGGGAGGGAACCACTAATCTATTTGCATCATACAGCCAAACCAATGAGCTGATTACATACTAGGCATTGTTGTGAGATAGAAAACAGGTTACTCGTTCGTTCCATGAAGTAGGATCGCAACTCCACTAGTTTGTTAAATAAACACCTTGGTTGGAACATAGCCAATTTTCTCCCATAGAAATGTATGGGAGGGAACCACTAATCTATTGGCATGGTACAGCCAAACCAATGAGCTGATTATAGAGGAGGCATTATTTGGTGAAAGGAAACAGGTTACTCGTTCGTTCCATGAAGTAGGATCGCAATTCCACAAGGTTGTTAAATTATCACCTTGGTGGGAAGATAGCCAATTTTCACGCATAGAAATGTATGGGAGGGAACCACTAATCTATTTGCATCGTACAGCCAAACCAATAAGCTGAATACAGAGGAGGCATTATTTAGAGAAAGAAAACAGGTTACTCGTTCGTTTTATGATTACATATCGCAACTCCACTAGTTTGTTCAATTAACACCTTGGTTGGAACATAGCCAATTTTCTCCCATAGAAATTTATGGGAGGGAACCACTAATCTATTTGCATCATACAGCCAAACCAATGAGATGATTATAGAGGAGGCATTATTTGGTGAAAGGAAACAGGTTACTCGTTCGTTCCATGAAGTAGGATCGCAACTCCACTATTTTGTTAAATTAACACCTTGGTTGGAACATTGCCAATTTTCTCTCATAGAAATGTATGGGAGGGAACCACTAATCTATTTGCATCATACAGCCAAACCAATGAGCTGATTATAGACTAGGCATTGTTTTGAGAAAGTAAACAGGTTACTCGTTCGTTCCATGAAGTAGGATTGCAACTCCACTAGTTTGTTAAATTAACACCTTGGTGGGAAGATAGCCAATTTTCACCCATAGAAATGTATTGGAGGGAGCCACTAATCTATTTGCATCATACAGCCAAACCAATAAGCTGATTATGGACTAGGCATTATTTTAAGAAAGAAAACAGGTTATTCGTTCGTTCCATGAAGTAGGATCGCAACTCCACAAGGTTGTTAAATTATCACCATGGTGGGAAGATAGCCAATTTTCACGCATAGAAATGTATGGGAGGGAACCATTAATCTACTTGCATCGTACAGCCAAACCAATGAGCTGAATACAGAGGAGGCATTATTTAGAGAAAGAAAACAGGTTACTCGTTCGTTTTATGAATACATATCGCAACTCCACTAGTTTTTTAAATTAACACCTTGGTTGGAACATAGCCAATTTTCTCCCATAGAAATGTATGGGAGGGAACCACTAATCTATTTGCATCATACAGCCAAACCAATCAGCTGATTATAGAGGAGGCATTATTTGGTGAAAGGAAACAGGTTACTCGTTCGTTCCATGAATACATATCGCAACTCCACAAGGTTGTTAAATTATCACCTTGGTGGGAAGATAACCAATTTTTACCCATAGAAATGTATGGGAGGGAACCACTAATTTATTTGCATCATACAGCCAAACCAATGAGCTGATTATAGACTAGGCATTATTTTAAGAAAGAAAACAGGTTACTCGTTCGTTCCATGAATTAGGATCGCAACTCCACAAGGTTGTTAAATTATCACCTTAGTGGGAAGATAGCCAATTTTCACGCATAGAAATGTATGGGAGGGAACCATTAATCTACTTGCATCGTACAGCCAAACCAATGAGCTGAATACAGAGGAGGCATTATTTTGAGAAAGAAAACAGGTTACTCGTTCGTTTTATGAATACACATCGCAACTCCACTAGTTTTTTAAATTAACACCTTGGTTGGAACATAGCCAATTTTCTCCCATAGAAATGTATGGGAGGGAACCACTAATCTATTTGCATCATACAGCCAAACCAATGAGCTGATTATAGAGGAGGCATTATTTGGTGAAAGGAAACAGGTTACTCGATCGTTCCATGAATACATATCGCAACTCCACAAGGTTGTTAAATTATCACCTTGGTGGGAAGATAGCCAATTTTTACCCATAGAAATGTATGGGAGGGAACCACTAATCTATTTGCATCATACAGCCAAACCAATGAGCTGATTATAGACTAGGCATTATTTTTAGAAAGAAAACAGGTTACCCGTTCGTTCCATGAATTAGGATCGCAACTCCACTAGTTTGTTAAATTAACACCTTGGTGGGAAGATATCCAATTTTCTCCCATAGAAATGTATGGGAGGGAACCACTAATCTATTTGCATCATACAGCCAAACCAATGAGCTGATTATAGAGGAAGCATTATTTGGTGAACGGAAACAGGTTACTCGTTCGTTCCATGAAGTAGGATCGCAACTCCACAAGGTTGTTAAATTATCACCTTTGTGGGAAGATAGCCAATTTTCACCCATAGAAATGTATGGGAGGGAACCACTAATCTATTTGCATCTTACAGCCAAACCAATGAGCTGATTATAGACTAGGCATTATTTTAAGAAAGAAAACAGGTTACTCGTTCATTCCATGAATACATATCGCAACTCCACTAGTTTGTTAAATTAACACCTTGGTTGGAACATAGCCAATTTTCTCCCATAGAAATGTATGGGAGGGAACCACTAATCTATTTGCATCATACAGCCAAACCAATGAGCTGATTACATACTAGGCATTGTTGTGAGATAGAAAACAGGTTACTCGTTCGTTCCATGAAGTAGGATCGCAACTCCACTAGTTTGTTAAATAAACACCTTGGTTGGAACATAGCCAATTTTCTCCCATAGAAATGTATGGGAGGGAACCACTAATCTATTGGCATGGTACAGCCAAACCAATGAGCTGATTATAGAGGAGGCATTATTTGGTGAAAGGAAACAGGTTACTCGTTCGTTCCATGAATACATATCGCAACTCCACAAGGTTGTTAAATTATCACCTTGGTGGGAAGATAACCAATTTTTACCCATAGAAATGTATGGGAGGGAACCACTAATTTATTTGCATCATACAGCCAAACCAATGAGCTGATTATAGACTAGGCATTATTTTAAGAAAGAAAACAGGTTACTCGTTCGTTCCATGAATTAGGATCGCAACTCCACAAGGTTGTTAAATTATCACCTTAGTGGGAAGATAGCCAATTTTCACGCATAGAAATGTATGGGAGGGAACCATTAATCTACTTGCATCGTACAGCCAAACCAATGAGCTGAATACAGAGGAGGCATTATTTTGAGAAAGAAAACAGGTTACTCGTTCGTTTTATGAATACACATCGCAACTCCACTAGTTTTTTAAATTAACACCTTGGTTGGAACATAGCCAATTTTCTCCCATAGAAATGTATGGGAGGGAACCACTAATCTATTTGCATCATACAGCCAAACCAATGAGCTGATTATAGAGGAGGCATTATTTGGTGAAAGGAAACAGGTTACTCGATCGTTCCATGAATACATATCGCAACTCCACAAGGTTGTTAAATTATCACCTTGGTGGGAAGATAGCCAATTTTTACCCATAGAAATGTATGGGAGGGAACCACTAATCTATTTGCATCATACAGCCAAACCAATGAGCTGATTATAGACTAGGCATTATTTTTAGAAAGAAAACAGGTTACCCGTTCGTTCCATGAATTAGGATCGCAACTCCACTAGTTTGTTAAATTAACACCTTGGTGGGAAGATATCCAATTTTCTCCCATAGAAATGTATGGGAGGGAACCACTAATCTATTTGCATCATACAGCCAAACCAATGAGCTGATTATAGAGGAAGCATTATTTGGTGAAAGGAAACAGGTTACTCGTTCGATCCATGAAGTAGGATCGCAACTCCACAAGGTTGTTAAATTATCACCTTTGTGGGAAGATAGCCAATTTTCACCCATAGAAATGTATGGGAGGGAACCACTAATCTATTTGCATCTTAAAGCCAAACCAATGAGCTGATTATAGACTAGGCATTATTTTAAGAAAGAAAACAGGTTACTCGTTCATTCCATGAATACATATCGCAACTCCACTAGTTTGTTAAATTAACACCTTGGTTGGAACATAGCCAATTTTCTCCCATAGAAATGTATGGGAGGGAACCACTAATCTATTTGCATCATACAGCCAAACCAATGAGCTGATTACATACTAGGCATTGTTGTGAGATAGAAAACAGGTTACTCGTTCGTTCCATGAAGTAGGATCGCAACTCCACTAGTTTGTTAAATAAACACCTTGGTTGGAACATAGCCAATTTTCTCCCATAGAAATGTATGGGAGGGAACCACTAATCTATTGGCATGGTACAGCCAAACCAATGAGCTGATTATAGAGGAGGCATTATTTGGTGAAAGGAAACAGGTTACTCGTTCGTTCCATGAAGTAGGATCGCAATTCCACAAGGTTGTTAAATTATCACCTTGGTGGGAAGATAGCCAATTTTCACGCATAGAAATGTATGGGAGGGAACCACTAATCTATTTGCATCGTACAGCCAAACCAATAAGCTGAATACAGAGGAGGCATTATTTAGAGAAAGAAAACAGGTTACTCGTTCGTTTTATGATTACATATCGCAACTCCACTAGTTTGTTCAATTAACACCTTGGTTGGAACATAGCCAATTTTCTCCCATAGAAATTTATGGGAGGGAACCACTAATCTATTTGCATCATACAGCCAAACCAATGAGATGATTATAGAGGAGGCATTATTTGGTGAAAGGAAACAGGTTACTCGTTCGTTCCATGAAGTAGGATCGCAACTCCACTATTTTGTTAAATTAACACCTTGGTTGGAACATTGCCAATTTTCTCTCATAGAAATGTATGGGAGGGAACCACTAATCTATTTGCATCATACAGCCAAACCAATGAGCTGATTATAGACTAGGCATTGTTTTGAGAAAGTAAACAGGTTACTCGTTCGTTCCATGAAGTAGGATTGCAACTCCACTAGTTTGTTAAATTAACACCTTGGTGGGAAGATAGCCAATTTTCACCCATAGAAATGTATTGGAGGGAGCCACTAATCTATTTGCATCATACAGCCAAACCAATAAGCTGATTATAGACTAGGCATTATTTTAAGAAAGAAAACAGGTTATTCGTTCGTTCCATGAAGTAGGATCGCAACTCCACAAGGTTGTTAAATTATCACCTTGGTGGGAAGATAGCCAATTTTCACGCATAGAAATGTATGGGAGGGAACCATTAATCTACTTGCATCGTACAGCCAAACCAATGAGCTGAATACAGAGGAGGCATTATTTAGAGAAAGAAAACAGGTTACTCGTTCGTTTTATGAATACATATCGCAACTCCACTAGTTTTTTAAATTAACACCTTGGTTGGAACATAGCCAATTTTCTCCCATAGAAATGTATGGGAGGGAACCACTAATCTATTTGCATCATACAGCCAAACCAATCAGCTGATTATAGAGGAGGCATTATTTGGTGAAAGGAAACAGGTTACTCGTTCGTTCCATGAATACATATCGCAACTCCACAAGGTTGTTAAATTATCACCTTGGTGGGAAGATAACCAATTTTTACCCATAGAAATGTATGGGAGGGAACCACTAATTTATTTGCATCATACAGCCAAACCAATGAGCTGATTATAGACTAGGCATTATTTTAAGAAAGAAAACAGGTTACTCGTTCGTTCCATGAATTAGGATCGCAACTCCACTAGTTTGTTAAATTAACACCTTGGTGGGAAGATAGCCAATTTTCTCCCATAGAAATGTTTGGGAGGGAACCACTAATCTATTTGCATCGTACAGCCAAACCAATCAGCTGAATAAATAGAAGGCATTATTTAGAGAAAGAAAACAGGTTACTCGTTCGTTCCATGAATACATATCGCAACTCCACTAGTTTGTTAAATTAACACCTTGGTTGGAACATAGCCAATTTTCTCCCATAGAAATGTATGGGAGGGAACCACTAATCTATTTGCATCATACAGCCAAACCAATGAGCTGATTATAGAGGAGGCATTATTTGATGAAAGGAAACAGGTTATTCGTTCGTTCCATGAATACATATCGCAACTCCACTAGTTTGTTAAATTAACACCTTGGTTGGAACATAGCCAATTTTCTCCCATAGAAATGTATGGGAGGGAACCACTAATCTATTTGCATCATACAGCCAAACCAATGAGCTGATTATATACTAGGCATTGTTGTGAGAAAGAAAACAGGTTACTCGTTCGATCCATGAAGTAGGATCGCAACTCCACTAGTTTGTTAAATTAACACCTTGGTTGGAACATAGCCAATTTTCTCCCATAGAAATGTATGGGAGGGAACCACTAATCTATTTGCATGGTACAGCCAAACCAATGAGCTGATTATAGAGGAGGCATTATTTAGAGAAAGAAAACAGGTTACTCGTTCGTTCCATGAATACATATCGCAACTCCACTATTTTGTTAAATTAACACCTTGGTTGGAACATAGCCAATTTTCTCTCATAGAAATGTATGGGAGGGAACCACTAATCTATTTGCATCGTACAGCCAAACCAATGAGCTGATTATAGACTAGGCATTGTTTTGAGAAAGTAAACAGGTTACTCGTTCGTTCCATGAAGTAGGATTGCAACTCCACTAGTTTGTTAAATTAACACCTTGGTGGGACGATAGCCAATTTTCACCCATAGAAATGTATTGGAGGGAGCCACTAATCTATTTGCATCATACAGCCAAACCAATAAGCTGATTATAGACTAGGCATTATTTTAAGAAAGAAAACAGGTTATTCGTTCGTTCCATTAAGTAGGATCGCAACTCCACAAGGTTGTTAAATTATCACCTTGGTGGGAAGATAGCCAATTTTCACGCATAGAAATGTATGGGAGGGAACCGTTAATCTACCTGCATCGTACAGCCAAACCAATGAGCTGAATACAGAGGAGGCATTATTTAGAGAAAGAAAACAGGTTACTCGTTCGTTTTATGAATACATATCGCAACTCCACTAGTTTTTTAAATTAACACCTTGGTTGGAACATAGCCAATTTTCTCCCATAGAAATGTATGGGAGGGAACCACTAATCTATTTGCATCATACAGCTAAACCAATCAGCTGATTATAGAGTAGGCATTATTTGGTGAAAGGAAACAGGTTACTCGTTCGTTCCATGAATACATATCGCAACTCCACAAGGTTGTTAAATTATCACCTTGGTGGGAAGATAGCCAATTTTTACCCATAGAAATGTATGGGAGGGAACCACTAATCTATTTGCATCATACAGCCAAACCAATGAGCTGATTATAGACTATACATTATTTTAAGAAAGAAAACAGGTTACTCGTTCGTTCAATGAATTAGGATCGCAACTCCACTAGTTTGTTAAATTAACACCTTGGTGGGAAGATAGCCAATTTTCTCCCATAGAAATGTTTGGGAGGGAACCACTAATCTATTTGCATCGTACAGCCAAACCAATCAGCTGAATAAATAGAAGGCATTATTTAGAGAAAGAAAACAGGTTACTCGTTCGTTCCATGAATACATATCGCAACTCCACTAGTTTGTTAAATTAACACCTTGGTTGGAACATAGCCAATTTTCTCCCATAGAAATGTATGGGAGGGAACCACTAATCTATTTGCATCATACAGCCAAACCAATGAGCTGATTATAGAGGAGGCATTATTTGATGAAAGGAAACAGGTTATTCGTTCGTTCCATGAATACATATCGCAACTCCACTAGTTTGTTAAATTAACACCTTGGTTGGAACATAGCCAATTTTCTCCCATAGAAATGTATGGGAGGGAACCACTATTCTATTTGCATCATACAGCCAAACCAATGAGCTGATTATACACTAGGCATTGTTGTGAGAAAGAAAACAGGTTACTCGTTCGTTCCATGAAGTAGGATCGCAACTCCACTAGTTTGTTAAATTAACACCTTGGTTGGAACATAGCCAATTTTCTCCCATAGAAATGTATGGGAGGGAACCACTAATCTATTTGCATGGTACAGCCAAACCAATAAGCTGATTATAGAGGAGGCATTATTTAGAGAAAGAAAACAGGTTACTCGTTCGTTCCATGAAGTAGGATCGCAACTCCACTATTTTGTTAAATTAACACCTTGGTTGGAACATAGCCAATTTTCTCTCATAGAAATGTATGGGAGGGAACCACTAATCTATTTGCATCATACAGCCAAACCAATGAGCTGATTATAGACTAGGCATTGTTTTGAGAAAGTAAACAGGTTACTCGTTCGTTCCATGAAGTAGGATTGCAACTCCACTAGTTTGTTAAATTAACACCTTGGTGGGAAGATAGCCAATTTTCACCCATAGAAATGTATTGGAGGGAGCCACTAATCTATTTGCATCATACAGCCAAACCAATAAGCTGATTATAGACTAGGCATTATTTTAAGAAAGAAAACAGGTTATTCGTTCGTTCCATTAAGTAGGATCGCAACTCCACAAGGTTGTTAAATTATCACCTTGGTGGGAAGATAGCCAATTATCACGCATAGAAATGTATGGGAGGGAACCGTTAATCTACTTGCATCGTACAGCCAAACCAATGAGCTGAATACAGAGGAGGCATTATTTAGAGAAAGAAAACAGGTTACTCGTTCGTTCCATGAATACATATCGCAACTCCACTATTTTGTTAAATTAACACCTTGGTTGGAACATAGCCAATTTTCTCCCATAGAAATGTATGGGAGGGAACCACTAATCTATTTGCATCATACAGCCAAACCAATCAGCTGATTATAGAGGAGGCATTATTTGGTGAAAGGAAACAGGTTACTCGTTCGTTCCATGAATACATATCGCAACTCCACAAGGTTGTTAAATTATCACCTTGGTGGGAAGATAACCAATTTTTACCCATAGAAATGTATGGGAGGGAACCACTAATTTATTTGCATCATACAGCCAAACCAATGAGCTGATTATAGACTAGGCATTATTTTAAGAAAGAAAACAGGTTACTCGTTCGTTCCATGAATTAGGATCGCAACTCCACAAGGTTGTTAAATTATCACCTTAGTGGGAAGATAGCCAATTTTCACGCATAGAAATGTATGGGAGGGAACCATTAATCTACTTGCATCGTACAGCCAAACCAATGAGCTGAATACAGAGGAGGCATTATTTTGAGAAAGAAAACAGGTTACTCGTTCGTTTTATGAATACACATCGCAACTCCACTAGTTTTTTAAATTAACACCTTGGTTGGAACATAGCCAATTTTCTCCCATAGAAATGTATGGGAGGGAACCACTAATCTATTTGCATCATACAGCCAAACCAATGAGCTGATTATAGAGGAGGCATTATTTGGTGAAAGGAAACAGGTTACTCGATCGTTCCATGAATACATATCGCAACTCCACAAGGTTGTTAAATTATCACCTTGGTGGGAAGATAGCCAATTTTTACCCATAGAAATGTATGGGAGGGAACCACTAATCTATTTGCATCATACAGCCAAACCAATGAGCTGATTATAGACTAGGCATTATTTTTAGAAAGAAAACAGGTTACCCGTTCGTTCCATGAATTAGGATCGCAACTCCACTAGTTTGTTAAATTAACACCTTGGTGGGAAGATATCCAATTTTCTCCCATAGAAATGTATGGGAGGGAACCACTAATCTATTTGCATCATACAGCCAAACCAATGAGCTGATTATAGAGGAAGCATTATTTGGTGAAAGGAAACAGGTTACTCGTTCGTTCCATGAAGTAGGATCGCAACTCCACAAGGTTGTTAAATTATCACCTTTGTGGGAAGATAGCCAATTTTCACCCATAGAAATGTATGGGAGGGAACCACTAATCTATTTGCATCTTACAGCCAAACCAATGAGCTGATTATAGACTAGGCATTATTTTAAGAAAGAAAACAGGTTACTCGTTCATTCCATGAATACATATCGCAACTCCACTAGTTTGTTAAATTAACACCTTGGTTGGAACATAGCCAATTTTCTCCCATAGAAATGTATGGGAGGGAACCACTAATCTATTTGCATCATACAGCCAAACCAATGAGCTGATTACATACTAGGCATTGTTGTGAGATAGAAAACAGGTTACTCGTTCGTTCCATGAAGTAGGATCGCAACTCCACTAGTTTGTTAAATAAACACCTTGGTTGGAACATAGCCAATTTTCTCCCATAGAAATGTATGGGAGGGAACCACTAATCTATTGGCATAGTACAGCCAAACCAATGAGCTGATTATAGAGGAGGCATTATTTGGTGAAAGGAAACAGGTTACTCGTTCGTTCCATGAATACATATCGCAACTCCACAAGGTTGTTAAATTATCACCTTGGTGGGAAGATAACCAATTTTTACCCATAGAAATGTATGGGAGGGAACCACTAATTTATTTGCATCATACAGCCAAACCAATGAGCTGATTATAGACTAGGCATTATTTTAAGAAAGAAAACAGGTTACTCGTTCGTTCCATGAATTAGGATCGCAACTCCACAAGGTTGTTAAATTATCACCTTAGTGGGAAGATAGCCAATTTTCACGCATAGAAATGTATGGGAGGGAACCATTAATCTACTTGCATCGTACAGCCAAACCAATGAGCTGAATACAGAGGAGGCATTATTTTGAGAAAGAAAACAGGTTACTCGTTCGTTTTATGAATACACATCGCAACTCCACTAGTTTTTTAAATTAACACCTTGGTGGGAAGATAGCCAATTTTCTCCCATTGAAATGTTTGGGAGGGAACCACTAATCTATTTGCATCGTACAGCCAAACCAATCAGCTGAATAAATAGAAGGCATTATTTAGAGAAAGAAAACAGGTTACTCGTTCGTTCCATGAATACATATCGCAACTCCACTAGTTTGTTAAATTAACACCTTGGTTGGAACATAGCCAATTTTCTCCCATAGAAATGTATGGGAGGGAACCACTAATCTATTTGCATCATACAGCCAAACCAATGAGCTGATTATAGAGGAGGCATTATTTGATGAAAGGAAACAGGTTATTCGTTCGTTCCATGAATACATATCGCAACTCCACTAGTTTGTTAAATTAACACCTTGGTTGGAACATAGCCAATTTTCTCCCATAGAAATGTATGGGAGGGAACCACTAATCTATTTGCATCATACAGCCAAACCAATGAGCTGATTATACACTAGGCATTGTTGTGAGAAAGAAAACAGGTTACTCGTTCGTTCCATGAAGTAGGATCGCAACTCCACTAGTTTGTTAAATTAACACCTTGGTTGGAACATAGCCAATTTTCTCCCATAGAAATGTATGGGAGGGAACCACTAATCTATTTGCATGGTACAGCCAAACCAATGAGCTGATTATAGAGGAGGCATTATTTAGAGAAAGAAAACAGGTTACTCGTTCGTTCCATGAATACATATCGCAACTCCACTATTTTGTTAAATTAACACCTTGGTTGGAACATAGCCAATTTTCTCTCATAGAAATGTATGGGAGGGAACCACTAATCTATTTGCATCATACAGCCAAACCAATGAGCTGATTATAGACTAGGCATTGTTTTGAGAAAGTAAACAGGTTACTCGTTCGTTCCATGAAGTAGGATTGCAACTCCACTAGTTTGTTAAATTAACACCTTGGTGGGAAGATAGCCAATTTTCACCCATAGAAATGTATTGGAGGGAACCACTAATCTATTTGCATCATACAGCCAAACCAATAAGCTGATTATAGACTAGGCATTATTTTAAGAAAGAAAACAGGTTATTCGTTCGTTCCATTAAGTAGGATCGCAACTCCACAAGGTTGTTAAATTATCACCTTGGTGGGAAGATAGCCAATTTTCACGCATAGAAATGTATGGGAGGGAACCGTTAATCTACTTGCATCGTACAGCCAAACCAATGAGCTGAATACAGAGGAGGCATTATTTAGAGAAAGAAAACAGGTTACTCGTTCGTTCCATGAATACATATCGCAACTCCACTATTTTGTTAAATTAACACCTTGGTTGGAACATAGCCAATTTTCTCCCATAGAAATGTATGGGAGGGAACCACTAATCTATTTGCATCATACAGCCAAACCAATGAGCTGATTATACACTAGGCATTGTTGTGAGAAAGAAAACAGGTTACTCGTTCGTTCCATGAAGTAGGATCGCAACTCCACTAGTTTGTTAAATTAACACCTTGGTTGGAACATAGCCAATTTTCTCCCATAGAAATGTATGGGAGGGAACCACTAATCTATTTGCATGGTACAGCCAAACCAATAAGCTGATTATAGAGGAGGCATTATTTAGAGAAAGAAAACAGGTTACTCGTTCGTTCCATGAAGTAGGATCGCAACTCCACTATTTTGTTAAATTAACACCTTGGTTGGAACATAGCCAATTTTCTCTCATAGAAATGTATGGGAGGGAACCACTAATCTATTTGCATCATACAGCCAAACCAATGAGCTGATTATAGACTAGGCATTGTTTTGAGAAAGTAAACAGGTTACTCGTTCGTTCCATGAAGTAGGATTGCAACTCCACTAGTTTGTTAAATTAACACCTTGGTGGGAAGATAGCCAATTTTCACACATAGAAATGTATTGGAGGGAACCACTAATCTATTTGCATCATACAGCCAAACCAATAAGCTGATTATAGACTAGGCATTATTTTAAGAAAGAAAACAGGTTATTCGTTCGTTCCATTAAGTAGGATCGCAACTCCACAAGGTTGTTAAATTATCACCTTGGTGGGAAGATAGCCAATTTTCACGCATAGAAATGTATGAGAGGGAACCGTTAATCTACTTGCATCGTACAGCCAAACCAATGAGCTGAATACAGAGGAGGCATTATTTAGAGAAAGAAAACAGGTTACTCGTTCGTTCCATGAATACATATCGCAACTCCACTATTTTGTTAAATTAACACCTTGGTTGGAACATTGCCAATTTTCTCTCATAGAAATGTATGGGAGGGAACCACTAATCTATTTGCATCATACAGCCAAACCAATGAGCTGATTATAGACTAGGCATTGTTTTGAGAAAGTAAACAGGTTACTCGTTCGTTCCATGAAGTAGGATTGCAACTCCACTAGTTTGTTAAATTAACACCTTGGTGGGAAGATAGCCAATTTTCACACATAGAAATGTATTGGAGGGAGCCACTAATCTATTTGCATCATACAGCCAAACCAATAAGCTGATTATAGACTAGGCATTATTTTAAGAAAGAAAACAGGTTATTCGTTCGTTCCATTAAGTAGGATCGCAACTCCACAAGGTTGTTAAATTATCACCTTGGTGGGAAGATAGGCAATTTTCACGCATAGAAATGTATGGGAGGGAACCGTTAATCTACTTGCATCGTACAGCCAAACCAATGAGCTGAATACAGAGGAGGCATTATTTAGAGAAAGAAAACAGGTTACTCGTTCGTTCCATGAATACATATCGCAACTCCACTATTTTGTTAAATTAACACCTTGGTGGGAACATTGCCAATTTTCTCTCATAGAAATGTATGGGAGGGAACCACTAATCTATTTGCATCATACAGCCAAACCAATGAGCTGATTATAGACTAGGCATTGTTTTGAGAAAGTAAACAGGTTACTCGTTCGTTCCATGAAGTAGGATTGCAACTCCACTAGTTTGTTAAATTAACACCTTGGTGGGAAGATAGCCAATTTTCACCCATAGAAATGTATTGGAGGGAGCCACTAATTTATTTGCATCATACAGCCAAACCAATAAGCTGATTATAGACTAGGCATTATTATAAGAAAGAAAACAGGTTATTCGTTCGTTCCATGAAGTAGGATCGCAACTCCACAAGGTTGTTAAATTATCACCTTGGTGGGAAGATAGCCAATTTTCACGCATAGAAATGTATGGGAGGGAACCATTAATCTACTTGCATCGTACAGCCAAACCAATGAGCTGAATACAGAGGAGGCATTATTTAGAGAAAGAAAACAGGTTACTCGTTCGTTTTATGAATACATATCGCAACTCCACTAGTTTTTTAAATTAACACCTTGGTTGGAACATAGCCAATTTTCTCCCATAGAAATGTATGGGAGGGAACCACTAATCTATTTGCATCATACAGCCAAACCAATCAGCTGATTATAGAGGAGGCATTATTTGGTGAAAGGAAACAGGTTACTCGTTCGTTCCATGAATACATATCGCAACTCCACAAGGTTGTTAAATTATCACCTTGGTGGGAAGATAGCCAATTTTTACCCATAGAAATGTATGGGAGGGAACCACTAATCTATTTGCATCATACAGCCAAACCAATGAGCTGATTATAGACTAGGCATTATTTTAAGAAAGAAAACAGGTTACTCGTTCGTTCCATGAATTAGGATCGCAACTCCACTAGTTTGTTAAATTAACACCTTGGTGGGAAGATAGCCAATTTTCTCCCATAGAAATGTATGGGAGGGAACCACTAATCTATTTGCATCGTACAGCCAAACCAATCAGCGGAATAAATAGAAGGCATTATTTAGAGAAAGAAAACAGGTTACTCGTTCGTTCCATGAATACATATCGCAACTCCACTAGTTTGTTAAATTAACACCTTGGTTGGAACATAGCCAATTTTCTCCCATAGAAATGTATGGGAGGGAACCACTAATCTATTTGCATCATACAGCCAAACCAATGAGCTGATTATAGAGGAGGCATTATTTGATGAAAGGAAACAGGTTATTCGTTCGTTCCATGAATACATATCGCAACTCCACTAGTTTGTTAAATTAACACCTTGTTTGGAACATAGCCAATTTTCTCCCATAGAAATGTATGGGAGGGAACCACTAATCTATTTGCATGGTACAGCCAAACCAATGAGCTGATTATAGAGGAGGCATTATTTAGAGAAAGAAAACAGGTTACTCGTTCGTTCCATGAATACATATCGCAACTCCACTATTTTGTTAAATTAACACCTTGGTTGGAACATAGCCAATTTTCTCTCATAGAAATGTATGGGAGGGAACCACTAATCTATTTGCATCATACAGCCAAACCAATGAGCTGATTATAGACTAGGCATTGTTTTGAGAAAGTAAACAGGTTACTCGTTCGTTCCATGAAGTAGGATTGCAACTCCACTAGTTTGTTAAATTAACACCTTGGTGGGACGATAGCCAATTTTCACCCATAGAAATGTATTGGAGGGAGCCACTAATCTATTTGCATCATACAGCCAAACCAATAAGCTGATTATAGACTAGGCATTATTTTAAGAAAGAAAACAGGTTATTCGTTCGTTCCATTAAGTAGGATCGCAACTCCACAAGGTTGTTAAATAATCACCTTGGTGGGAAGATAGCCAATTTTCACGCATAGAAATGTATGGGAGGGAACCGTTAATCTACTTGCATCGTACAGCCAAACCAATGAGCTGAATACAGAGGAGGCATTATTTAGAGAAAGAAAACAGGTTACTCGTTCGTTTTATGAATACATATCGCAACTCCACTAGTTTTTTAAATTAACACCTTGGTTGGAACATAGCCAATTTTCTCCCATAGAAATGTATGGGAGGGAACCACTAATCTATTTGCATCATACAGCCAAACCAATCAGCTGATTATAGAGGAGGCATTATTTGGTGAAAGGAAACAGGTTACTCGTTCGTTCCATGAATACATATCGCAACTCCACAAGGTTGTTAAATTATCACCTTGGTGGGAAGATAGCCAATTTTTACCCATAGAAATGTATGGGAGGGAACCACTAATCTATTTGCATCATACAGCCAAACCAATGAGCTGATTATAGACTAGGCATTATTTTAAGAAAGAAAACAGGTTACTCGTTCGTTCCATGAATTAGGATCGCAACTCCACTAGTTTGTTAAATTAACACCTTGGTGGGAAGATAGCCAATTTTTTCACATAGAAATGTTTGGGAGGGAACCACTAATCTATTTGCATCGTACAGCCAAACCAATCAGCTGAATAAATAGAAGGCATTATTTAGAGAAAGAAAACAGGTTACTCGTTCGTTCCATGAATACATATCGCAACTCCACTAGTTTGTTAAATTAACACCTTGGTTGGAACATAGCCAATTTTCTCCCATAGAAATGTATGGGAGGGAACCACTAATCTATTTGCATCATACAGCCAAACCAATGAGCTGATTATAGAGGAGGCATTATTTGATGAAAGGAAACAGGTTATTCGTTCGTTCCATGAATACATATCGCAACTCCACTAGTTTGTTAAATAAACACCTTGGTTGGAACATAGCCAATTTTCTCCCATAGAAATGTATGGGAGGGAACCACTAATCTATTTGCATCATACAGCCAAACCAATGAGCTGATTATACACTAGGCATTGTTGTGAGAAAGAAAACAGGTTACTCGTTCGTTCCATGAAGTAGGATCGCAACTCCACTAGTTTGTTAAATTAACACCTTGGTTGGAACATAGCCAATTTTCTCCCATAGAAATGTATGGGAGGGAACCACTAATCTATTTGCATGGTACAGCCAAACCAATGAGCTGATTATAGAGGAGGCATTATTTAGAGAAAGAAAACAGGTTACTCGTTCGTTCCATGAATACATATCGCAACTCCACTATTTTGTTAAATTAACACCTTGGTTGGAACATAGCCAATTTTCTCTCATAGAAATGTATGGGAGGGAACCACTAATCTATTTGCATCATACAGCCAAACCAATGAGCTGATTATAGACTAGGCATTGTTTTGAGAAAGTAAACAGGTTACTCGTTCGTTCCATGAAGTAGGATTGCAACTCCACTAGTTTGTTAAATTAACACCTTGGTGGGACGATAGCCAATTTTCACCCATAGAAATGTATTGGAGGGAGCCACTAATCCATTTGCATCATACAGCCAAACCAATAAGCTGATTATAGACTAGGCATTATTTTAAGAAAGAAAACAGGTTATTCGTTCGTTCCATTAAGTAGGATCGCAACTCCACAAGGTTGTTAAATTATCACCTTGGTGGGAAGATAGCCAATTTTCACGCATAGAAATGTATGGGAGGGAACCGTTAATCTACTTGCATCGTACAGCCAAACCAATGAGCTGAATACAGAGGAGGCATTATTTAGAGAAAGAAAACAGGTTACTCGTTCGTTTTATGAATTCATATCGCAACTCCACTAGTTTGTTAAATTAACACCTTGGTGGGAAGATAGCCAATTTTCTCCCATAGAAATGTATGGGAGGGAACCACTAATCTATTTGCATCGTACAGCCAAACCAATCAGCTGAATAAATAGAAGGCATTATTTAGAGAAAGAAAACAGGTTACTCGTTCGTTCCATGAATACATATCGCAACTCTACTATTTTGTTAAATTAACACCTTGGTTGGAACATAGCCAATTTTCTCTCATAGAAATGCATGGGAGGGAACCACTAATCTATTTGCATCATACAGCCAAACCAATGAGCTGATTATAGACTAGGCATTGTTTTGAGAAAGTAAACAGGTTACTCGTTCGTTCCATGAAGTAGGATTGCAACTCCACTAGTTTGTTAAATTAACACCTTGGTGGGACGATAGCCAATTTTCACCAATAGAAATGTATTGGAGGGAGCCACTAATCTATTTGCATCATACAGCCAAACCAATAAGCTGATTATAGACTAGGCATTATTTTAAGAAAGAAAACAGGTTATTCGTTCGTTCCATTAAGTAGGATCGCAACTCCACAAGGTTGTTAAATTATCACCTTGGTGGGAAGATAGCCAATTTTCACGCATAGAAATGTATGGGAGGGAACCGTTAATCTACTTGCATCGTACAGCCAAACCAATGAGCTGAATACAGAGGAGGCATTATTTAGAGAAAGAAAACAGGTTACTCGTTCGTTTTATGAATTCATATCGCAACTCCACTAGTTTGTTAAATTAACACCTTGGTGGGAAGATAGCCAATTTTCTCCCATAGAAATGTATGGGAGGGAACCACTAATCTATTTGCATCGTACAGCCAAACCAATCAGCTGAATAAATAGAAGGCATTATTTAGAGAAAGAAAACAGGTTACTCGTTCGTTCCATGAATACATATCGCAACTCTACTATTTTGTTAAATTAACACCTTGGTTGGAACATAGCCAATTTTCTCTCATAGAAATGTATGGGAGGGAACCACTAATCTATTTGCATCATACAGCCAAACCAATGAGCTGATTATAGACTAGGCATTGTTTTGAGAAAGTAAACAGGTTACTCGTTCGTTCCATGAAGTAGGATTGCAACTCCACTAGTTTGTTAAATTAACACCTTGGTGGGACGATAGCCAATTTTCACCAATAGAAATGTATTGGAGGGAGCCACTAATCTATTTGCATCATACAGCCAAACCAATAAGCTGATTATAGACTAGGCATTATTTTAAGAAAGAAAACAGGTTATTCGTTCGTTCCATTAAGTAGGATCGCAACTCCACAAGGTTGTTAAATTATCACCTTGGTGGGAAGATAGCCAATTTTCACGCATAGAAATGTATGGGAGGGAACCGTTAATCTACTTGCATCGTACAGCCAAACCAATGAGCTGAATACAGAGAAGGCATTATTTAGAGAAAGAAAACAGGTTACTCGTTCGTTCCATGAATTAGGATCGCAACTCCACTAGTTTGTTAAATTAACACCTTGGTGGGAAGATAGCCAATTTTCTCCCATAGAAATGTATGGGAGGGAACCACTAATCTATTTGCATCGTACAGCCAAACCAATCAGCTGAATAAATAGAAGGCATTATTTAGAGAAAGAAAACAGGTTACTCGTTCGTTCCATGAATACATATCGCAACTCCACTAGTTTGTTAAATTAACACCTTGGTTGGAACATAGCCAATTTTCTCCCATAGAAATGTATGGGAGGGAACCACTAATCTATTTGCATCATACAGCCAAACCAATGAGCTGATTATAGAGGAGGCATTATTTGATGAAAGGAAACAGGTTATTCGTTCGTTCCATGAATACATATCGCAACTCCACTAGTTTGTTAAATTAACACCTTGGTTGGAACATAGCCAATTTTCTCCCATAGAAATGTATGGGAGGGAACCACTAATCTATTTGCATGGTACAGCCAAACCAATGAGCTGATTATAGACTAGGCATTGTTTTGAGAAAGTAAACAGGTTACTCGTTCGTTCCATGAAGTAGGATTGCAACTCCACTAGTTTGTTAAATTAACACCTTGGTGGGACGATAGCCAATTTTCACCCATAGAAATGTATTGGAGGGAGCCACTAATCCATTTGCATCATACAGCCAAACCAATAAGCTGATTATAGACTAGGCATTATTTTAAGAAAGAAAACAGGTTATTCGTTCGTTCCATTAAGTAGGATCGCAACTCCACAAGGTTGTTAAATTATCACCTTGGTGGGAAGATAGCCAATTTTCACGCATAGAAATGTATGGGAGGGAACCGTTAATCTACTTGCATCGTACAGCCAAACCAATGAGCTGAATACAGAGGAGGCATTATTTAGAGAAAGAAAACAGGTTACTCGTTCGTTTTATGAATTCATATCGCAACTCCACTAGTTTGTTAAATTAACACCTTGGTGGGAAGATAGCCAATTTTCTCCCATAGAAATGTATGGGAGGGAACCACTAATCTATTTGCATCGTACAGCCAAACCAATCAGCTGAATAAATAGAAGGCATTATTTAGAGAAAGAAAACAGGTTACTCGTTCGTTCCATGAATACATATCGCAACTCTACTATTTTGTTAAATTAACACCTTGGTTGGAACATAGCCAATTTTCTCTCATAGAAATGCATGGGAGGGAACCACTAATCTATTTGCATCATACAGCCAAACCAATGAGCTGATTATAGACTAGGCATTGTTTTGAGAAAGTAAACAGGTTACTCGTTCGTTCCATGAAGTAGGATTGCAACTCCACTAGTTTGTTAAATTAACACCTTGGTGGGACGATAGCCAATTTTCACCAATAGAAATGTATTGGAGGGAGCCACTAATCTATTTGCATCATACAGCCAAACCAATAAGCTGATTATAGACTAGGCATTATTTTAAGAAAGAAAACAGGTTATTCGTTCGTTCCATTAAGTAGGATCGCAACTCCACAAGGTTGTTAAATTATCACCTTGGTGGGAAGATAGCCAATTTTCACGCATAGAAATGTATGGGAGGGAACCGTTAATCTACTTGCATCGTACAGCCAAACCAATGAGCTGAATACAGAGGAGGCATTATTTAGAGAAAGAAAACAGGTTACTCGTTCGTTTTATGAATTCATATCGCAACTCCACTAGTTTGTTAAATTAACACCTTGGTGGGAAGATAGCCAATTTTCTCCCATAGAAATGTATGGGAGGGAACCACTAATCTATTTGCATCGTACAGCCAAACCAATCAGCTGAATAAATAGAAGGCATTATTTAGAGAAAGAAAACAGGTTACTCGTTCGTTCCATGAATACATATCGCAACTCTACTATTTTGTTAAATTAACACCTTGGTTGGAACATAGCCAATTTTCTCTCATAGAAATGTATGGGAGGGAACCACTAATCTATTTGCATCATACAGCCAAACCAATGAGCTGATTATAGACTAGGCATTGTTTTGAGAAAGTAAACAGGTTACTCGTTCGTTCCATGAAGTAGGATTGCAACTCCACTAGTTTGTTAAATTAACACCTTGGTGGGACGATAGCCAATTTTCACCAATAGAAATGTATTGGAGGGAGCCACTAATCTATTTGCATCATACAGCCAAACCAATAAGCTGATTATAGACTAGGCATTATTTTAAGAAAGAAAACAGGTTATTCGTTCGTTCCATTAAGTAGGATCGCAACTCCACAAGGTTGTTAAATTATCACCTTGGTGGGAAGATAGCCAATTTTCACGCATAGAAATGTATGGGAGGGAACCGTTAATCTACTTGCATCGTACAGCCAAACCAATGAGCTGAATACAGAGAAGGCATTATTTAGAGAAAGAAAACAGGTTACTCGTTCGTTCCATGAATTAGGATCGCAACTCCACTAGTTTGTTAAATTAACACCTTGGTGGGAAGATAGCCAATTTTCTCCCATAGAAATGTATGGGAGGGAACCACTAATCTATTTGCATCGTACAGCCAAACCAATCAGCTGAATAAATAGAAGGCATTATTTAGAGAAAGAAAACAGGTTACTCGTTCGTTCCATGAATACATATCGCAACTCCACTAGTTTGTTAAATTAACACCTTGGTTGGAACATAGCCAATTTTCTCCCATAGAAATGTATGGGAGGGAACCACTAATCTATTTGCATCATACAGCCAAACCAATGAGCTGATTATAGAGGAGGCATTATTTGATGAAAGGAAACAGGTTATTCGTTCGTTCCATGAATACATATCGCAACTCCACTAGTTTGTTAAATTAACACCTTGGTTGGAACATAGCCAATTTTCTCCCATAGAAATGTATGGGAGGGAACCACTAATCTATTTGCATGGTACAGCCAAACCAATGAGCTGATTATAGAGGAGGCATTATTTAGAGAAAGAAAACAGGTTACTCGTTCGTTCCATGAATACATATCGCAACTCCACTATTTTGTTAAATTAACACCTTGGTTGGAACATAGCCAATTTTCTCTCATAGAAATGTATGGGAGGGAACCACTAATCTATTTGCATCATACAGCCAAACCAATGAGCTGATTATAGACTAGGCATTGTTTTGAGAAAGTAAACAGGTTACTCGTTCGTTCCATGAAGTAGGATTGCAACTCCACTAGTTTGTTAAATTAACACCTTGGTGGGACGATAGCCAATTTTCACCCATAGAAATGTATTGGAGGGAGCCACTAATCTATTTGCATCATACAGCCAAACCAATAAGCTGATTATAGACTAGGCATTATTTTAAGAAAGAAAACAGGTTATTCGTTCGTTCCATTAAGTAGGATCGCAACTCCACAAGGTTGTTAAATTATCACCTTGGTGGGAAGATAGCCAATTTTCACGCATAGAAATGTATGGGAGGGAACCGTTAATCTACTTGCATCGTACAGCCAAACCAATGAGCTGAATACAGAGGAGGCATTATTTAGAGAAAGAAAACAGGTTACTCGTTCGTTTTATGAATACATATCGCAACTCCACTAGTTTTTTAAATTAACACCTTGGTTGGAACATAGCCAATTTTCTCCCATAGAAATGTATGGGAGGGAACCACTAATCTATTTGCATCATACAGCCAAACCAATCAGCTGATTATAGAGGAGGCATTATTTGGTGAAAGGAAACAGGTTACTCGTTCGTTCCATGAATACATATCGCAACTCCACAAGGTTGTTAAATTATCACCTTGGTGGGAAGATAGCCAATTTTTACCCATAGAAATGTATGGGAGGGAACCACTAATCTATTTGCATCATACAGCCAAACCAATGAGCTGATTATAGACTAGGCATTATTTTAAGAAAGAAAACAGGTTACTCGTTCGTTCCATGAATTAGGATCGCAACTCCACTAGTTTGTTAAATTAACACCTTGGTGGGAAGATAGCCAATTTTCTCCCATTGAAATGTTTGGGAGGGAACCACTAATCTATTTGCATCGTACAGCCAAACCAATCAGCTGAATAAATAGAAGGCATTATTTAGAGAAAGAAAACAGGTTACTCGTTCGTTCCATGAATACATATCGCAACTCCACTAGTTTGTTAAATTAACACCTTGGTTGGAACATAGCCAATTTTCTCCCATAGAAATGTATGGGAGGGAACCACTAATCTATTTGCATCATACAGCCAAACCAATGAGCTGATTATAGAGGAGGCATTATTTGATGAAAGGAAACAGGTTATTCGTTCGTTCCATGAATACATATCGCAACTCCACTAGTTTGTTAAATTAACACCTTGGTTGGAACATAGCCAATTTTCTCCCATAGAAATGTATGGGAGGGAACCACTAATCTATTTGCATGGTACAGCCAAACCAATGAGCTGATTATAGAGGAGGCATTATTTAGAGAAAGAAAACAGGTTACTCGTTCGTTCCATGAATACATATCGCAACTCCACTATTTTGTTAAATTAACACCTTGGTTGGAACATAGCCAATTTTCTCTCATAGAAATGTATGGGAGGGAACCACTAATCTATTTGCATCATACAGCCAAACCAATGAGCTGATTATAGACTAGGCATTGTTTTGAGAAAGTAAACAGGTTACTCGTTCGTTCCATGAAGTAGGATTGCAACTCCACTAGTTTGTTAAATTAACACCTTGGTGGGACGATAGCCAATTTTCACCCATAGAAATGTATTGGAGGGAGCCACTAATCTATTTGCATCATACAGCCAAACCAATAAGCTGATTATAGACTAGGCATTATTTTAAGAAAGAAAACAGGTTATTCGTTCGTTCCATTAAGTAGGATCGCAACTCCACAAGGTTGTTAAATTATCACCTTGGTGGGAAGATAGCCAATTTTCACGCATAGAAATGTATGGGAGGGAACCGTTAATCTACTTGCATCGTACAGCCAAACCAATGAGCTGAATACAGAGGAGGCATTATTTAGAGAAAGAAAACAGGTTACTCGTTCGTTTTATGAATACATATCGCAACTCCACTAGTTTTTTAAATTAACACCTTGGTTGGAACATAGCCAATTTTCTCCCATAGAAATGTATGGGAGGGAACCACTAATCTATTTGCATCATACAGCCAAACCAATCAGCTGATTATAGAGGAGGCATTATTTGGTGAAAGGAAACAGGTTACTCGTTCGTTCCATGAATACATATCGCAACTCCACAAGGTTGTTAAATTATCACCTTGGTGGGAAGATAGCCAATTTTTACCCATAGAAATGTATGGGAGGGAACCACTAATCTATTTGCATCATACAGCCAAACCAATGAGCTGATTATAGACTAGGCATTATTTTAAGAAAGAAAACAGGTTACTCGTTCGTTCCATGAATTAGGATCGCAACTCCACTAGTTTGTTAAATTAACACCTTGGTGGGAAGATAGCCAATTTTCTCCCATTGAAATGTTTGGGAGGGAACCACTAATCTATTTGCATCGTACAGCCAAACCAATCAGCTGAATAAATAGAAGGCATTATTTAGAGAAAGAAAACAGGTTACTCGTTCGTTCCATGAATACATATCGCAACTCCACTAGTTTGTTAAATTAACACCTTGGTTGGAACATAGCCAATTTTCTCCCATAGAAATGTATGGGAGGGAACCACTAATCTATTTGCATCATACAGCCAAACCAATGAGCTGATTATAGAGGAGGCATTATTTGATGAAAGGAAACAGGTTATTCGTTCGTTCCATGAATACATATCGCAACTCCACTAGTTTGTTAAATTAACACCTTGGTTGGAACATAGCCAATTTTCTCCCATAGAAATGTATGGGAGGGAACCACTAATCTATTTGCATCATACAGCCAAACCAATGAGCTGATTATACACTAGGCATTGTTGTGAGAAAGAAAACAGGTTACTCGTTCGTTCCATGAAGTAGGATCGCAACTCCACTAGTTTGTTAAATTAACACCTTGGTTGGAACATAGCCAATTTTCTCCCATAGAAATGTATGGGAGGGAACCACTAATCTATTTGCATGGTACAGCCAAACCAATGAGCTGATTATAGAGGAGGCATTATTTAGAGAAAGAAAACAGGTTACTCGTTCGTTCCATGAATACATATCGCAACTCCACTATTTTGTTAAATTAACACCTTGGTTGGAACATAGCCAATTTTCTCTCATAGAAATGTATGGGAGGGAACCACTAATCTATTTGCATCATACAGCCAAACCAATGAGCTGATTATAGACTAGGCATTGTTTTGAGAAAGTAAACAGGTTACTCGTTCGTTCCATGAAGTAGGATTGCAACTCCACTAGTTTGTTAAATTAACACCTTGGTGGGAAGATAGCCAATTTTCACCCATAGAAATGTATTGGAGGGAGCCACTAATCTATTTGCATCATACAGCCAAACCAATAAGCTGATTATAGACTAGGCATTATTTTAAGAAAGAAAACAGGTTATTCGTTCGTTCCATTAAGTAGGATCGCAACTCCACAAGGTTGTTAAATAATCACCTTGGTGGGAAGATAGCCAATTTTCACGCATAGAAATGTATGGGAGGGAACCGTTAATCTACTTGCATCGTACAGCCAAACCAATGAGCTGAATACAGAGGAGGCATTATTTAGAGAAAGAAAACAGGTTACTCGTTCGTTTTATGAATACATATCGCAACTCCACTAGTTTTTTAAATTAACACCTTGGTTGGAACATAGCCAATTTTCTCCCATAGAAATGTATGGGAGGGAACCACTAATCTATTTGCATCATACAGCCAAACCAATCAGCTGATTATAGAGGAGGCATTATTTGGTGAAAGGAAACAGGTTACTCGTTCGTTCCATGAATACATATCGCAACTCCACAAGGTTGTTAAATTATCACCTTGGTGGGAAGATAGCCAATTTTTACCCATAGAAATGTATGGGAGGGAACCACTAATCTATTTGCATCATACAGCCAAACCAATGAGCTGATTATAGACTAGGCATTATTTTAAGAAAGAAAACAGGTTACTCGTTCGTTCCATGAATTAGGATCGCAACTCCACTAGTTTGTTAAATTAACACCTTGGTGGGAAGATAGCCAATTTTCTCCCATTGAAATGTTTGGGAGGGAACCACTAATCTATTTGCATCGTACAGCCAAACCAATCAGCTGAATAAATAGAAGGCATTATTTAGAGAAAGAAAACAGGTTACTCGTTCGTTCCATGAATACATATCGCAACTCCACTAGTTTGTTAAATTAACACCTTGGTTGGAACATAGCCAATTTTCTCCCATAGAAATGTATGGGAGGGAACCACTAATCTATTTGCATCATACAGCCAAACCAATGAGCTGATTATAGAGGAGGCATTATTTGATGAAAGGAAACAGGTTATTCGTTCGTTCCATGAATACATATCGCAACTCCACTAGTTTGTTAAATTAACACCTTGGTTGGAACATAGCCAATTTTCTCCCATAGAAATGTATGGGAGGGAACCACTAATCTATTTGCATCATACAGCCAAACCAATGAGCTGATTATACACAAGGCACTGTTGTGAGAAAGAAAACAGGTTACTCGTTCGTTCCATGAAGTAGGATCGCAACTCCACTAGTTTGTTAAATTAACACCTTGGTTGGAACATAGCCAATTTTCTCCCATAGAAATGTATGGGAGGGAACCACTAATCTATTTGCATGGTACAGCCAAACCAATGAGCTGATTATAGAGGAGGCATTATTTGGTGAAAGGAAACAGGTTACTCGTTCGTTCCATGAAGTAGGATCGCAACTCCACAAGGTTGTTAAATTATCACCTTGGTGGGAAGATAGCCAATTTTCACGCATAGAAATGTATGGGAGGGAACCACTAATCTATTTGCATCATACAGCCAAACCAATGAGCTGATTATAGACTAGGCATTATTTTAAGATAGAAAACAGGTTACTTGTTCGTTCCATGAATACATATCGCAACTCCACTAGTTTGTTAAATTAACACCTTGGTTGGAACATAGCCAATTTTCTCTCATAGAAATGTATGGGAGGGAACCACTAATCTATTTGCATGGTACAGCCAAACCAATGAGATGATTGTAGACTAGGCATTGTTTTGAGAAAGAAAACAGGTTACTCGTTCGTTCCATGAAGTAGGATCACAACTCCACAAGGTTGTTAAATCATCACCTTGGTGGGAAGATAGCCAATTTTCACGCATAGAAATGTATGGGAGGGAACCATTAAACTATTTGCATCGTACAGCCAAACCAATGAGCTGAATAAAGAGGAGGCATTATTTAGCGAAAGAAAACAGGTTACTCGTTCGTTGTATGAATACATATTGCAACTCCACTAGTTTTTTAATTTAACCCCTTGGTTGGAACATAGCCAATTTTCTCCCATAGAAATGTATGGGAGGGAACCACTAATCTATTTGCATGGTACAGCCAAACCAATGAGCTGATTATAGAGGAGGCATTATTTTTTGAAAGGAAACAGGTTACTCGTTCGTTCCATGAAGTAGGATCGCAACTCCACAAGGTTGTTAAATTATCACCTTGGTGGGAAGATAGCCAATTTTCACCCATAGAAATGTATGGGAGGGAACCACTAATCTATTTGCATCGTACAGCCAAACCAATGAGCTGAATACAGAGGAGGCATTAATTAGAGAAAGAAAACAGGTTACTCGTTTGTTTTATGAATACATATCGCAACTCCTCTAGTTTGTTAAATTAACACCTTGGTTGGAACATTGCCAATTTCCTTTCATAGAAATGTATGGGAGGGAACCACTAATCCATTTGCATCATACAGCCAAACCAATGAGCTGATTTTAGATGAGGCATTATTTGGTGAAAGGAAACAGGTTACTCGTTCGTTCCATGATGTAGGATCGCAACTCCACAAGGTTGTTAAATTATCACCTTGGTGGGAAGATAGCCAATTTTCACCCATAGAAATGTATGGGAGGGAACCACTAATCTATTTGCATCATACAGCCAAACCAATGAGCTGATTATAGAATAGGCATTATTTTAAGAAAGAAAACAGGTTATTCGTTCGTTCCATGAAGTAGGATCGCAACTCCACTAGTTTGTTAAATAAACACCTTGGTGGGAAGATAGCCAATTTTCTCCCATAGAAATGTATGGGAGGGAACCACTAATCTATTTGCATCATACAGCCAAACCAATGAGCTGATTATAGACTAGGCATTATTTTAAGAAAGAAAACAGGTTACTCGTTCGTTCCATGAATTAGGATCGCAACTCCACTAGTTTGTTAAATTAACACCTTGGTGGAAAGATAGCCAATTTTCTCCCATAGAAATGTATGGGAGGGAACCACTAATCTATTTGCATCATACAGCCAAACCAATTCTACGTCATGGAACGAACGAGTTACCTGTTTTCTTTCACTAAACAATGCCTATACAATACCTGTTTTCTTTCACTAAACAATGCCTCCTCTATAATCAGCTCATTGGTTTGGCTGTACCATGCAATTGGATTAGAGGTTCCCTCCCATTCATTTCTATGGGAGAAAATTGGCTATCTTCCCGCCATGGTTTTAATTTAACAACCTAATGGAGTTGGGATACTTATTCATGGAACGAACGAGTAACCTATTTTCTTTCTCTTAATAATGCCTCCTAAATATTCGGCTCATTGGCTTGGCTGTACGATGCAAATAGATTAGTGGTTCCCTCCCATACATTTCTGTGGGAGAAAATTGGCTATCTTCCTACCAAGGTGTTAATTTAACAATCTAGTGGAGTTGCGATTTCTTTTTCATGGAACGAACGAGTAACTTGTTTTCTTTCTCTTAATAATGCCTCCTAAATATTCAGCTCATTGGTTTGGCTGTACCATGCAAATAGATAAGTGGTTCCCTCCCATACATTTCTATGGGAAAAAATTGGCTATCTTCCCACCAAGGTGTTAATTTAACAACCTAATGGAGTTGCGATCCTACTTCATGGAACGAACGAGTAACCTGTTTTCTTTCACCAAATAATGCCTCCTCTATACTCAGCTCATTGGTTTGGCTGTACCATGCAATTAGATTATTGGTTCCCTCCCATACATTTCCATGGGAGAAATTTGGCTATCTTCCCACCAAGGTGTTAATGTAACAAACTGGTGGAGTTGCGATCCATATTCATGGAACGAACGAGTAAACTGTTTTCTTTCTCTAAATAATGCCTGTTCTATATCCAGCTTATTGGTGTGGCTGTACGGTGCAAATAGATTAGTGGTTCCCTCCCATACATTTCTATGGGAGAAAATTGGCTAACCTCCCACCATGTTGTTAATTTAACAACCTAGTGGAGTTGCGATTCTATTTCATGGACGTAAGAGTAACCTGTTTTCTTTCACTAAACAATGCCTATACAATACCTGTTTTCTTTCACTAAACAATGCCTCCTCTATAATCAGCTCATTGGTTTGGCTGTACCATGCAATTGGATTAGAGGTTCCCTCCCATTCATTTCTATGGGAGAAAATTGGCTATCTTCCCGCCATGGTGTTAATTTAACAACCTAATGGAGTTGGGATACTTATTCATGGAACGAACGAGTAACCTATTTTCTTTCTCTTAATAATGCCTCCTAAATATTCGGCTCATTGGCTTGGCTGTACGATGCAAATAGATTAGTGGTTCCCTCCCATACATTTCTGTGGGAGAAAATTGGCTATCTTCCCACCAAGGTGTTAATTTAACAATCTAGTGGAGTTGCGATTTCTTTTTCATGGAACGAACGAGTAACTTGTTTTCTTTCTCTTAATAATGCCTCCTAAATATTCAGCTCATTGGTTTGGCTGTACCATGCAAATAGATAAGTGGTTCCCTCCCATACATTTCTATGGGAAAAAATTGGCTATCTTCCCACCAAGGTGTTAATTTAACAACCTAATGGAGTTGCGATCCTACTTCATGGAACGAACGAGTAACCTGTTTTCTTTCACCAAATAATGCCTCCTCTATACTCAGCTCATTGGTTTGGCTGTACCATGCAATTAGATTATTGGTTCCCTCCCATACATTTCCATGGGAGAAATTTGGCTATCCTCCCACCAAGGTGTTAATGTAACAAACTGGTGGAGTTGCGATCCATATTCATGGAACGAACGAGTAAACTGTTTTCTTTCTCTAAATAATGCCTGTTATATATCCAGCTTATTGGTGTGGCTGTACGGTGCAAATAGATTAGTGGTTCCCTCCCATACATTTCTATGGGAGAAAATTGGCTAACCTCCCACCAAGTTGTTAATATAACAACCTAGTGGAGTTGCGATTCTATTTCATGGAAGTAAGAGTAACCTGTTTTCTTTCACTAAACAATGCCTATACAATACCTGTTTTCTTTCACTAAACAATGCCTCCTCTATAATCAGCTCATTGGTTTGGCTGTACCATGCAATTGGATTAGAGGTTCCCTCCCATTCATTTCTATGGGAGAAAATTGGCTATCTTCCCGCCATGGTGTTAATTTAACTACCTAGTGGAGTTGGGATCCTTATTCATGGAACGAACGGGTAACCTATTTTCTTTCTCTTAATAATGCCTCCTATATATTCGGCTCATTGGTTTGGCTGTACGATGCAAATAGATTAGTTGTTCCCTTCCATACATTTGTATGGGAGAAAATTGGCTATCTTCCCACCAAGGTGTTAATTTAACAACCTTGTGGAGTTGCGATCCTACTTCATGGAACGAACGAGTAACTTATTTTCTTTCTCTAAATGATGCCTCCTAAATATTCAGCTCATTGGTTTGGCTGTACCATGCAAATAGATTAGTGGTTCCCTCCCATACATTTCTATGGGAGAAAATTGGCTATCTTCCAACCAAGGTTTTAATTTAACACCTAGTGGAGTTGCGATCCGTTTTCATGGAACGAACGAGTAACTTGTTTTCTTTCTCTAGATAATGCCTCCTAAATATTCAGCTCATTGGTTTGGCTGTACCATGCAAATAGATTAGTGGTTCCCTCCCATACATTTCTATGGGAGAAAATTGGCTATCTTCCAACCAAGGAGTTAACTTAACAACCTAGTAGAGTTGCGATCCGTATTCATGGAACGAACGAGTAACCTGTTTTCTTTCTCTAAATAATGCCTCCTAAATATTCAGCTCATTGGTTTGGCTGTACGATGCAAATAGATTAGTGGTTCCCTCCCATAAATTTCTATGGGAGAAAATTGGCTATCTTCCCACCAAGGTGTTAATTTAACAACCTAGTGGAGTTGCGATCCTACTTCATGGAATGAACAAGTAACCTGTTTTCTTTCACCAAATAATGCCTACTCTATATTCAGCTCATTGGTTTGAATAGAAATGTATGGGTGGGAATCACTCATGTAATTGCATCGTATAGCCTAACCAATGAGACTTTTGAAAAGAAGGCATTATATAGAGAAAGAGATGAGGTTACTCGTACGTTCCATGAATAGCGATCGCAACTCCACTAGGTTGCTAAATTAACACGTTCGTGGGAAGTTAGCCAATTTTCTCCCATTGAAATGTATCGGTGGGAACCACTAATCTAATCGGATCATATAGCAAAACTAATGAGACTATTGAAAAGGAGGCATTATTCAGCGAAAGGGAACAGCTTACTCGTACGTTCCATGAATAGGTATCGCAACTCCACTAGGTTGTTATAATAATACCTTGGTGCGAAGATAGCCAATTTTCTCCCATAGAAATGTATGGGTGGGAACCACTAATCTAGTCGCATCATATTGCCAAACCAATGAGACTATTGAAATGGAGGCATTATTTAGAGAAAGAGAAGAGGTTACTCGTACGTTCCATGAATAGGGATCGCAACTCCACTAGGTTGCTATATAAACACGTTCATGGGAATTTAGCCAATTTTTTCCCATTGAAATGTATCGGTGGGAACCACTAATCTAATCGCATCGTATAGCAAAACAAATGAGACTATTGAAAAGGAGGCATTATTCAGAGAAAGGGAACAGCTTACTCTTACGTTCCATGAATAGGGATCGCGACTCCACTAGGTTGTTAATTTAACATCTTGGTGGGAAAATTTTGACTATCTTAGCATCGATGTGTTGATGAGACTTGTAATATGAGCAAACCACTGCATACATGGAAGATAGGTATAACAACACCTCTATCTCTTTTTGATGCCACCCCGAGCATACCTGCTTCAGTATGGGTTTAACAAGCGATTCAAAAGTAGGTTCCGACCCATACATTTCTATTGTAAACCACCCATACATTTCTATGGGAAATTTTGTTTATCATAGCATCGACGTATTGATGAGACTTGTAATATGAGCATACCACTGCGCATACATGGAAGATAGTAGTAACCACACCACTATCTCTTTTTGATGCCACCTCGAGCATACTGGACTGCTGCAGGAGTCATACTTTGAGATACATGACTCCTGCAGGAGTCATACATTGAGATGCTAAACTCCTGCAGGAGTCATGCATACTGACATACTTGACTCCTGCAGGAGTCATTCATTGAGATACTTGACTCCTGCAGGAGTCATGCATACTGACATACTTGACTCCTGCAGGAGTCATACATTGAGATACATGACTCCTGCAGGAGTCATACAATGAGATACATGACTCCTGCAGGAGTCATACATTGAGATGCTAGAGTCATGTATACTGACATACTTGACACCTGCAGGAATCATGAATACTGACATACTTGACTCATGCAGGAATCATAAATTGAGATACATGACTCCTGCAGGAGGCAATCATACTGACATACTTTACTCCTGCATGAGTCATACATAGAAAAACATGACTCCTGCAGGAGTCATTTATTGAGATACTTGACTCCTGCAGGAGTTATGCATTGAAATACATGGCTCCTGCAGGAGTCATGCATAGTGACATACTTGACTCCTGCAGGAGTCATACATTGTAATAATTGACTCCTGCAGGGGGCATACATTGACATACTTGACTCCTGCAGCAGGAGTTATGCATAGTGACATACTTGACTCCTTCAGGAGTCATTGATGAGACTTGCAATATACCCAAACCACTGCATACATGGAAGATAGCAGTAACCACACCTGTATCTCTGTTTGATGCCACCCCGAGCATACCTGCGTCAGAATGGGTTTAACAAGCGATTCAAAAGTAGTTACCCACCCATACATTTCTATTGGAAGATTTTGACTATCTTAGCATCGACGTGTTGATGAGACTTGTAATATGTGCAAACCACTGCATACATGGAAGATAGCAGTAACCACACCTCTATCTCTTTTTGATGCCACCCCGAGCATACCTGCTTCAGTATGGGTTTAACAAGCGATTCAATAGTAGGTTCCCATCCGTACATATCTATGGGAAAATTTTGACTACCTAAGCATTGACGTGTTGATGAGACTTGTAATATGAGCAAACCACTGCATACATGGAAGATAGCAGTAACAACACCTCTATCTCTATTTGATGCCACCCCGAGCATACCTGCGTCAGTATGGGTTTAACAAGCGATTCAACAGTAGGTTCCGACCCATACATTTCTATAGGAAAATTATGACTATCTTAGCATCGTCGTGTTGATGAGACTTGTAATTTTTATGTTGTATTTATTTATCACCATTTTATTAAAATCAATTGAACGTGTTGTTGTATAGCTTATTCATACAAGTTTGTTGGGACCATCAAATTACGGTAATATACGAGATATTGTTACCTCTGTCAACACCCAATAGTGAACTGGCTACACTTCAGGGGTGTTGGCTGTAACACTCCCGAGCGTTGTTGTGTTGTCCTATTAGTCCAATGAAATCTGTAAATCAAAATGGGGCGGGGCGTATTAGTAACTTACACGCAGTGGTCCATATAGTGCGGTTGCGTGTGCTGTAGTAGTCGGGTAGCACCGTAGTAAAAATTTTAATTGCGTATATTATATTTGTCAGTCTACAGAGAATTGGAGTTATACAGGCATTCCGAACTGCTGCACTAGTATACTCACTACGAAAAAATTGACACATTCTACAAAGCGCTCAACTTTTTTTGCTCGATCGAGGCATCGCTAAACGTGGTCAGAAAACAACAGGGTATGAACCAAGCAAAAAAAATACAATGCAAACATACCTTTCACATACAGCGCCATTAAAAGGGTCACGAACGTACGCGTGCTATTAAGGGTCCCGCATGCGCAATTAAATAGACACAGCCAGATGAATAAGATGATATTCAGCTCAATGTTTTAGTATCATTTTAAGAAATAGCCTAACCCACAACATGGATTCAGACAAAAAGTTGATCCAATTATCAAATCATGCTCATGCCAAGCTCCAGGAGGGTATGCTGCATGAAGGGAGCATCCCTGTGAGATGGGGAGGAGGGAGAAGTCACTCAACCACGCCAATACAGTCACTTAACCAATTTACCTACACAACCACACCCACAGTCTCCTAACCAGTGATGCTCACATATACTGACCAGCATGCCCACACATACTAACAAGTTGACCCACACTACCACCCTAACCAGTACACGTCTCCAGTGGACTTCAGTGATTGGTTCCTCCCTCTGTCGTGGGAGGTGAAGTGGAGGAGGAGGAGGGGGAGTCCTCATGACACCCTGGGAGGTGGTCATAGTTGTCATTGTCTAGACTGTGAGATCTTGGACGCATGAAAAAAGCCATGCCTGCAGATGCTCTGCATGGAGAAAGGCTCTCAGAGGGGGGCATGGTCAATTGGTGACAGTGGAGGGGGTATGCTCAGGTATGAGGAGGGATTGTTGGTGGAATCCTTCAGCCATCGACCTGAGGGTTTCACAGTTGACCAACTAGAGAGGTTGGAATCTCTTCCGAACAGGCTCCGCTTGCTTTTCAGAGGTGGAGGTGAGGGGTGCACGGTTGTCCACGAGGGTCGTGATGTAACAGGAGGTTCCTAGACTTCGCTGGTACACCTAGACCATAGGGCATTTCAAGGCAGCTGACTTGGAACTTATGGGCCTAAGGTTAGGAGGTGACCAACACCTGTTCTCCTTGAGTGAGGGAGGGGGTGGAGGTGACAGAGACATCAGATTTATCACGTCGTGTATCTCGCTCACATGTGCCAAAGATGATTTAACCCCATCCACACCAACTCCCTCCTTATGCCATTGGGGGTAGAGATGGTCTTGGAGGGGGTGACCTCCACAGCATGAATCCATGATCCCCTCCATGGCTACCTTTAGTGATGAATGACAGTCTTCTGTACATGTGGAAATGAAACCCTACCCACCTTTAGTGGTAGTGGTAGTGGTAGTGGTAGTGGTAAGTAGTAGTGGTAGTGGTAGTGGTAGCGGTAGCGCTAGCGGAAGTGGTAGTGGTAGACGTAGCGCGAGCAATTGCAACAAATTGGTCCCACGAAAGTCCAACAATCCGTCGTAGCGCGACGTATTGCGATAGATTGATCCGACGAAAGTGCAGCAATCCGTCGTAGCCCGACGAATTGCGACGGATTGTTTCCGCGAAAGTGCAGCAATCCGTCGTAGCGCTACTAATTGTAGCAGAATGGTCCCACTAATCTGGAGCAATCCGTCGTAGCGCGACGAATTGCGTCTGATTGGTCCAGCGAAAGTGCAGCAATCCGTCGTAGCGCTACGGGTACCCATTGCACTGGTAGAGGGGTACCTATGGCACTGGTAGTGGTAGTGGTAGTGGTAGTGGTAGTGGTAGTAGTAGTGGTAGTGGTAGGGGTTGTGGTAGTACTAGGTAGTGGTAGTGGTAGTGGTAGTGGTAGAAGTAGTGGTAGTGGTAGTGGTAGTGGTAGTGATAGAGGTAGTGGTAGTGGTAGTGGTAGCGGTAGTGGTAGTGGTAGTGGTAGAAGTAGTGGTAGTGGTAGTGGTAGTGGTAGTACTAGGTAGTGGTAGTGGTAGTGGTAGTGGTAGAAGTAGTGGTAGTGGTAGTGGTAGTGGTAGTGGTAGTGATAGAGGTAGTGGTAGTGGTAGCGGTAGCGCTAGCGGAAGTGGTAGTGGTAGACGTAGCGCGAGATATTGGGACAAATTGGTCCCGCCAAAGTGCAGCAATCCGTCGAAGCCCGACGAATTGCGACAGATTGATTCCGCGAAAGTGCAGCAATCCGTCGTCGCGCTACGGGTACCCATGGCACTGGTAGTGGGGCCTATGGCACTGGTAGTGGTAGTGGTAGTGGTAGTGGTAGTGGTAGAAGTAGTGGTAGTGGTAGTGGTAGTGATAGTGGTAGTGGTAGTGGTAGTGATAGTGGTAGTGGTAGTGGTAGTAGTAGTGGTATAGTGGTAGTGGTAGAGGTAGTGGTAGTGGTAGTGGTTGTGGTAGTGGTAGTGGTGGTGGCAGTGGTAGTGGTAGCGGTAGCTCTAGCGGAAGTGGTAGTGGTAGACGTAGCGCGAGCAATTGCAACAAATTGGTCCGCGCGCGAAAGTACAACAATCCGTCGTAGCGCAACGAATTGCGTCAGATTGATCCAGCGAAAGTGCAGCAATCCGTCGTAGCGCTACGGGTACCCATGGCACTGGTAGTGGGATACCTATCTACCTTAGCAATAGGTACCCCACTACCAGTGCCAAACGTACCCCACTACCTGAGCATTTGGTACACCGCTACCACTACCACTACCACTACCTCTACCACTACTACCACTACCGCTACCACTACCACTACCATTACCGCTACCGCTACCGCTACTACTACTCCCTCAGCCTGAAGACCATCCGGGTGTACCTGTCTTCCATCACCCACCAACACCATATTCCTCCAATTTTCCAAAACAGACCAGTTTGGGAAACGATCACCATAGGGCACACTGGAGGTGTCTGTTGCCCAGTTCAAGCAATGGTGTCATGCATATTTGGACCACTGCAAAGCATCAGGGTCTAGACCAATTTTCTACCTGAAATCAAGAGGCCCCCTCACAGCTATACATTTTTCCGCCACACCCTTCATCACATTTTCAGAAAGTCTGGGTTCAGCCCATCTCATTTCAATACTCACAGCTTCCGGATAGGAGCCACTACCGCAGCTGCAAAAGCTGGCCTTTCTTGCACCGAGATAATGCAACTTGGTCGATGGCGCAGCGCAGCATTTCAAGGCTACATCCGCCATAAGCCAGTTCACACGGCTGCAGCAGCTCAGATGGCAGCTGCACCTTGAACAAACACTTTATCGCATTCCACACACAATTGGTTTGTAATTTGCCATGCAAGTTGCCCAGAATTTAACCAACTTACACGTAGAACATTTTGTCTGTCATGCCATTTTGGGGGTACTAACACTTGGGCGGAGCCCTACGGGCTTTCCCTTAAATCTGGCTAGCCCAATCTGGACCAGCATCCAGATCTGGGATACAGGTTCCAGCTCGTGGCCTGCATCACACTGACCTGTTTAGCCCAGGATTCCCTTGCATATGGCTAGCCTAGTCTGGACAAGTGTCCGGTTCAGGGACACTGGTTCCAGCTTGTGACAAGCATCGCGCTGGACCCGTATAGCCTTGGGGTAGGGTGCCTCCCTATTCATCCGTGGGATGCTCCTGCCTGGCCCCCTTTTGTGGCAATCAGTCAAAAATAACCACGGCGCTCGCTGGGTTGGGGTTGTAGTTAATTTATTTTTCTGCCTCTTAGGCTAAAACTAACTGCAAGAGATAGTTAAATTTTAACAGAAATGCTACTAGTATAGAACCCAGCATAACCATACGCATGAGGACTGGTACACATATGGCATTGCATGTTTGGTGGGGACTGAGAGCCACATATTTGGCGCAAACATAATCCATTGAATGAAGCTCCATATTTGATTCATATCGGCTACTTATATTTTTGTGCCAATAATGTGTATGTATGGCACGTAAATTTAATGTCCGTTGGGTGTGTACTGCTGCGTGTAATAGCTCTCAGTCTTTTAAATCAACTACTATGGTGCCATCATGTTGGCTACAAACACTGGTTGTCTGATTTTATATTGTTCTGCGCATGCCGGCATTACACATAACCCAGTTTAAAACTGTCTAACACATTGAACTTTGATATTTGATGACATTCATGCTAGTCGATTGTGATTCGTCAAGGATCAAACAACTACATCCAACAAATTGATTAATCATCACACATGCTACATAGATAACCAAATAGGCTTAAACAACAGTTATTTCATATGTTCCATGTACGTTTGTGTACTTAACTGTATGTGGTTCTGCTTCTGATTGTTCTTTTTTTTGTGTCTGATCATATGGTTCCAACAATCCCGGATTAGGAAAGTTGAAATGTACAGGATTATTTTTGCCAGGCACCTTAGAGATGTATGAGACGACATATGCATCTGGCCTGCATTGAAGCCAGATGTATTGAACAACCAGTGGAGGAATGAAAGAAGTTCCTAACTCACTTGTCCACTAATCCAGGTACATTTTTATGACATCCTGATCCACAATGAAATCAAAAGGTGACATGATTGAAACATAACTGTTGAAAGCTAACCTCGCCTTGCTGTCACTATGGCAAGCACTAAAGTTGCACAAATGATGCTCGCAATAAACAGTGCAATAGAAATTGAGATAATCTTCCAGGCTTCAAATACGTCTGAAAGAAAATGTATAATAATGCCCACTGTATTATACTGCTTTGTTCTGTGATATATCAAAAGCATCAACAGTGCAGGGTATTTTAATTTTGTGAACTGCCGGTATTTTATACTGCTTTCAAATATTATATTCTGGCTAGGGTAGCTCAGGCCAAATATAGCAGTTTAAGATTTGTGTTTGAGTATTTTTATTTATATACCCATTTGCTGTGGGTAGACCATAGACTATTTAGTATATAAATGAAGAAATGTATTCTGTTATAAGACATGCATATATAGATATATAAATCAATTAGGAATCATGTTGTGCACGAAGAGTGGTTCAGATTGTGCAGAATGACCGCTTGTTTAGTTTTCGTACACTTCGTACTGTTGTTGAAAATATAAACTATCTGATAATTCGATCACATTGTTAGTTGGTAGGAAAATATTGATACGTGCGCTGTTGTTCAGTGGACCTAAATGAACCATTTTGTTTTATTTCTGTTCTCTATTGCAATGAGTTCTGTGAGTCAGGTCCGTTTTTTGCTTGAATGCCATTGTGTTGGATGAAATCAAAACTTCATTTATTTGATAACTTGCTATATTAAATCGTGCGTGAGTATTTGAAAACTGGATGACTTTGGGTAGATTATGTATCTGATTTTCAAAAGGCGATGAGAAATTTATAACAGTTGTGCACAAAGCGACAAGTCAGAAGCTAAAAATTTATGGGGTACATACAGCTTTATGCATTGAATCTTTTTGTTGTGAATTCCATCTATTCAATGTGATTCCATAATACACTTTTTTATTGGCCTCAGAAAAGCAATTCATACTATCTATGGACCCAAATACCTCAATGAGCAAATATTACTTTTACTTCCTCGTTGCTGTTTCAGCAACTTCTTCTAAAATTAACAACCAACCTTTTTGTGGATCGGTTCTGACGTCGTTCTCTTGATTTGGTAAATAAAGTCATCATGTATGGTTGAGCAATACTTACAAACATATTACCTTCAGTTGAGTCAAGTTTCATTAATATTTTCACTCCTCCAACCACAGGACTACCACAGGTAGCAGAGGTCATGATGGTAGCTGCTGCCTTGCAGTAGTATGTCTGATTATTGGTGAGCCCACCAAGGTACACAGACACCTCTGCGCCTCTAGTAGAGGAGACATTGGACACACTCAAGCCAGGAGAAACTGAGCGGTCAGTACTGCAGCACACGATACAGTAGTGAGATAAGCCATCCAGAAATAAACAGTTAAATACGCTCCTTTCTTTATAGGTAGCCTTGATAATTTTGTCATCAGTGCCTTTTGAGAGTCAAATTTCAAACTATATATGACCAAACAATACACAGGATCTTACTTGCAATGGCGATGTTGCTAGGCCCTTGAACTCCATTGCCATTTATTGAAGCAACTTTAACTCGATATGCAGTCAGACTGGAGTTTATCTCTCGGAAGTAAAAACATGATGACATTTGACAAGATACAGATATTGCATCAAAATATAGGCCATCTTGCTCTATTTGTACCAGATATTTTGATACATTAGCCAACTGTAAGAGCACATTGATAAACTTCGCTTAAATAATTAAGCATTTTTTTACTCACCGTTGAATTCCAGAGAACTTCAATTTGCTCAGTAGCATCCACGCTATCAAAAACATGATTGACATCAATGTTCGGGGGATTGGCCACTGAAAATACTCCTAAACAATAAATAATTAAAACAAAAGGCTTCAAACTTACAAGTCCAAACATGTAAGATTGTTGAGCTTGACCCTGCACAATTCGTGGAAGTTGCAACTATGTCGTACTGTATGTTTTCATATAATCCAGTTATATTAACTACATCGCCAACTTCGGTGATCGCGTAGGTCTCATTAGAAATTGTTACTGTCATATTTGTAGTTACATTGCTGCCTTTGGGAGTAGACAACTTAATCATTAGTCCACTTGTCCCAACAATAACAGATTCCAGCATTGGATTCCCTGGAAGGCCTGGTAAATGGAAAACATTTATGCTTACGGAATTCTTTTAATTTTTAATCTATATCATTCAGCATACCCACAATGTCCAATGTAATGTTGCCAATTAAAGTTCCTTCTTCTGATGAAGTAAGGTCGCGACATTCTATTCCTAGACCATTTAATTTTGTGTCGCCAGTAATTTGCAAAGTTGATATTGAACAATTCGTTCCATTGGTACTATAAAATGCACTTAAGTTAGTGCTGCAGTTATGCATCTCTTTCATTGCACATGAGACTTTATATTGGCTTAGCAAGATTTCATTTCCAGGGGAGCAAAGATTTGGACCCAGAAATTTCCACTGTGTAAAGGATGTTCTGCCAGTAGTTGTGCAAGCACATGAATATACGATTCCTGGGCAGAGAGGTTCATTGACTTGTGCATCACATGAGAAGCTCTGTGAGCTGACTGTTCAGGAAATAATGCTTCAACGTGATCAATCCATACAATAAATTTACCTTTACTTGTTGACAATATAACACTGATCACTAGACCCTAAAAATAAAGAATTGCATACAGGTGTAATCAGTGGATCTACCATATCATCAACACCTATTGGCATGCAGTTACATACATATATGCGCATGGGACTAGTTGTCGGTGTGACCCATGCATGCAGCAATTGTGTAAACCCCTGAGTGACATGTGAGTGTATAATGTGTGTGCATTGCTGAAGAGATCAAAATATCAGTTGTTATTGCAAGCTCAGTATTGAGATCGGGATCTACGCTTCCACTACACATGCATAATGACCAATACTGTCAAAAAGGAATATATCCAAGACCTCGTGCAAACACATGGAACGACTAGTCAATAACGTATAAGTCCTTTCCAACGATACATGCATGGAAGGATGGAACAGTAATATTATTTCAGCTTTTAGTTAGGGTCATGAAAATGGATTGCGCACAATTCTGGGTTAGGTTCTCGAAACAGTACATATACACCGCGATGTTGGGAGAGGAGCACGTCTAACACCCCTGCTAATCAGTCTGAATCAGCCCCTCCCCCCCAACCAACACACACACATACACACACACACATACACACACACACACACACACACACACACACACACACACACACTTTAAAACTCCATCCGCGGTCCCTGGACAATCGGTTTTAAGTTGAGACAAATATTTCTTAGTACCTCTTATTTAGCTAGAGAAACGCGCGCACGTATACGCCTAGATGCACAATAATATGCACCAAAATGACCCTTTCGGTTATTCAATCCTATAAAGGCGAGCTCAGAGGCAACTTCGTACAGGTCAAGTTGAAATTGACTATTAACACTCATGCACTAACATAGCGAACCATTTGTATATCACGACCGCTCTCTTTTGTATACTTCGTGTAGCTATGCAACGATGCGTCTATGCTTTAAACATCCACACTGTGTAAAGGTATGGTTGAACTAAAGGAATGGCGTAGTGATCTCTCTTAAAACATAATCCTGTATTAGATACTCGGTCGTATTAAAATAGTTTTCTAGGCGATAGACTCGCTCTCTTTGTGTACCTTTTCTGAAGAGATCTGTGTCAGTTTATACATCTACTACTTCAGTGATGATTGGTGTACAGGAATGGATAGTATTTGTTGTTTGTAGAACTCAGACTCATCACCAAAACAGGTATCTTGTATCGACTGCGCCATTCCGCTCATGCTTGTCACACGATAATAAATTCAAAATGGCGCATGAATAAGGTCTATATTGGAACCAGAGATAATATATATTATCTCTGTTGGAACCTACTGCATCGCAAACTACGCGATAATTAATTTTAGACGAAGAAGTGGGGGGGGGGGGGGGGGGGGGGCAGGGGGTGAAGCTGCCTCGGCTCCGCGGTTATACGACAAGACTGAAGTGGGCCACAATTATAATATATGCTGTTAGCTCGAACACTGTAGCAATTTTTTTAATACTTTGCACCTCCGCTAATTCTTTCTCGTCTGTGTTACAATGGGCTTGCCTCGTCAAAAGAAAAATCTCGGGTATCACATAAAATTATGCGTGCATGTGTATATACGTGTAGGTAAAACTTGGCCTAAATCCAATGTTATCTTTTGCAGTGAACAAAGCCACCTTGACACAATCAGCCAATGTGTAAGAATCATGTGCCAAATAGGCCCTCTGCGCTATAACTGCAACTGATGTGCATACTGATAGACAGAAAGATGATAGAAGCTCGGACCTAACAGACTGACGCTAGACTATAATAAGCTAGCGTTGCGCGCAACTGCTGTGGATTAAAATTCGTCTCATGCAGTACATGCATACTGCGCGTGCATGGTGACACGCATGCCTTTTGCGTGTGGAATATGTGCCCGTGTATAAGATGAGTTGATGAGTATGGTCGGGCAATCACATGCATGGGCTCATGGACAATTTCGGCGGAGGAGCGCATACGTAAACGCATGAACGCACCCTACTGCACTATTACCTCGGCTCCATTATTATCTTTTTGAACTCACAGCAATGGCAGGTAGTTTTACTATTGTAGACGTAGTAGACTGCATTTTAGCGCTCCACCACCGGGGCTCCTTGCTATTGTCGCCTTACACTTTGTAATAATGACCACTCAAATGTTTACGGTCATTTATAATATGTATGCATGGATCAGGCTTCAGTCACATTACGTCATGCAGATTGATTTGCACGCCGTTTTTGACTGCAAGCGGTATGGATCAACGCGCCTGCAATTCTTCAACATTGTTATGATTATAAGCCTCACATGCAGTCGAAAAGTTTGGCGGAGGAGTTACTTGTTACAACCCCGCATGCGTAAACCCATCACTCACTACGGTTCCATTATTCTTTTCGTGCATATTTGTGTATGTTGAATGTGTGCACGTGCGCCAACTGCAATGATGTTGTGTACTGTTTTGTCCGAACTATTTGGAAAGGTCCGCATATGTATGTCTACTGATCCTGCTACGCCCCGTATTGTTGTTGCTGTGAGGAATGTGGCATACCCCTTCATGGCCAAATCCACCCACTGGAGGGCATAATTGTGTAGCCACCGTCATGTACCGTGCATGGACCAATTCAGCTTCATGCAAATATATATGCACACAGTGAGAACACCACGGCGGCAGAATTAACAGCATTGCAAATTACCAAAGACCCAATTGTCTGTACTCTGAATGGTTTTGAAAATAGCCATGGATGAAAGTCCATTATGTACTATTATTATAAAACCTCTGACGATTGGACTTGCATGACTTTATATCAATGTTTGAGAGATTGGGTAGCTGTAGCTGTGGAGGGGGCGGCACATGGTGGATGTGATGTAGCATTGTCTTTATAATATTGCCCTGAAGCTGAATTGTCATCAAAATCATGTAGAATCGCAGCTATCGTGTTACATGCATGCTGGCCATAGCTACTGCAGTAACACTTTCTTCCCCCCCCCATCTCCCATAACTATAACTCATACTAAATAGTGCCAGAAGCAAAGGGGTACCATCCTGGCCATGTGTAACTGCCCAGTCTTACACAAGCTTGCATATAGCCCTGCCGCTTGATGCAGCCAGAATGGTTTTTCTTCTTCATCACTGATTTAGATTTTACATAGGACAGCTACCTGACTAGCCTCAGCCTATCTACATTGATTTCATCTTCTAAGGATACACAAATCTTTCTTCCCAGTGCTATCCACATTTCCCCCAAGCCTCTGCCAGCTGCCTCAGGTCCTCCAAGCTGCTCAGTAGTGGCCATATACCTACTATCAGAATATCCGCTTGAGAAGAAAGAGGAAGTTATGCTAATATGACTAACCAGTCCAACCCCAACCAAACAACTCAGTTGATTGCAAACACCTGGGTCGCAGGATCAAACCATTATGCTTAGAGCTGTTAAATGCTCTTACAATATGGTGAGGTTGTTTGGTCACCCAACTTTGTGCTGTGTCCAACCTTTGTACCCTTGTTACCCTGACCTCACTGGTTACCATCATCCATGCACCATACTAAATATCACCACTTAGTAACACTTTTATGCCTTCCACACATGTGAGGCTTCCCATTTTTTATAAACATAATGTTTGAAGCATTGATCATTACAGCTTTGCTGGCCTTGGCTCTTACTTAATGCACACTTCTGCACTTACACTATGGCAATAATTGTACGGATTGATTACCTTTATGTCAAATGCAGCAGGGCGTGAGAGAGACGAGTCTGCCACTTCTCAATTGTGGGGTGTTTATATGTATTTATATATGCATTGTATCAGCATGTTGTATGTAGGAGATAGGATAACATGTCTTTCAAAATATATGGGATCGTGGCAGCGACAAGGGACCTAGTGCATATCTTTTCAAGTTTTCAAGTGGTTTCATATTCTAAGAGACATTTATGCCTTTACAACTTCTTTATTACACACTGGAAATTAGTCTCACCATCATGGAATTACAGTGGCGTTAATTTTAATTACTCAGTCATACATTTTAATAGCAAGCATCAACTTTGATTCTTCTTCCTGGAAATTTTTTATAATATGCGCTAGGTCCCTTTTCGCCATATATTAAATCTATTATTATTATTGTATATTATATTATCCATCCTTGATGTTCAGTCTGCACTTTCCATCTGGTCCAAGGAAGCAACACAGCCCCACCTGTGCCTCCTGCTTCTTGTTCTCAAAAAGCTTGGGATCTACCCAAAATTCAATTGGTAGCTCAAGGTCTACGAGCCAATGCTGATAATCCATCTTCCCATGCTCAAGGTCTACTAGCCAATGCTGATAGTCCATCTTCCCATGCTCAAGGTCTACTAGCCAATGCTGATAGTCCATCTTCCCATGCTCAAGGTCTACTAGCCAATGCTGACAGTCCACCTTTCCATGCTCAAGGTCTACTAGCCAATGCTGATAGTCCATCTTCCCGTGCTCGTCTTCTTGCTGCATCCACACCAGAGTCAGGAAAATGGCTAAATGCATTCCCTATATCCTCCATAGGCCTGAGAATGGATAACTCCACCATCCAAATTGCAGTTGGACTCAGACTTAGTGTTCCCTTGTGCAATTCACACCGCACTTGCCGCCATTGTGGTTCTCATGTGAATGACCTTGCTACTCATGGCCTCAGCTGTAGATGGAGTGAAGGTCGCCACTCTAGGCATTCTAGCTTAAATGACAGACTCTGTCAGCTGCAAAAAAATACCTGCTTGTTTGGAGCCTTCTGAAGTAGCTAGATCAGATGGTAAAAGGCCAGATGGTATTTCTATGGTTCCCTGGAAAGAGGGGAAACTCCTTGTGTGGGATGCTACATGCAGAGACACCTGGGCACCATCACATCTCTCCACTGCTGAAAGACGACCAAGTTTGGTAGCAGCAGAGGTTGAATCCCAAAAGAGGAAGAAGTATTCCTCTCTTGGAGCTAAGTTCTTCTTTGCTCCCACAGCATGTGAGTCTCTTGGTGTGTTTGGTGGAACATTGTCCTTTCTTAAGGACCTTGGAGACTCACAATCCTACCAGTTCTTACTCCAGCGCCTTTCTGTGGCAATCCGAGACCTCCGTCTTTGGAACATTAAGTTCCTTTGATGGCTTAGATGACTCTTAGTTCTGTGTGTGAGTGATTGAGTGTGTTAGTATGAGTATATGTTAGGTTGTGTTGTTGCTAGCCATATGTTAGTTTATGTATTCTTGTATATTATGTAATTATAAGAAATTAAAATGATTATAGGAAGCTAAAAGCTTCATGTATTTGAAATTATACACAATACAAACAATTACACACAAAGTTCATCCACCTGCTGCAGAAGGTGGGAGTATGAACGACTCACAATGGCACGAGCATTAGCTCTAATTAGTGAGTGACTGAGGCGACCAAAGAGGTCAGTCAATGCCATAGATTTAGAGGTATTCCCATGAATGACTAAATGAGTGGCTACTTGCGAGAAGGCCTTTAAAGCCTCTGGACCCCATGCACCATAACACTCTACCGCCAGCGAACTGCATTTCCAACTTAGTTCGGCACATTTAGAGTCATTTTGAGTCTGCTTTCTGAGCTCAGCTGCTCTTGCCACAGCACCTGAGTACATGTCCGCTTCCGTAATGGTACCAGGATTGAGCGGAGATGTGCAACAGTGACATCGAAGGCCGCTGAGATGCCGTTGTCCCAATTGCGGTGACTAGAATGTCTGCTGGACGGGTCAGCCCCTACCAACCTCAAGATGTGTTGACAAGCCAGCTCTACGGAAGGTATTGAATAGCTAGCACATTACGTAACGCATTATGCCTCAAAGTGACATCGGGGCCTCTCGATCTTGCAAGTTACACAATGATACCCCGAAGAGTCAATTGAATTACCTGAACATGCAAAGAGGGCAAGCCATTAAATTACCGTCTAAAGCAAAAAAGTTTTAATTCATACCCAGAGACTATCAGTTGCCGTCCAACGGGGCAATGCAACCTCCGTGTTGGGACAATGAAGGTGGACGGTGAGGATGAAGAGTGTTTTGTATGCCGCAGCAGTGTAAAAGTCACATGGGGATCAATACTTCCAATCTCTTCTAAGCTGGACAATAGTGCATGAGCTGCAGAATGCATTTTGGCAACAAACCTGTTGCAGAATCACCAACTGGGGCTCCCAAGATCTCAAAATGTTGGATTTCTGAGTACGGTATTGTAGAAGGAAACATTGATGTGTCTTTACTAAATAACTCACATTTCTGTAAGTTGACATGTAAGCCGAGATCTGGTCCCAGATTTTTCTATAACATCCAATGCTTTTGAGACTGAAAATATTGTGTGGCAAATTATCATACATGACATAATAATAATAATACAATATGAATATACATAGCATTAATATAATTTACAACGGACACAACACTAATGTCCAACTGCAGACGATACATTAAATAATAACACAAAACTCATGCCAGAGTCACTCCACCATCACTTGCATATAATGCATTGCAAGAATTTGATTTTGACATTCGTCTCTTCTTCTCTAAGTGTACTGGTGTTGACACTCCAGATCATGCCTGGCATCAGGCTCAAATAAGTTTGCACAGGGGTGGATTAGGGCTCCGTTCACTTGCACACCATCGCCAGCGGCTTATAGCATCTCTGAGCAACTCAAATTGTGCAACATCTACTTACTGCCATTTAGCCTCTGCCATTGCATAATACAACACTTTTGTGCTACTTCTGATGCTCTCTCTGCTAATGATTTTGTGGATCGTAAATTAAGTGAGTGTTTAATAATTCAATTCAGTTTTCACAGCATGAGAGGTAGACTATGCACTGATTCTGGACTTTGCACCAGCAGTGATATACATGTCTCTGCATAGCCTAAAATTTTCTGGATCCTCTACTACATGTGAATTAGAGAATATATATGCAAGGCTTCTCTGATTCATCTTCATGCAGTTGTGCCGCAATGACACTGTCTTAAATAGCATTTTTTATATGTTTGGTAAGTTCATGACTCATCCTTCATACAGCAAGCAGGAGCATGTTGACTGACTGAAACAACGTTTGGTAGTGCCAAAATGCTTGCTGATGTATCACGATGCAAAATGACGTATGTCGGATATTTTAGACAATTGATGGTGCTGCGCGCAACATGTTGCCTATACGGTATGTTGGGCTTAAAACACGCTGTACCTTCAGAACGCTTGAGCTCTCGTCACATCGATCTCCTATTTTCGAAACATCATACCACATCATTTCTGAATAGAATACAAATTATACAAATCCTATATGGAAATTTCTAGCGAAACTTCCGATTCTTTCCCCATGCAAGACTTGCGATACCGACCTAACTTTCTGTCCAAACTTCAAATCCTGCATGTACAAGTACTAAAAGGGCATGGTATGGGGATACAGCAGTGCAATTCAAAATCAAAGTGCGCGCATATTTTTCTACTCGATTCGCGCCAAATGATTTTGGCATCGTACGGGACGTGACCACTACTCTGCAATCGATCTAACAGATCACTGAACGTCTGGACCCTTCTAGGTACATGCAGAATTTGAAATTATGTAATAATATTATACACTTTTAAAATGCCGTTCCTACCAATACATTTATCGTATAGAGGTTACGCGACTGACCTATGAATACCGTAAACTCTCAATTACAAACCGCGGCTTCTGACGGAACTACAAACAAAAAGCCTAGCACCGACAAAACGACATACCCGCCTGGCCTCACCAGATTTTTTGGTTGCAATCTTCGTTGGTCCAAGCGTGTGTGCAACCTTTGACCACTGTTTTGGTGATGCTGATATTTATATCAGTGGCGATTATCCAAACCTTCCATGAAGAAATTTGTATAGTACAGATTATACGCCGCGGCTTCTAATTGCGAGTTTACGGCAATCAAAATGTCATATGAGTCGATATGATATGACTATGACGCTAGGAATTTGATTGCAAAACCTCTCTACTAGCATGCAGTGCCGGAAGGAAAAGGTACCACTAACAAGCTGTATATTGACCTCAGTGGACACTATACGCAAATGCAGCACATAGTTTGAATCGCTCGCTATCCCGGAGACATTAGTATTGGGCCGATGCCTATATGACGTGGCTGGGACATCATGCAGACAAGAGGTATAAGTTTTAGAGTATTCTTTATATCACATTTTTGCGCATGCATGAAATCAACATTAACCACGCATGGTGATGTGATCGTTGTGCGCGTACAGCGTTCGTCGGGACTGCACTTCAGTGGTCCATTTATTGCGGTTACCTAGTTCTGTGCTGCATCAGTGATTTGGAGATGGAACTAGCTGGATCATGAAACTTGATAACTCATATACGTTGCAATTCGTGAAACGTATACATGCTTCCGTTGATCATGAGGCGGACCGACATTGATGCATGAGCTTTAAGCCTAGGAGCTATATATAGAAACAATTCTATTTCCTCTAATGTTTTTAAACATGGCGCCCAGCTCATATGTAATGCCATGTGACTTCATATTGGTCATGTGATCGCATAATCTCGATACACTACCAGAACCACTGCGCGAATGCATTTCATGAGACAAATTGATATAGAGCTTGATCTGGTCTTTGCCGCTGCATGTGTACGCAGTATATGTACGCATGTGTGCTGAATTAATTAATGTTATTGCTCTTCGTATATTTTCGTCAATTTCCGTCCATTCTTCCGTCTATCTCCGTTATTCCCGTGCACGTTATACCGAAAAAAATATTGCCCATCACGATGTATCGCGGCAGCCTATCGTCTGCATGCTGTCTCCAAATTTTTTGCCTATTCATGAGCAATTATTTTTATAAACATGCATTGTAATAGTTGAGGCTTTGTTAGGTGTGCATGGGCTTGTGGCTGCTACAAAAACCGACATATACATAAACATGCTCGGGGGGGGGGGGGGGGGGGGGGGGGGGGCGGGGGGGGGGGGGGGGGGGTTGTGGTAAGAGCATTCTTTTAGTTATCCAGCTCTACGTAGCTTCAGAAGGGTTGTCTTCCACAGCATACAATATGCTCCTGTGAAAACTATTGAGCAGACTACTATAACCAGAATGGCTGCCAGGGTAAATCCATTTTCCTATAATTATAGGCATACTACTGTGACGTTCAGGTTTTCTGTACTGAGTAGCCAACATGTTCCCATGCAGACAAGTAGCCCTCCACGCTCATCGGGAAAAAAAGAATGCCTCGTATTAAAACGATCGCATCTCCGTAGCTGTGAACGCTTCCGCAAACCTTTTCAACATTTCAGGATACTCATACAAAAAAAAGTATATATAAGCGTTCGTTTATTAAACACGAGCCTTTTTTTTTCTCGATGGAGGCGGTTACATTTCGGTACATGCGTATAGGCTGCATGGCTGCAGTATGCATATGTATGCAGGCCGAATACTAATCTGATCCGTCTATCTCCGTATTCCCGTGCACATTTCTATTGTGGTATAGCCAAAAAGTTGGGGCATCGCATATCGCGATAAATCGAGGCAGTCCTTGTTCCCTTCGAGCTAGGCAGTCCTTGTTCCCTTCGAGCTAGGCAGTCCGGCCTTGTTCCCTTCGAGCTAGGCAATCCTTGTTCGCTTCGAGCTAGGCAGTCCTTGTTCCCTTCGAGCTAGGCAGTCCTTGTTCCCTTCGAGCTAGGCAGTCCTTGTTCCCGTATTAAATACAACGCATCAATTAACACTCTCGGCACAACTCAGTGATACAGAACACAACCAATGTCCTTGATTCCCGAGAACTGTTGATGTACTCTAGGTGCTCTGACTGATATTTAGTTACTATCATACATATATAACCTTTAGTGGGGGCGGGGTTAGTGTTGTGTCTCGGCCAGCTTCTGTTGATGCTAAAACAAGTTGTACTCACAGCCCATTTAGCCATAATTACTTCATGCATATATTATTATAATTACTATTTTTGTTACTTATTTGTATAATCCCTCAGATAACTGCGCGCTTGGATCTGCAGAGGTAGGTACGTTGGTGCACATATGTTTTACTTCCCGCAAATTGGTATATGACACACTCAGAAGTGTATAGGCGTGCGTGCAGTATACAGTATTTTGTCGTTAAGATGTGGTCGCCATGCATCCGCTCTGATCATGACCCAATCAGTTTCGTGGAATACTGGCTGTGACATTGTATATCGTTCGACAGACGTTTAGCGTCTCGTTTTCACGATGTAGTCCCTGCATGTATCCACGCACGCGTTATTAGATACGTGCATGATTTATAATTGGTACATTTGTTAGCGTTGCAAAATGGTGCGGAAATTTGGCACCACGCGTGCACATTTGCTATATCCGTGCAGCCAGCCGGCTTAACACGTTACATGCTGCATAATATGCATGGCCAATTCATATGATGCATCCATCCATGCATATACAGTACAGCTCGTTATGCAGGAAACCACGTGCTCAACCTGTTTTTTTTTTTTTTTTTTTTGAGGCAAATTGGTGTCAGCAAGATACACTATATGGGTTATACGGAGTTAGATGTGGCTACACATTCTTATGTGGGCAGACACGCATAAAAATAAAAAATAAAAAAATAAATTATAATGAAAATAAATAAACCAAGTTTACATGATTGGCATATCCTTTAAACGTCAGAATCAATGTCACAGACCTTATGCGTTTGTCACATATCCACTTCCCCTATACCTAAACACCGATATCTCTGGAGAAAACATATATCTGAAAAACTGTGCTGATGCATGTGCATGTATAGGTGGTAGGCTTGTTTTATATGTTGAACAAGTCAATCCATCAGCAGTGAACTATTAAAAAGTATACATGTATGTATTATGATAATATAGTAACATTAATAGGGTATCAGTACATAATGTAGAGGACCAAGTAAGGAGTGCATACAACTGCCCGCATAATAGGCCCGTGCGGAATTTGCATGTTGTGTATGCACTCACACACTCACACACACACACATACACACACACATACACATACATACACACACATACATACAATTACTCCACTCATTCTAAGAGCTAGCTAGTGGTGGAGCTAGTTGTGTGAGCATGCGTATGTGCATGTATGTGCATGGTCCATGTGTGTCTATATGTATGTGTGAACGTGCATGTGTGTACACGTACGCGCGTGTGTGTGGGGGGGGGGGGGATATATACGTAACAGTGGCGTAGGAACCGGGGGGGGGGGGGGGGGGGGGGGGGGGCAGGCCCCCCAAATCCTAATAAAATTGTTCACACGACATATCTTTGGTACGACATGGTGCCGAACAGCTAAGTATGGCACGGTACGACTACTGATTATTTGGGATTGTGTGGCGGCCGTAACTATAGGTAGCTACAATTAATGCCTGAAATAAAATCAACAACCACGCCAGGTTAATACTAGCTACTGCGCATGCTCGCTTGCTATCATATCGCAATCTACCACAATCGAGCGATTGTATGGTTTTGGTAGTGTTCAAGCGTCGAATTTTAACCATGCCGTATCGTACAGTACCATGCTGCCGATGCTGGCACGGAAAGATTGTGTCGTGTAAACGTAGTATTAATGTGAAAATATAAATCCACGCGTCGGTTTGATAGCGTTAATCTTAATTGTAGCCCCTCTTGATCGGAAATGCCCGGACAACCTGACTTTCCCGAAGCGTATAACTTCAGTTTATATGTAGCATTTAACAACTACGTGCGCCCGTGAGGTTTCATAAGCCAACTACCATACTTTTTCAAAAGCTTCCGCGCTCCGCGCGGGAGGGGCCGCATTTCCTTCCCGCACGCCCCCCCCCCCCCCCCCCCCCCCCCCCCCCCTTCTTTGTGGACACGTCTGCAACCTCCCGCCGGCTATTTTATTATGAAGTTGGGCCCCCCCCCCCCCCCCCCCAATCTTTTATACGTTCCTACGCCACTGATGTATCAATACTACTAGAGGCGATACAGATTTTTTTCGCTTGCATGCTTCTTTGCAGTAAAATAATTGCATCCTTAACCACTGTTAGGTGATTAATATTATAATCACCGAATAGGCCACCCAGCGCGGTGATACTATATATAGCTCAGTGTATTTGGTGTTGCAATAATCCGCCCTTATCCGGCGTAAGACTATTTCACCATATTACAGATTTGTATGAGTATAATAATATATATATATTTTTTTTTAGGTGGATTCTATTTAGCCAAATTATAAGAAGCGTGTATGTTCCTTTCATTCTGTACCTTTATTAGATATTGGAATATTGTTCGTTAAGTAATAGATAATAATAAAGTGTTCTCAATCATCAAGTTTATTGTGTCGCGTGCGCGAACTGCATGGTGTCATTCTTTTCTATAGTACTCCGTCTCTCTCGTCCATCTCCTCACTCCTCATCTCAACTAAGATCTACCATTGTAAGCGGAATGTTTATCGGTTGGCCAAGAGTCTTGTATCAAGATCTGCTCGTGGTTCCCATGTATGCTATTGTTGGAGTCACGTACTTAATAACTATTTTTGCAACGCTCGCCAGACTTCTCTTTTGGAACCAACAATGGGGTTGGATGAAAAGATTGAAAGAAGCAGATCAAAAGCTGATCACGTATATGCTCGAAGGATTCTTCAATATGCTTCATCACAGAGAAAAAATCCAAGACATCCATAATCGTAATGAAGTTAATTGCAGTGACGTCCACAAATTACATGAAAGCACGCCAGAGTTGTCCGCTGCTAATGTAATACCTCCTGTCGCGGGCATTGACAAGACAGTCGCTAGAGTGGGTCTGCTGATTCAGACAAGTACCATACTTAGCAGTAAATGGGCTATGACAGTTTTAAGCTGGTACGTTGCTAATATCGCATCACTAGCGGTGTTCATTTTTTGGGACGAATTCTCTGTGGAAGAAGTTGTTGGTTGTGTGAATGAGTTAGATTGCTACTATCCCAACGGCTCCCTCATTACAGATTGCTATCCCGAGAATATATTTGGTAGCGACAGGGAAATATTTGATAAAGCAACGTGTTTTGGATTAACTCTAGACTTTCCAAAAGCTATAGCAGAAGTAACCGGTATACTATTTATTTGCTCCAATGGATTTGCCTTTCTAATGTTTCTTCTGTTGCTTGTGATCGATGGCGTAGCTTCGCCACTCTTACGGACAATTGCGTATTCAATCATTGCTTTCATGGAATACGCAGGCGCAGCTTCAATTATATTTGCCTTTGTGGTACGAGTTCAAGTTTTATACAAAAATGACACTATTAACACCATAATAGAAGAATTACTTATCTCTTCAGCCCTGCTAACAGGGATAACCACGCCCTGGGTCATCCTTCTGTGGGCTGTGACGAAGCATAATAGCAAAAAAATGAAACTGAATGAGCTGAATGTCCGCTGGTGATAAAATGTAGGACGAAGCCGTAGCAAGGACCAAAGTGCAAGCTTAATTCGTTAATCAATCGCACATGCATCAGCAGCAAACATAGTAACATTTAGCTGAAAGAATAAATTTACACTCGAGAAATTGGACTATGCACAAACGTTACAATACCAAGCCTGGTCAGTATTAATAATTGTGCATGTATCAAGAAAAATTAACTATTTTATACAGTGATGTCAGTAAGATTGTTGCATGTGTGTGCATGCATTGAACATTAACAGTGAAAATGACAGAGATAAAAGTATCCTCATTTGATGGAACAGTGCTTTACCATAATGCATGTGCATTTTTGCTTCATGCAAGGGAGATCAAGGATATCATTCAGTCTGGTGAAATAAAATACAGATAGTCACCAATCAAGTAATATCGCTTATTGGCTATACCATTTCCGCAGATGGTTTCATTGGCGGGATATCCTCCACCCACGCATGCCATCTAAAGTAGGAAATATCACTTCTTGCTGCATGCTACTGTCTGAAGCACTGGCAAGAGATAATAATGACATATGCATGTCGCCGTTAGGTGACACATTTCCCTTCAGTGTGACCATTATAATAATTGTACCAAATACCTTTATTTCTCTCTAATACTGTTTTGTAGCTTCTGCTTGGTATCGGCAAACTGCTTTATAAACCAATTCATTGATGCATTTTATATGTTATTATCATCAGTTTCAACAAATCATCAAGCTGCATTACTCGTCACCCAATTAAAACTATTGTGCAACTAAGTTATAAGATTAATGTCCTTATTAGCAGCTCCGAAGCGGAGGCTTGTGTTGGGTACCAACGGAAATATTAAAAGACGTGCATGACGTAATTTGAACTTTTCACCAACACTTATTAGCCGGCCGAATCCGTAGTCTATCTGGATACGTAATTTGTAAAAATGCCTTGGCCCTTGTATAAAATTGCAGTACCATTCGCTTGATATGGTTTTACGTACCCGGGCCGCGGGCGGGTTCCTCAGTCCGCATTCGACGTCTCTATAAATAAAATTATCCGAAATGCATAATCTTTAATAACTAACTAGTAATAACCAGCCTACACAACCAATTCTTATCACGCCCGTAACGTGAGCGGTACCCAACTTTGACGTAACGTTAGCGTATACGGGACCGTAATAGCCCTGTTAAATGAATAACGTATCATTATTCATTTACATGCACTGTTACGGGCCCGTATACGCTAACGTTACGCCAAAGTTGGGTACCGCTCACGTCACGGCGTTTCAAGAATTGGTTGTGTAGCTATGCCAACGTATGTCATCGTCGACCTTCCTGTAGACTGTATCGTCATCATATGTGAGTTCCTATCCCCAAAGGATCTCATCAGCTTTTCGAAAGTGTGCAAGGTAAGAAACTTGAGCCGCTGTGAATTGTGACATATGAGATCTGATTCTATATATGACAACAGTACTTTTACGAATCGTCGCTGGTTGGAAGCATTTGGCGGTATACATATTTTGCTTCTACTAACCGCATCATAACAAACTTCTGAACACTATCTGTAGACGATTGAGCCTGTCAAGGTGGCCGTTCTGTGACGTAGCACAAGTTAGCGCAGGGCCGGGGCGTTGGCGCAGGTACTTCATAGCGCGTAGGTCAGTAGAGCACCATTTTGATACGGGAAGGCCTAACGAAGACTACAGGGTAAAGGGTGGATGTATCTTATTGTATACCAACTAAAGGATCTGTATTGCTCACTAAAGGCAAAGACGCTTCGCGGCCACGATGCTTCGATCGTAACAGTACTTGCCGTTGTTGATGTCATGAATTGGGACAACCCCCGTCCTCCAATGATCATCAGTTTATGCAGCGCCGGCAAAGTTAGATGCTGGGATACTCTGCAAGTATGCGCTAAGTCGTGTGTTACATACAGCGCCTATTTATTCCACTTTCTGTCTTTTGAGGCAAAGGTGCTGTGGTCATTGGATGAGGGTCTAGTCACTGCCATTGCTGCTGACCAGATACACACACAGCTTGCATCCTCATACTCAAATGGAACTGTCACAATTTGGAATTTAAGCAACTTCACATTACAGAACACACTCAGCAGCATATCTGGAAGAACTGTTATGTCACTGAAGTACAAACACCTCGACAGGTCAACGCTTCCTTCACCATATTTGATAGTAGGTGTGGTCTTACTAACATGTAGTCTTACTAACCTGTTGTAAGGTGTGGTCTTACTAACCTGTTGTAAGGTGTGGTCTTACTAACCTGTTGTAAGGTGTGGTCTTACTAACCTGTTGTAAGGTGTGGTCTTACTAACCTGTTTTAAGGTGTGGTCTTACTAACCTGTTGTAAGGTGTGGTCTTACTAACCTGTTTTAAGGTGTGGTCTTACTAACCTGTTTTAAGGTGTGGTCTTACTACCCTGTTGTAAGGTGTGGTCTTACTAACCTGTTGTAAGGTGTGGTTTTACTAACTCGTTGTAAGGTGTGGTCTTACTAACCTGTTGTAAGGTGTGGTCTTACTAACCTGTTGTAAGGTGTGGTCTTACTAACTCGTTGTAAGGTGTGGTCTTACTAACCTGTTTTAAGGTGTGGTCTTACTAACCTGTAGTTGTAAGGTGTAGTCTTAAGGTGCAGTCTCAATAACCTGTTGCATTATTATATTTAATCACCAGGGTTACATCGCAGGGGCCCACCCACATCCCTCCTGTGTTAACATATGGGACCCTAATGGAGCTGGAGCTGCACTACCTCTGGTACAGCTTGAAGGCATGCCCTTCAGTGCCACACCCATGTTGAAGGACATGATGTTGAATGTCTTGAATGTGTCAAAGTGTGGACTACTTGCTGTGAATGATGGCAGCAGTGGAACTGTTAAGGTTCTCTGCGTGTGTGTGTGTGTGTGTGTGTGTGTGTGTGTGTGTGTGTGTGTGTGTGTGTGTGTGTGTGTGTGTGTTTTTAGTATCATGTGCAAACAATTGCCCGCTCTGTACAAAGGTGTGGGACATGCGCCTGCTGGAACCACAGGACTGCCCAGTTTCACCACACACAACTGTCAACTGTGACACAGCACCTGCCATCACTTGTTGGCTTCACGACAACCACCTAGCAACGTACACTTCCCGCAAAATTGACATTTGGGATGTGAACACAGCCATCGGTGCTGCCTTGGGACGTGTATTTCATTCTAACGAAAGCAACATTTATACAGCCATGCGCACAATCACCCTATCTCATCAGCTGACATGCCTATGTCCAAGCAATGAGCTGCTACTAGCCGGGGACACTACTGGCAATGTGCATGTGCTGAGCCCAAAAAATGGAAGCAGTCTCCAAGTGTTCTCTAAGCCTCCTCACAGCGGCACTGTTACAGACATCTGCGCTGTAAGCTTTTACCTTTTCACCGTCGCTCTCAGCAATCTATTAAAAATATTACTTCCCACAGGATGGCACAAGGGTTGTATCGTGTTCGAAGGACTTCTCCATTCGTGTGTATCGCTGGAGAGAGGTGGCCACATCAGCTCCCACACTGGAGAGCCTATACACCCTTCTTGGGGGCTCCATCGCCCATAAAACACAGTTAGTAGTGTCCATCATCATTATTATTAATAACCTTTCATTATTAATAACCTTTCACCCATACACCACCTCTGCTCCAGTGATGGGTTCTGGAAGGTCCTGTGTACATCAGGCTCCTGTCTAGGAGCATGTGGCAACCAGGTGAAAGTATACACATTTACTGCTAAACTAGCATCAACTGTATCAGAATAATGACAATATGATGGTGATTACAAAGAGGACATTAAAATGATTAGTCCTGCACTTAGTTCACTTTTAGTCGTGACACATGTTCTTGTGCATGTTGTGTTTCAAGAGAGGTATATTCGTGAATGAGCGAGGAAAGAGACTCTGCACATTCAGTGAACAGATCAGCCTCCACTCCCTCCACACTCACAAAATGGTGCAGGTGTGCCTTAAATAGAGGAATTTAAAGCCACAGCGTTACATTACAGTACAGTAAGTCTTACTTTGCGGCGATAGAGTAGATTAAAACGCTCCTTGATGTCAGAGAAGGTATGTCGAATGCAGGTGTTGTTAGAAAGTGTAAGAAGGGAGTAGGGCAAACCAAGGGGTGGAACAGAACACAGACCAGTTTTCCAGCCGTCTTGATTCCAATGAACAAATCGCAATGAGGGACGAAGCCTACAAGTGCAAGTTGGTCCAAAAACAGATCACAACACAGCACCCCTCACCGCTCAATGTTACGTCGAACATCAGAAATGTTCACTTGACCTCTGAGCAACAGTGCACATGCCAGGTAACTATGGAGATGAACACCAGGTAACTATGGAGATGAACACCAGGTAACTATGGAGATGAACATAAAATGCATCTCAATTTTCAAAATCATGATTTTCAAAAACATTTCATATCTAGTTCATATCCAGATTTGTTTCAATTCACCAGTATTATTGAATTACTTCTGTTAAATAAGACAGATTTGGCACATGACCAGGTTTCTACACATCCAAGTCAGATCCACAACCAAAAGAAGGAGATTCAGCCTAATGTACTAACTTGTTCCGAATACAGTTGGATAGAAATTAAGTCCACCTCACAGCTTAGCGCTGGGTAACGTATCTGGCTCAGATGTATGGAAAACTGGTCATGTATAATCTTTCTCATTTAACAATCTCTTTAATACTCTTCCTCCACCCCCACATCCCTCCACCTCCACATCCCTCCACCCCCACATCCCCTCCACCCCCACATCCCCACATCCCACATCCTTCCATCCATTCCTCCACCCCCATATCCCTCCACCCCCACATCCCCACACCCCACATCCCACATCCTCTACCATATGCAATACATGTTACTCAGGGGCAGGTCCAGGTATGATGCCCATATAAGGAGCAGGTCCAGGTATGATGCCCATATAAGGAGCAGGTCCAGGTATGATGCCCATATAAGGGGTAGGTCCAGGTATGATGCCCATATAAGGGGTAGGTCCAGGTATGATGCCCATATAAGGAGCAGGTCCAGGTATGATGCCCATATAAGGAGCAGGTCCAGGTATGATGCCCATATAAGGAGCAGGTCCAGGTATGATGCCCATATAAGGAGCAGGTCCAGGTATGATGCCCATATAAGGGGTAGGTCCAGGTATGATGCCCATATAAGGGGCAGGTCCAGGTATGATGCCCATATAAGGGGTAGGTCCAGGTATGATGCCCATATAAGGGGCAGGTCCAGGTATGATGCCCATATAAGGGGTAGGTCCAGGTATGATGCCCATATAAGGGGCAGGTCCAGGTATGATGCCCATATAAGGGGCAGGTCTAGGTATAATTATATGCGGAACAATGTCCCATACACATCTAACTATGGATTGAGCCTGCCCCTTATATGGGCATCATACCTGGACCTGCTCCTTATATGGGCATCATACCTATAGAAATGCTCTCCATAACGCTAATATTGTCAACACAGAAATAACTTTGGTCCCTTTAGGTATGGAACACTCAAAGGGCATCATTACCCCTTAGGGTTATATAACTTTCTGCAGAAGTGTTCAAGTCACTTTAACATGTGTAGGAGTCATGTTGCTATTGGTATGTTCTGGTCATTAATTTTTACTCCTATAACCAAGAAGTTTTCCAAGGGGCAACGCCCTTTGCATGTTATGTAGGGAAAGTAAAGGGATGTGTACACCACATGCAGAAAGATGGTGTGCTGTTCTGCCCAAGCTTAAGGTTTGAACCCTGGCCTAAACTTCTCATTTGAACAGTTTCTTATATATGATCATGACCACAGCATTCACACCCTCAAAAAGAGCCATGTCTTATACTCACAGGCCGTGCTTGGGGTTAGCTCTGATCAGCTGGTGTTCTGGCAAAAATGCATCCGAAAACGACTGATCCAATCTATGAGGAAAAATGGCCAATATGCACCACCACATGCCCCATCTCCCACATGCACATGTCCCACCCCACGTGCCCCACCCCCACATGTCCCCCCCCCCACATGCCCCATCTCCCACATGCACATGGTATTACCTGCGCAATGGAAGGCTAACATCTTTAACAGAGTACAGGGGTAGCAGGGATGACACCAGATAATGGAGCCGTGGGAACGGGACCAGGTTCATTGTAATCTCATTCAGGTCTACATTCAGTGACCCCTCAAAACGGGACGCACTGGTCAGTCCAAGAAGGAGATTTGCAACAATGTTATTCATCTCATCAAACGGCCTCTCCTTAGAGGAGTGTGCTATTGAGGCGCTCTGTGAGGAGACTGCTGCCACCTTTGCACAAATGTCACTAAGAGCCTTGTGTTACGAAAACAGATTGCTAATAATACTAGTTACATCATAACATACACACCCATACAGTCAGGGATACCACTTGATACATACAGTCAGGGATACCACATGATACATACAGTCAGGGATACCACATGATACATACAGTCAGGGATACCACATGATACATACAGTCAGGGATACCACATGATACATACAGTCAGGGATACCACATGATACATACAGTCAGGGATACCACTTGATACATACAGTCAGGGATACCACTTGATACATACAGTCAGGGATACCACTTGATACATACAGTCAGGGATACCACATGATACATACAGTCAGGGATACCACATGATACATACAGTCAGGGATACCACATGATACATACAGTCAGGGATACCACATGATACATACAGTCAGGGATACCACTTGATACATACAGTCAGGGATACCACTTGATACATACAGTCAGGGATACCACTTGATACATACAGTCAGGGATACCACATGATACATACAGTCAGGGATACCACTTGATACATACAGTCAGGGATACCACATGATACATACAGTCAGGGATACCACATGATACATACAGTCAGGGATACCACTTGATACATACAGTCAGGGATACCACATGATACATACAGTCAGGGATACCACATGATACATACAGTCAGGGATACCACATGATACATACAGTCAGGGATACCACATGATACATACAGTCAGGGATACCAACCTGGTTTTCAATGGGCAAGACACAGTCAGCATTCTCAGTCAATTCTCTGAGGGCTAGCACACTGAAATATGTGCTCTTTACAGATGTTTCCATCATAATAAAACCAACCAGTTATATGGAGAAGTAATGACATCATCCTTTTCTGAAGGAAATACTACAACACTGAACCTGCATGAAGGAAACCCATATCACCATGGCAACGGTACTGTTGTATGTCACAACACCTGTACACTTCAGGATACTCACCTGTACACCTCAGGATACTCATCCTTCAGTATCTCCAGTATGCGCGTGCCCACACCAGAGCCAGTGCCTGCATATGGAGCCATGTCACATGACAGGTCACGTGTGGGACACGCCCTCCACACCTCCACCCATGGAGTGTACCATGAAGAAGGACTGCAAGTGGTCACAGCTTTCAACAGTTCTGCGCAGGGTGTCTGTAATCTGATCACGGTATCTAGAACCATACATCTTGTTGCCAACAACCCTGCACAAAAGGGGAAGTTGGTAGGGGGAGGGGGTAGAAAGGGGAGGAGGGAGGTGGGGGGGTTGGGAGGGAGAGGGGAAAGGGTCAAACGTAACTATACTTGAACATGCACAAAGGTTTCAACTGTACCTAACCCAGGGGCTCACCAATGATACCTCCACCCAGGTGCTCACTAATGATACCTCCACCCAGGTGCTCACCAACGATACCTGCACCCAGATGCTCCACCAATGATACTTCCGCTCAGGTGCTCACCAATGACACCTCACCCAGGTGCTCACCAACACCTCACCCAGGTGCTCACCAACAACACCTCACCCAGGTGCTCACCAACAACAACTCACCCAGGTGCTCGCCAGTGATACCTCCACCCAGGTGCTCACCAACGATACCTCCACCCAGGTGCTCACCAACGATACCTCCACCCAGGTGCTCACCAACGATACCTCCACCCAGGTGCTCACCAGTTATTTCCTGATCCTGACACATCTGTGATGAGCTGGCGATTGTCAAACACTTCTCCCAGAGGTCCCCGAAGAAGGCTTGAGATAACGCCTTCCTCCATGTCCACTAGAACTGCCTGAAGTCAATATTGGTAAGGTCAAAGGTTACGTTGTCCCAAACTATGCGTGGCCACACCCACCCTCGCCTTCAGTGTTTTAATCTTGGTCTTCCCATCTCCCAATGGATGCTCCACTGAGCTACATTGGGGGTCAGCGATTCAACTATTAAATCTCCACAAACATTACAATAGACATCTCATCCCCGCTACTCCTGGCATATGAGAATCATCATTCACAGTAGCAGACTTGATAGCTTCATCTACATGCACCAAAACCCTTCAAATAGTCTATTGGTGTCCCTTGAAAACTCCTCCTCCTCACTTCCTCAAGTACTGTATAGCGCGAATTTCACATACACACGCGCACGCACGCGCGCACGTACCTGGTGTCCACATTTCTGAAAAAGCTACTTAATGGCTCGTCATATAATCCCGCCTTCAATAAGAGGATAAAGTGTATAAGCAAGAAGCAGCCGAGCAGCCTTGGATTCCGCAGCCTTACCTTGTTATGGCACGCATGCTCACGAAGCGCCTGATCCCAAAACCTGCATCCTATCTACCAGGATCCCTTGATTTGACGTTACATTCCCCGTGATATGACCGTCCTTACCTGATTACCACATTGCCCAACTGTTCAAAGTTAGAGAACAAGTCATTTTAAGAAAATGAACTAAGCACAAACCTTGGATGAGTACGGACTGCGTCATAGCGACCCCGCGCGCTTCAAAATAGCTGCCTCGTCCCCAGGTTGTTACTATTTAATTAATTATAATCCAATATGCCTATTAAGCGCGAGTGGTTCAAGCACAGAAACCCTCTCGTACTGCTTGGAGCAGGACGTATGTAGACTCATTCGTAGTCACAATAGACATAAATAGCAGTCACTCCTTAGTCGCAACTCTAACCGCAGGAGCTGTTGTGTATCATTACGTAAGGAAACTCCAGCGTTATGTGCACACCAAAGACTTTGGTAAGTGAGATGTGTCGAGCGTTGCCTCATTCTGATAATTTTTTAACAGGTCGTAAGACGAAACTTGTCATGGTGTACACGGCTGGCGTGGGATCAGGTTTGGCAGCGGTGGGTGCATTTTACTTTGCTCGCAAACTGGCGTTTCCAAACCCAAACCACGCCCTTATGAGTGTCCTGCCAACATTACGAGCTAATCCGGAGGTGCGTTCTCTAGTTGGATCTAACCTACGACCAGGCCTGTTCAAAACGTATTCTTACATCGGAGTTCAACCACGTAAGTGACGTACTAGAAGAGCGGAAGGCTCCGCTGCATGTGAGTACTTTGAATTCCAGGAGCTCTGCAAGTTATGTTTCAAGTGTGTGGGGAACACTCCAGTGCTATGGTAACCATACAGGCACCTGCGCAAAGCCGAAGTACACCAGTGGAGTTGAACACACTCATTGTAGACTTCTCCAACGGAGAAAGACTCCTTTTGAAGGGTACGGCAGACAGAGTAACCTTTAAGGGATACACCCCACTGTCATGAATGTCATGTGAATGTCCTTTGCTTGTCTTGTACAGTAGTAACACCATTAACCCCCCAAAGCACATAAATACATCAGGTGGGGTACAAGTGGTTGGTGCTAGCAGTAGTTCTTATAACACAGCTGAAGGTCCCTGCCTTGGCTGTGTAGGGTAGGGTACTGGTCACACCATAGCGGGCAATGACTTGTGTGAGAGGACAAAAGACGTCATAACTTAAAGAACCTTTGCAGTTGGCACACTCACTATGGGAACACACGCCACGTTGTCCTGGGGTGGAGCTACTGCCAAACCGGCCTCTATAAGAAGGGCATTAATTGGGTTTGCCTTTGCCTGTCATAACAAGAGATCACAGTAAACAATGTTGCCAGGTTCCCAGTCCACTACAATACCTCGTGTGTGGGGAAGAGGGTGACAGATGCTAGCTGCTGCCCATTTGAAGTCTCCACATAACTTGAGACAATGGCCGACAGAGACACATCCTCTCCAGCTTTGGTGTGGTCCTGCAGGAACTTGGTAGCTTCAGTGTCCCAGGTGGGTCCAGTGGGGGCAACACCAGCAAGACGACAGGGTACAGTCCACACAGGGTACCCTGTGAGCTCATGGCTGTGCAGAGGAAGGAACCATTAGGTATAGAGTGCAACACACCCACCCACTTATGTACCATATAGGCTTCACAAACTTCAGAGGAACTTGACGGCAGTCACCATTGTCCAGGTAACGTAGCAGGACAAGGTCCTCATCCCCTGGGGGCCATGAGACCACCTGGGCCCTGCTCCAGGACCCACTGTCAATGGTCGCCACAACATCCCCTCGGGCTAACGTTGGAGTGTGCAAGGTCTGGGGACTGTCAAGGTGTAACTTGTTCATAAGCTCCTTGAATGCTCTGACATCCCTGACATACACCTCTGGCTGGTAGAGAACACTAGACATGTAATACCATTGGGCCCTGGTTACCTTAGGCAACTAACCTGAATAAACAGAAGCTCGGGATTACAAACGGATTTGACAAAAGCAGTAAATGTTGACCCGACAGGTGGTAAGGGTACATAGGCGAGCGTACTGATGGCTGGGACATTCTCAGAAGGAGTTGGAGGTGAGTCCTGAATCCATTCCATGTGTCCCAATGCCACCATTTCAGACGCAATATTAACATCCTAGTACAGTGAATGGAGATATAAATCAGTCCCCCCCCCCTGTTTCCAGGCTACGTTACCTTGTCTGTGGTAGTGTCAAACAGCTCCACACTGGGTGTAACTGTGGCACCCCCACAGGTGCAGGCCATTAGCGGCACCCAGGTCGAGCACCTTGTGAGGGCCACCAAGTCTTCTTCAGAGCGGCCAGACCAATTCGTTCCTGTAAAAATATGAGACCATAGGCTTAGAAAGGGGGGCGGGGCTGGATGACATCACCCCCACCACACCCACCCAATGTTCAACACTCACCGCGCTTTACACGTGCGAATGAACACCGAACTGCTTGTGTGGGCTGGGATAAGTATTCAGGCCTGTTGAGCAAACCACGTACACGTTTTGCCTCACAAAGGTGCACACACACATAAGTCATACCTCAGAGCCTTTAGCGTCCCTAGTGCAACAGTTCCAGTGTCACCAAAGTCTGCATATCTGACAACTGCACTACTGTTAACCGTATCCAAGCTCTCGACCACACCCCTGTACCAGGAGCCGTCGGTATGGAATGGCGCCGCACACACACTCCCAATGGCGATCTTGGATAGCCTCTCTTCGGCCAATGGCAAGCTGTCGTACGATGAGGTCATTGCTTCTACCAGTGCATCAAGCTCCTTGCTGTTAGGGCCTGCTTCTTGAAGCCATATGTCTCCATCTGGTTCCACAGCTGACACAAATACTGAAAAGTACTCCCCCCCAGTGTCTGGTAGTTTACCGATGACTAGGGACTTGAGATGTGATTGGGCGACAACAATGTCCTGCTTTGGTGTGATCGAGGATTGTGACCCAACTCTTGTACCTAACAACAGACATTTTGCTGCCTCCATCTGGTCATCAGTGCCTCTCACGATAAACCTTCCAAACCCGTCATCTGAAAAGTTTCGATCGAACGTAATGACAGCACCTGTCTGTTGCTGTGCCCTTTGTATGTTGGACCCTTGGCGACCAATTAACCTCCCCACTGCTTCCAATGGGACCAGCACAGCCTCACTCTTACCATCCTGCACACTCGCCCGTGATATGACCTCCTTCAGCAGCTCCTGTGCCTTCTGTACCTGCTCCTCGGTACCCGTTATGGTGCACGTCCTCTCGTCCCCAGCCCGACCGCTGTCGATCTCAATCTGAGCGCCCGTTTCTCTCTGCAAATTACGAATGTTTGACCCTTGCCTGCCAATAATCTTCCCCACTGCGCTACTGGGTATGCTCAATGATACCGCATTGGAGCCACTGGGCTTCATCTGTGCCTCTACGGCTGCCTCCACGGCGGCCCTTGCGCGAGTCACTGCCTCGTGTCGACCAGCAATTACCACTATCTTCCCATCTGTCCCTTGCGCGCTGTCCTTAAACCTGATACGAGTCGAGGTACTCTCTTCGACCTGCCGTACGTTGCTTCCTTTCCTGCCAATGACACGCCCTACCGCCTTACTTGGTATGGGAAACTCAACCGTCGTCGGCTGTTCAGCTTTCGTCACTACACCTACACTCGGGTTATCTTCTCCGTTACTTTTGTTATTTCGCAGGAAAAGTAACCAGTATATGACAGCTACCAAAGACAAGGGCAACACAAGAAGACATAATCCAATAAACACAGACGCACGTTTGGCCATTGCTGTTTTTAACACAATAACGTTTATATCACATGCATGCGTACATGTTTTTAATATTAACTCTTCTCGAGGCGATCAAGGAATTTCTCAATGAACTGTTTCGACTGCACTCCGGTGAAATGTGCCGTACTCTCCCCAGCCTTCACGCCGAACACCGTAGGTACCACGGATACCTGTGGTGCACAAGTGCGTAGTACTAGCATGGAAGAGGCTGCGCTGCATTCACCTTGTAGTCCATTGCCAGATCCTGCAGCGAGTCGATGTCAACTTTTGCCAGCTCCACACGGCCACCTCTGTTCTGCACAGCGCCTTCTAGTATGGGGGCTAGGGTCTTGCAGGGACCACACCATCTACACAACAAGCACATTACGCTCGCCATTATCACCAATGTCGTACATACTCAGCGTGAAAGTCGACGACAACCGGCTTTTTCGAACCTAAAACTTTCTCCTTAAAATCCGCCTCGCTTTTAATCTCTATCAGGTTCCTTGAAGCGGACAAAGTCACCCCGCGCAGCGGCACAACTGAAATCGACTTGTAGATTCTACCGCCCCTGAACAGTGCTGCCATAGTATATGGGGTTAAAGGATCAGTAACTTGGCAAACATTGCATTAGGTCTATTCACTAGTCAAAAACACGTGCTTGCGGTCCGCTTTGGAATGTGCTTAGCTTAGGAGTGTTGACGCTACCTAAGAGTTTACCCCTCTCATCCCCTCCACAACCCTATGTGATACTAGCATAAGAAACGGTCGTCTCTCTGGTGTTGTGTTGTGTTGGTGTTCTGTGTTTGTACAGCGTGTGTGTTTGGTCTTTCGTAACGCTACCTGTATCAACTCTCGTGAATGGATCTTCCTTCTGAATTTGCTGTTTCCACGGGCGGACCTGTAGAACCACCAAGGCCAGAGAAAGATCCCGATGCCATTAAGTTGTTTGTGGGACAAGTGCCGAAGACGTTTGACGAGAAGGAGTTACGCCCCTTCCTGGAGTCGTTCGGCCCAATCTATGAACTGACAGTTTTGCGCGATCGGCTCAGCGGTGCTCACAAAGGTACCACCCATTTACGGCAGTGCGTTGCCTTGAGCTAAATAGTTACCCTTGCAACGATATACACACTTCGCGACATGTTATTTCACGTTCTAAACGTTGGCCCCCCCCCCCCCAGGGTGTGCCTTCGTGACGTACTGCAAAAAGCCAAGCGCAGAACTGGCCCAGATGGAACTGCACGATAGACACGTTCTACCAGGGGTCAGTTACCCAATTGTTGGCTTTGTCGGTTGAGGGGTTTTATTCGGCTTCTCTTTGGCTCCCAGATGACCAGACCTCTGCAGGTGAAACCAGCGGGCACCGACGCGCGCTCAGGTGAAGAAAGCTACTAACGAGACATGCCACCACTTCATGGAACTTTTTTTCTCTCTCCAGAGCTTCGTAAAGTTTTTGTAGGCATGCTGTCAAAGACTTGCAATGAGGAAGACGTTCGCAAGATGTTTGAGCTCTATGGAGCTGTGGAGGAAATAACAGTGCTGAGGGATAAGGATGGCACACACAGGGGGTGTGCCTTCATCAAGTTTGCTACACGACAGCAAGCTCAGGCTGCTATCAACAAGATGCATGGAAGCCAAGTGATGCCTGTGAGAGTGAGAAGAGTGTGGAAAGATTGTGGGCTAGTAAGGGAGTGTGGAGGTGGACCAGTGAGGGGAGTGGAGAGATTAGTGGACCGGTGAGAAGCGTGTGAAGGTGATGGTGTGAAGGTGATGGGTTAGGGAGTGCGGAGGTGGACCGGTGAGTGGACTGGTGAGGGGGTGGAGAGAGATTAGTGGACTGGTGAGGAGCGTGTGAAGGTGATGGGTTAGGGAGTGTGGAGATGGACCGGTGAGTGGAGTGGTGAGGGGAGTGGAGAGATTAGTGGACTGGTGAGAAGCGTGTGAAGGTGACAGGTTAGGGAGTGTGGAGGTGGACTGGTTTGGCAGTGTGGAGATAGATGGTGAGGGGTGTGTGGAGGTGGAGTGGAGAGATTGATGGACTGGTGAGGGGAATGTGGAGGTGGACTGGTGAGGGAATGTGGAGGTGGACTGGGAGGGAGCACTTGGGGAGGAGCTGGACTAGTGTGGATGTGGACTGGTGAGAGTGTGGAGGTTAGACTGGTGAGAGTGTGGAGGTGGTCTGGTGAGGGGTACATAAGATAGTTATTACTAGTTAGTACTAGTCAGCTACATATACTCTCCACCCCCCGTGGTCGTGCAGGGAGCATCCTCACCTCTGGTGGTCAAATATGCAGACACAGAGAAGGAGAGACAAGCGCGCAGAATGCAGAAGGCCATGCAACAGTTTGCACAGCTCAACATCAGTCCACTGGCTCTTGTTCCTGGGTACCCGTACTTCTATGCCCAGGTTAGTGCACTTATTTACGTGGGTTCGAGGTGATGTAATGGCCACGCCCTTTTTCCCTGTAGCTCCTTCAACAGCAGGCGGGCATAAGCACACCGCAGGCCGCGTATGGATCATCCTCGGTGGGTGTGGCCAGCCTACTTAGCCCCACCTCCCCCACCCACGGGGCCAGCCCTTTGAGCTCAGGTAGCAGTGGAGCGGGGCTTCCTTCCCCTAGTCCCCTGGGCCTCTCCACCCTCTCCTTTGCGGCCAATGGCCTTCCTGTTCTGTCCCCAAATGGCCTTGAGGCCTCTGAACAGCTGCAATCCCCTCTAAACAGGTAAGTACGTGGGTACGTGGGTACGTGGGTCACTTGTACCTCTGGTCTTAAACCCCACAACCCAACCGATCCTGGTTCCCAGTCCGCTCCATGCCTACTCCCCTGGGCTTTCCCAGTACAACACGTCTTACACGTATGCTGGTGGCTTTGCGGGACAGCAGCAACAGCAGGCACCCCAGAAGGAGGGTCCTGATGGGTGCAACCTTTTTATCTACCACCTCCCCCAAGACTTTGGCGATGCGGATCTTTACCACCTGTTCATGCCTTTTGGAAACATCATCAGTGCCAAGGTGTTCATTGACAAGATCACACAACAGAGCAAGTGCTTTGGTATGTGAGAGGGAATATGTGATAGGGTTTAGGTGGGTATAGGTTACCTCGGTTTGGGGGAGGGGGGGGGGGGCAAATTTTCATTTCAATCTTCTAGAGGGCAGTTTTAAAAATTGATGTATAGTCTGTAGGTAGGTGTGTTGTGATGGTGTTGAAGTAAGGTGGTTGTAACATTTTTATGTTTTCTCTATTGCAGGATTCGTCAGTTACGATAATTCCCAGTCTGCTGTTAGTGCTATCCACGCTATGAATGGCTTCCAGGTGGGGCCCAAGAAACTAAAAGTTCAGTTGAAGAAGCCGCGAGACCGTCGACTATAGTGTTGTTGCAGGTATCGGCCCAGACCATGTTGACCTGAGGGGGGGGGGTTCCCTGTGTATAAGGGGGGTTCCCTGTGTCTAAAGGGGAATTCCCTGTGTGAGGGGGTTACTTATGCTGCTCTTCCACCCGTATGCAGGTGCAGTGTGTAATCTTGTTCAGTGGGGCTCTGTCATTGTGTTGTAGTCTATACCTCTTGTCTCTTCTTAACTCAACATAGTCTAGTCTTTTATGGAGTCTTCTACATGTAGTGTTTAGTTATTTTGTACAGTTGTGGTGTTTTTGTGGTGTGCTGTTTTGACACAACAGTTTGCAGCAGTTTACTTAACCTTAACCTTGTCCTGTTCGGCCATATTGATGATGGTCTTTATGTGCACTAGCAAATGACCTTATATGGCTGCTCTTCTGGAGTGATTGTAATAGAGTGTGTAGATACGTACATAACAAATCAATAAGAACAGCTTGTTATGGGCATTATGCATGTAATGATGTCTAGCAATTGTACATAAACAAGCACACAGTGAAGTTAAACAGCTACTCTATCCTGGAGAGCAGGGTCAAATTCAATATACGTACACATTATTATAATAAGAAGCCTTAATTTGCTCAACTTGTAAGAAGTGGGGGTGTCTCCAGGAACAGCTGCTCAGCCTCAGAGATCAAGGAAACACAGCAGTAATGATGGCAGGTGGGGATATCAAAGGTTTGTATCCCTTTGGTTGTTGAGACATATGGTGCATTGGGTCCAGAGGGCTGTGAAGAGTTCTGCTCAGTTGCCATCTAGCTAGGCGCAATCACCTGCTCCGAGCCAGTCTGTCATTGCACCCCTGCCATGTATTTGGCAGACCTTGTGAGATCAGTGGCCATTCTTAGCCGCACTATGAACTGTTCTGTGTTCTTTGTGTGCTATGTTATCATATGTAAGACACTTCTTACATATGGGGTCGATCGAGGCACCTGGCGCAATATTATAAAAATTTTCCAGGAAGGAGTATCGAAGTTGAAACGTGCAATAAATGCATAATGAAAAATTCAGGCCACCATGATGGCCACCATGATGGACAGACTAATTTCCAGTCCGTAAGGAAGAAGTTGTAGAGGACATAGGGTATCAAAAAATATGCACTAGGTCCCTTTTTGCTGCCATGATCCCATATAAAATAATTATTATTATTTACTAAAAATTCACAACAAATACAATATAAAGGGGGCGGGGCTAGGTCTTCATCTCCGGCCCTCAGAGCTCCAGGTGGCATCAAGTGGTGACTGGGCCTAGACACCTCATGTGGCTCAATTTGTCCCCTCCTAGGTCATGCACTAACCTGTAAGTGTGGTGGTGATGTAAGGGTCCCTGGAGGGTGGCAAGGCACACCTCATGTCCCCAGTGGGTGGTAAGGCACACCTCATGTCCCCAGTGGGTGGTAAGGCTCACCTCATGTCCCCAGTGGGTGGTAAGGCTCACCTCATGTCCCCAGTGGGTGGTAAGGCTCACCTCATGCCCCCAGTGGGTGGTAAGGCTCACCTCATGTCCCCAGTGGGTGATAAGGCACAACTCATGTCCCCAGTGGGTGGTAAGGCACACCTCATGTCCCCAGTGGGTGGTAAGGCTCACCTCATGTCCCCAGTGGGTGGTAAGGCTCACCTCATCATGGCTTTCAACTGTCTTCTCAGAAGGTCTTGTCAGAACCTAACCAGTTTATGTGTTGCCATGAAGTGTTAGACCTCTTAATCCTGATTCCATCCTGCAACTCCCCCTACCCCGGGGTGACCATGATAACATGGGGGTTGTACACTCACGGAACGCTTAAGTAAGCAATAATAACCACACCCCTGTTATGACCACACCCCTGCTCATAACCACACCCCTGCTCATGACCACACAACTGGTTTTGACCACACCCCTGCTCATAACCACACCCCTGCTCATGACCACACCCCTGTTAATAAAATGTCAGGTGGTGGGCACCTCAGGGGATTCCTGGTGTTGTCCATGACACACTTGGTGCCATAGTGACCCCATCTTGGTCACCATGGTGACTTCACCTTGGTCACATTTGTAAAATGTTTGCAGAAATCTTAAAAGAGATATGAATTTGTGCTTAATAATGTTTGCCTTGTCAAAGTACAAGGGCTTAGTAACAACTTATGGTAGCTGGGGAAGAGGTCTGGGGAAGAGGGCACGTGATATCTGCTGGAGGCTCAGCCTCCATAATGATGCCACATGAGAAGGACTTATCTCAAGTGGGTCCCCCCAATACACTGAAGGTGGTCCAATTGGCCTTCATGCTGGGGGGGGGGGGGGGGGGGGGGGTTGTACGTCATAACATGTTTAGAGATGTGTTGCATGTTGAAACCATAACTTTGCTCACTAAAGCTGCTTACATTTGGACCAAAGTGGCCACATCAGTCATTAGATAAGGTTGTAGTTGTTGCCTTTGATGTTCCCGCCATATTGCCGCTTAATTAAGCAATTGTTTTTTGGAAGCTGGAATGGTTGTAGCAGCTAACTTAGCCCCCCAAGTAAGGAAACATCAAAAGCTATTGATCAGAAATGCACCCCCCCCCCCCCCCCCCTTCCCTCCCCCCCCCCCCCCCCCTCCCCCTCAAAGTCTGGGAGATAACACTTCAGATGTTTTGTGTCAACAGGCTTCTAGCCATGTGACTAGTTCTTGTAGGCCAAGGGCAGTGGTACTGGTAGAACTATCCAGCAGGCTCAACCTACGCCAGCGCATACAAGAGAAGAGGGGGGGCAAAATTCCCCAGGACCGAGCCATTAAGGGGGCAGGGTCTTTTAGAGCCACACCCTTTAGGCAATGCCCCCGGGCTGGTAGTAAATGGCTTCTTCACAGCTAGGTCGTTCCAAACTTGCAGCCTTTTTTTTGGGAGGGGGGGGGGGGGGGGGGGGGGGGGGGAGAGAACGGGGGCCCAGACCACTAAATATATTAGGGGCCCAGAGAAACATTTTTGACCCGGGCCCCGGTTTTGAAGGCCCTGAGTCCTGAACTTACATGTAACACGAAGCCATTCCCTCAGATGTGCAATGGTCACCTTAACACACATCGTTGGATATGTACGTTTGTGCACCAGACGATAAGACTATCCGGAACTGCGCCCTGTCAGTATGAAACACGAAAACTAAACTTTTCTAGACTGTTAGGCGCTAGATAGCTTTGGGTATGTATCAATGGGAAAGGTGTAGATTATCTCTCAGAGTCTGGTTCTTTTAAGATCGAGTGAAATCAAAATGTCCTCGAAAATGTCGGACGGGCCTAAATAATAGTACCGTTAATTGTATTTTTCATAATAAACAGGCAAGCAAGAAAAATATTTGAAAAGAATGGCCGCCGGTGATACAGTTTGTCCAGAATTCGTCGATTTGGACACTTCTATGCTAGTAGTGGCATCGTCAGATCAGTACGGGTTACCGGGATCTTCCAAAAAGAATTTCAAAGATTACATTGGAAGTAGTACGTCTCGCAAATCATACACTACAGAATTCAAGCTGGGGGTTGTTGAGTGGGTTGAGACCCACTGCAGCAGTGTGCGAGCTGCCTCCAAACATTTCGGTGTAGACAGAAAGCTGGTGCGTATGTGGCTGGAACATAAGCCGCAACTAAGTTCAGCATTGTTGCAGCACGGTCCCAACAGGAGAAAGCTTCATAGCGGGAGGTCTCCCGCCTCTTCGAAGCTTGATCATCTGGCGCTCGAATTTTTGTGCGAGCAAAGGAAGTCAGGCGTGCCCGTTAAAGACAGAGATTTGCAACAGAAGGCCCTCGCAATTGCACGTGATCTGGGAATAGAATCTTTCAAAGCCACCAGCCAGTGGCTTAGGCGGTGGAGGCATAGGTGTGGCGTTCAACTGGTGAGCGGTGTGAACGAGGCTAGCATTCAGATCTCTCTGCCAACAACGCTTCCAACAGCCATGCTGACTCCTGTGTGCCCTGGGGAGGAGGTGGTCCTCCATGCGGATATGCAAAAGCAACAGGCCGCGCCTCCTGATGACCTCCCACCTCCTTCAGGCCCTGTGTACGTAGACCGCTCATCACGTGAACACAGCTACCACAAGTTCTGCGAGGATGCCCACGCCACATTTTGTGATGTTATTGAAAGCCTCGAGTTACCCCTGGGCCATGAGGAGGTGATCGAAGATGAAAGCCAAAGTACAAGTGTGACTGCTCGTGCCCCCCATGCATGTCGTACCAGTTTAAGGTGCCATGGTTACCAAACATTGCTGTCCTCTGACTACACTCACTGTGCAAGCTGCAGCCTTTTGGCTTCTCGTATCTCTGTGCCTGTTTATCCCGCTGGACCAGAGATTGTGTACGTGGATGTGCCCAACTTGGTGTCATCCGCATGGTGATGCAGTGTGTGTATGTGTTCCCATGGTGATGCAGTGTGTTGTGTGTTCCCATGGTGATGCAGTGTGTGTTCCCATGGTAATGCAGTGTTTGTGTGTTCCCATGGCGATGCAGTGCTGTATATGTTCCCATGGTGATGCAGTGTGTTCCCATGGTGATGCAGTGCATGTGCATTAGCCACTTTCAGTTATGTCATTTGTTTTGTGTTCAGAAATCATCAATGATTCATAATGAAAATTCTGTTGCAGTCACTAGATAAATTAACTCAATCACACGAGTACTCAATACTGGTGACGTGGTCCCTCACGTTAGCTCTGACCGTGGTGGTGACGTGGTCCCTCACGTTAGCTCTGACCGTGGTGGTGACGTGGTCTCTCACGTTAGCTCTGACCATGGTGATGACATGGTCCCTCACGTTAGCTCTGACCGTGGTGGTGACGTGGTCCCTCACGTTAGCTCTGACCGTGGTGGTGACGTGGTCCCTCACGTTAGCTCTGACCGTGGTGGTGACGTGGTCCCTCACATTAGCTCTGACTATGGTGATGACATGGTCCCTCACGTTAGCTCTGGCAACAGGCTCAACAACCTCCAGTGAAGCAGGAGATTAGTCTGACTAAGCCTGGCGTTCCTTGACAAGAGAAAATACTCTGGCTACCCTTGCATGCATCATATTAGCTCTGACTAAGGCCCTTCATATTAGCTCTGACTAAGGCCCTTCATATTAGCTCTGGCTAAGGCCCTTCATATTAGCTCTGACTAAGGCCCTTCATATTAGCTCCGACTAAGGCCTTCATATTAGCTCCGACTAAGGCCTTCACATTAACTATGGTGATGCTAGTTAGAAACTTTTAATCAGCAAGGCTGCCAAGGGTCTGGCTTGAGGGCGTGCCTGCCTGCCTGTCAGGCCAATTTATACGGCGTTAAATAATCGTTAGTATATCTTGATTGCAGTTCGACTTATGTCGTACCCAACTGATCAATAGTACACACGATCAGACCGGTACCTAGACTAGCTATGTTGATGGCAATGATTTTTCCTCTGCCTTCCGCTCACCGGCTCAAACCTGCTTCAAACCCTGATCAGTGCGAATACAATTCCCCCCGAGGTACTTGCGAGATTTTTTTTTACCTTTCCGAAGATTAGCGGTAGCACATACACATCACTGTCTGGTCCCATCTCATACATCGAAGGAGAAAGGTTATGCAGTTATGCGGATAAAGCTCTGTGATAAAATATAGCCATAAGCCGTTTGCCAGGGCGGGTCCAGAGAACACTCTACTCTTTCTAGTCGCATTGAACGGCACCACAGGATCAAGAATGAGGGCTCGTAGCTGTACCAAAAAAAGAATGTGTTTGATGACTGAGAAGACATGGTGGGCGTGGTCCGACTGCTGATTACCCAGACCAAGCCATCGCACATTACGGCCTGGGTACGAGCCGCCAGGCAGCCCGCCCACTCACTGTGTGTAAGCAGAGATAATCTATATTATCTCTGGTGTAAGGATGGGAGTATACATATTATTACAAACTTTTATAAATATTGCACTGTGTGGCTAATCTCGCAGGCCCCACTCTGAGATCTTTCGTTGAGCGTGTTGCATCACGACCATACTCGTGCCATTTGCCAAGAAACTACGAATTGTACCGGGCCCGATTCCACGGTACAACGCGAGGAAGCCCCCTCTTTCCTTCACAACTCTTCGCATCCTTCGCACCACGCTCTCGTCAGGGCCATACCCTGACTGGACTTGGGACTTCATGTACTCAAGTGGCCACACGATCCACCATCCAATGGTAGCAGCACCTCCGGACATAAGGAATGGTCCTATGAAGGTTGTCGAGAACGCATCACTTGCGTGTCTCCTTCCCGAATCTACCAAAATAAAATACGTGGTCATAAGCCCTATCGTTCTACAGCACGTGACTCCGAAGCCTCTGTACATGTCGCGAAGCCTCCATTTCTGCTGCGTCTGTCGGCGAACTTTGGCGTACTCAAGGGGAGTCTCAATGATCGCCCGGGCGCAAGATGCTGCAACTCCAGCGATGACAACTCTCGACTGCAGGCCCCCGGTGATTGGAATTTCAAACGTTCCGATCGGATTATTAAGTATGGTGTAGAGAGATTCGAACACGGCAAAGTGAGTGGCGCGGTATATTCCTGATCCAATCAGAGGCGGTAAACAGCCGCGGTAGAGTCCTATGATACCCTGTTCTCTGAGCGTTTTTGCAAAAGCGCGCAGCATTCCACCATCTTCAAAACCCTTCTGTGCTTGCATCTTGGTCTTAATAGTGTCGAAAGGGTGCCCCACGGCCACACTGGTAGTTCCATACAGAACGCCCACACTCAACCCTGGAATAATATAATGCGAACACACTTGATGAGATCATAGCCCCAATTTAAAGGCTTGCCTATAAGTCCTTCCCGTAGCCATCCGGCTCTCTCTTGATTATGGGTCATGTTTGGACACACCCCTTCACCAGCACGCATCATAACGGAAGTACGTCATCATTATTTTTTTATTCATTGTTGTCGTGGCTTAATGATAGTGTATGTCTGGTAGCCTATGTCTGGAGGTTAGACAGCTTCCCGGGACGAGACGACCTAGCATTCTGGTGGTTCTGTGAGCGCTTGTGAAAAGTGAGTCACACGAGAGTGGAGCTTGTGTATGTCCGTAATTACTGTGTGCACGCCGCCATTAGGTGAGCGTGGAGAGTCATTCTGTGTGCTTGTGTTCTACTATTTGACATCAACTGGTCTACCTCTCTGTATACCTCCAGCCCTGTAGCTGATGGCTTTGCAACCACTTCTGGGGCCCGGGCCGCCAATGGCGGACTTCGGCATGGGCGGCATGGGCGGGATGCACACGATGCAAGCACAGTCCCCGCTGTCCGCTAACTCGGCCAGCATCGAGACGTGCACGAGCATCGTACACTCCCTCATGTGCCACCGTCAGGGAGGAGAGTCGGAGCAGTTCGCGAAGAGAGCGATCGAATCTCTTGTGAAGAAGCTTAAGGACAAGCGGGACGAGTTGGAGTCGCTTGTGACCGCGATAACCACTAGCGGTGCGCGCCCTTCGAAGTGTGTGACCATACAGCGGACCCTGGACGGGCGATTGCAGGTTAGTGTAGTGATTGTGTGTGTGATTGTGTGTGTGTGTGTGTGTGTGTGTGTGTGTGTGTGTGTGTGTGTGTGTGTGTATGTGTGTGTGTCTGTGTGTGTGTGCCTGTGTGTGTACATGTGTGTAACATGCACTCAACTCAAACACGTCAATGACCACCATTTTCTTGTCTCTGAAGGTTGCTGGACGCAAGGGCTTCCCTCATGTCATCTACGCGCGCATATGGAGGTGGCCCGACCTGCACAAGAACGAGCTGCGTCACGCCAAGTTCTGTCAGTATGCGTTTGATCTCAAGTGCGACAGTGTCTGTGTCAACCCTTACCATTATGAGAGGGTTGTGTCACAAGGTACAAGCTGTGGGAGAGGGGGGGGGGAGGAGGGGTGGGGAGGAGGGGGGGCGGGGGGGGGGGAAGGTGCACAAGTACACCTGTCTACATGATGAATACCACATGCCCACGTGGGTTGAATATGTCTATGTATTATTGTGGGCATGGGAAGAGCTGCACATGTGTTCAATGATTGTGTGCCCTTGTCTGATATTCATCTGTGTATGTGTGCATTTATGTATGTATTGTGGTGTGTTGTATTAAAGCATGGGGTCATTTTTATGTGTGCAGCTGGTGCAACCTCATCTGACTTCGCAGGCAATGTGGTACATCATATCAGTAAGTTAAACTTGCTGTTCCATAAGGACACACACACACACACACACACAAGCACACACACACACACACACATACACGTGCATGCACACGTGCGCACACACACACACACACACACACACACACACATGTGCATGCCTGAGGGTGACTGTTACACACTTTATAACACCAGCTCCTCCATTAGTCATGGATACTAAACGTGAGACCATGGCTGACGGCAGCCCCCAAGGGTCACAGATGCAAGGTACACGCACATAGCAGCACTCCATGACCACACCTCCTTACTCCCTGACCACACCTCTTCCACTACGTCCAGAGGGCGGAGGTGACAGTATGAGGTACTCTCCTCCGCAGATGGGCTCCAGCATGTACGGCCTGCAGCCCTCCCTCCCTCACCAGGAGTACATGGACACTGGGCAGGCCCCCCAGAGCTTAGGTAAGTCTGCACAATACACGTATTGTGTGCTCACCTCTTTGTGCTGGCAAAACAAAACACATCTCTAGGTTTGATTGCATGGGGGATGTATTGTCATTAGAAGCCATTTGTCCAGACTAAACAAAGGTCATTAGGCATTGGTGTGGGGGGCATTAAATAGGAGTGATAACACAAGGGGTTACTTGTCTTATCAAAGCAATGTCTGGACAGATGCCCTGACTACACGCTCTATAAACCTAATTCAAAGCATGTCTGTGGTTGGAAAAGATATCCATCTGACCACTTCCCTCTCACTCTTCCGCCCTCAAGGAGGCATGCTGGGTTTGGTACAACACTCCTACACAGAGCCATTGCAGCAAATGGTAACCTCAACAGCTCCATCTTCTGCTGTCTGGCCAAACAGCTCTGCGCCTTACAACCCTTTGGCAGGCACAATGTGTTCTCCCCAAAGTGACCCCTTACAGCAACCTCCTGGATACTGTGAGTGTTGTGTCTATGGTGGTGAGAGGCGTAGTGGTTTGATCTGCTGGGTGGAAGTTAAACATTGGCTACTCCCAGGAAATCATTATTTCATGAGTTCACTGTGTGTGTTGTTCTGGTCTTCCATCCTAGTTGGTTCCTTCTCACATCTGCCACCATCACTGCCCCCTTGCCCCCCTTCAAGGCCCACCTCAACCTTTACACCCCTACCCAAACTACCTAGTAAGATGCTAATTTTTTTAAAAAGTTTACACCATATATATTTTCGCTTTTGTACATAAGCTCCAGACTTTTGGTGTACGATAGCGTATTTTGAAATGGACACCCAAGTGGGAGAAATCTTCAAAGTCCCTTCAAGCCTACCGTCAGTCACGGTTGATGGCTATGTGGACCCATCGGGTGGGGACCGCTTCTGTCTAGGCAGACTGTCAAACGTTCACCGTACAGATGCCAGTGACAGAGCTAGGCTACACATCGGGAAAGGTACGTGGAGAGTGACGTTATAGTAGTGCATCCACCCCTCCCTGCCCCCTGCAGGTGTCATCCTGGATGAGAAGGGAGAGGGGGAGTTATGGATCCGCTGTATGAGTGACCACAGTGTGTTTGTTCAGAGCTACTTCCTGGACTACCAGGCTGGTCGTGCCCCAGGAGATGCTGTACACAAGATCTATCCCAAAGCATACATCAAGGTTTGCAATGAAGGGGGTGGGGCCATTCAAATGAGCTTTTGGTCCATTTCATCACCTCCCCCACGTTGCCCCACCCCCACCCCACCCAATAGGTGTTTGACCTCAGGCATTGCTACGAAGAGATGCAAAAACAAGCAGCACAGGCTTGTGCAGCCATAGCAGCACAGACGGCAGCAGTCCGAGGTGAGCACACCTACACACATCACACCTCCACTCATCACCATGCACACATTGCTCATCACCACACACACCTCCACTCATCACCATACTCACATCACATCTCCACTCATCACCATGCACACCCACACATCCACTCATCACACAGGCAATCTGGTGAATCCAATGATACGTATTGAGCCCAACCTCACCAAGGCCATTGGTGTTGATGACCTGCGAAGGCTTTGTATTCTCAGACTGAGTTTTGTTAAGGGCTGGGGACCAGACTATCGCCGCCAGAGCATCAAGGAGACGCCCTGTTGGGTTGAGATACAGCTGCACAGGGCGCTGCAGCTACTCGATAGCGTTCTGCACACCATGCCTTCAGACAATCAGTTACCGGAGGAGATCCATGATCACTACAGTGGAGACCCTTCTTCTTACGATGATGACATCATCCTGCCCTGACGTGCAATCTTCTTCACCCAATCATTAGCAAAAAGGGGTTAGATATATGACTCCAGACTTCTTTCAAGTTCTTTTCATTACAACTTTTTTTTTTTTTAAAATTTACTTTGCACACCTCAATCTGTTAACAATGAAATCATTTATTATGTTATCTGAGTGCAGGGGAAGAGAGAGAGAGAGAGAGAGAGAGAGAGAGAGAGAGAGAGAGAGAGAGAGAGAGAGAGAGAGAGAGAGAGAGAGAGAGAGAGACTCAGAGAGAAAAAAAAAAGGATTATTATATGCTTAACATGTGAAAAATAGCAGGTACAAGACAGACTGCCACAGCCCCCATTGAAAGATAAGCTAGGAATCTGACAGGGAGGTCGAGGTTCAGAGCAGTGTGCCCGTGGTCAAGCGCATCCTCTTCTTCCTACACACAGCAAACAGAAGTTTAGTAAAAGATAACACCAATATTTAGTCACATACCTCATCCAACACGACAAAAGACGATGAGTAGTGGACCTTGTCACTGGTAACTACAGACGTCCGTTTGACACAAACATGATCTATGCCAACCAATTGACACACGAACTGAAGGAGGGTCTTCGACAGAAATGCAGCTGCCATCTTGAACGCAACAAGAAACGCAAGTCCCACCAATAGCCGCGCGAGGGCACACCCACAGAGGCTGAGGTTTGTTGCATAGGCATGTCTGTTCTCCGTAAGGCTGTGCGCTGGTCCGCCACAGTGGGCGCGCCCCAGCGCAAAACCTGTAGCCACGCCCGCCATACAGACAGTCTCAGAAAATACGTAGGTGGTTGGACGAGGATCTGGATGGACGTAGAGCAGTACCAGAACTACAGACAGCACGACCATCGAGCCTGTAGCCGAAGAAGAGAGGTACCAATCTATGTACATGTCCCAATGGAGCCAACCCGCCAACAGCAGGCATCCCAAAATCCCGCCAACCACAATGTCCGCCGGGCTGTGTACGCCAAGGTACATGCGACTGAACATGACCAGAAAGGACCACATAGCGGTGAGGACGAACAGCGACACCAGAGCTGCCAAGGGCACAGAGTTTGCGTGTAAGTATACGTAGAACCATATGTACCACGGTACGTTCACACTGAGCACAGCATGGTGACTTGGCAGTGCCCAGTCGTTGCACCGTTCCAGCGGTACCACCGGGGAGGGGGGTCGAGGGAGACATAGCAAATTCTTGGTTGCCCCCGCGATATAAAACCCGAGGGCCATCAGCATTGTCACTAGCCGGCCAAGTTTGGCGTCAATTAACCACACTATAGCGGCCACCAGGGGTGTGTAGAACTCTTCCTCTCCGAGAAAGCTGATCACCTTCATGGCCGTATTGAGGCGTGGAGTGCGCAAGTTCTGGATGTGCAGCAACACAGGGGTCCCGTGAAGGATGCCGGCAAAGAGTTTGGCGCGTATCCATCGACCGGCGTGTCCTAAGCGATGGATGGGAGGGTAAACCTTCAAATCGGAACTGTGATCACACATCACGTGTAGCAAGAGAAAACGGTAAATTACGTCGGGAATCGTAGAGTAGAGAGACTGTTTTTCTCCAGATCGTCACGTGCCCTGACCCAACGCGGCCGGCATAGTTACGGTACACTCTATTGTTTATCGATTGTTGCCTAACCTTATTATGCACGTAATACAAAGTTTGCCGAATTATCGCGCTGCATTTATTTCATGTCGTCATAACAACGTACGCCATCGTATAGTTTACTTTTGTAGAGAGGATCACAGTGAATATGAAAGCACTTATTTGCGTAATATCGTTATGCGATATATTTACGCCATAGTTAATGATGTAACTGTCATAATAATGAAGTGATAGGGGATTTCCAACTCGTGATGGTTATTACGTGCTTGGACTGGGTACGAGACAGCTCTTTTTTTTTAATTTTTACATCGGCCGATCACCATATGGGCACGTGGAAGAATCTCCCCGGCAACACGCAAATTCACAGACACTTGCTTCGCTCGAGGTCACGCGCATGGTGGCCTTTTATATAAACAGATCTGTTTGACCTTTACTGACCTTTGCTGACGGTACTATCGCCAAGATGGACAAATCGTCTAACGGCGCGACCGTTGTAGAAGAGGATGCTAAGCTTATGGAAAAAGTGAAATACAACAGCCAGAAGGGAGCATTTGGTTTCCTGACTCCCATTGTGTGGGGGAATGTGGCCATCATGATAGTACTCCATTGTATGGCATTAGTCGGCACAATCCTGGGACCACTCGCCAAGTGGCAGTCCATGGTATTCTACTTTGTCTATTACCTGTTCAGTGGCCTCGGCGTCACAGCTGGTGCGCACAGGCTTTGGGCCCACAAGACGTACAAAGCCAAGCTGCCGCTGCAAATCATTTTAATGTGTTTCAACTGCATATCCATGCAGAACGACATCCTGGAGTGGTCGCGCGACCACCGGGTGCATCACAAATACACGGAGACTCACGCTGACCCGCACAACGCCCTCCGGGGTTTTTTCTTCGCCCATGTAGGATGGCTACTTGTGCGCAAACACCCCGATGTTATCACTAAGGGTAAAAATATTGATCTGTCGGACCTGCTGAACGACCCTGTGGTGATGTTCCAGCGAAGACATTACTTGCCTCTTTGCATCTTCTTCACGATAGTCATCCCTGTGGTCGTTCCCTGGTACTTTTGGGGAGAGAGTCCATGGGTCGCCTACTTCACACTGTTTGCATTTCGGTATGTGATGACGCTGCATTCCACATGGCTGGTGAACAGCGCGGCCCATCTGTGGGGAAGCCGGCCATACGATAAGCAGATGAACCCCTCGGACAACCGCTTTGTGTGCGTCGCTGCCATTGGAGAAGGCTATCACAATTACCACCACACCTTTCCATATGACTATTCCACCAGTGAGTGGGGTCCAAGCATCAACATGACAACTGCGTTTATCGACTTCTGCGCTGCTCTGGGGTTGGTGTATGATAGAAAGCAAGTTTCACAAGAAGCCATTGATCGGATTAGGAAAAGGAAAGGAGACCTTTCGGAGTAATAACTGCGTGCGTGTTATGTGTGTGCGTTCTAACCACTAATCGTCATCAAACACCAGTCATTTTATATGCGCGCGAAGCAGCAGGCGCATGTAGTTATGAACTAAGTACTGGGCGTCCGCGCGCGAATGAACTAATTCCGTTCAGAGGACACCCCTGTATGTAAGGGTGTCCCAGGAATGACATCCTGAATGAACGTAACGCTTTTGAATAGGAGTAACTTGTTGATATTCATGCACGTACGGACAGCCACTTTCACTTCCGCGTATAAATAAACCTCTGTCACATTGGTATACAAACCTAATGACACGTTACCAAGACATTATACACAGAATGGTTGTGGGTGAAGCATCCATCAAATGGGTTCTAATTCCTAATAAATGTACATCTACATGCACTAACACTACCACACCACGTCATGGTGCAATGAACTCTTCCAAAGGCAGGGCTGGTAAGACCTTCCCACTACAGCTACCAAATCCTACTCTGTATCCATCTCCCTGACACCATCCAGTTATGACCACCTCATCATTGTCCTGTTGGGAAGGAAAATGCTTACTTGGGATGGCAATAAATAGAACTCTTACCTGAATGAACTTCCTTGTCTCCCCATTATTAAGGGACACTGTCTTGGTGCCCCTCCAGGACAGCTCCATCATGGATCCCAAGCTATCAGGTGTCTGCACAAACAGAACAATCAGTTCTGACCCTTCAGACTCCCAACAATTGCAAATCACTACCACTGTTTATGTTGGTACAATATTGCATAAGACCCAAAGACCAAATTGGTCATGTGATTTGGCTGAGTAAGCCGACACATGAAAAACAAGGTTTTGTGGTAGCAATAGTGTGTGTCATGCATCTCTGAGTCCTCCCACAAACACACAGTGCAGCTGGTTAAACAGCACAAAAACAAGCACACACACAACAAGCCCACACACACATTGAACTGTGCCCTCCAGCAAAGAGATGTGTAGATCTCAATGCCCTCACAAAGGTTACTGAAATTGAATATGTATTTGAAACCACACCTCCACGGCTTTGTGAGTGTTACTGCAAACAGAATCAGGTATGGACATCAAGCTAGTAAAGGGGTAAAGCTAAAGGATTCAACTGATGCCATCAATACAACTGACATTGCCTTAGGTGTGTGTGTGTGTGTGTGTGTGTGTGTGTGTGTGTGTGCATTATATCATCCATTGACCACATCATCATGATTTGGGAATAAAATGTTAAAAGGCTAACTCTTAACCAGTTGAACTGTCTGGCTTGAAGTATGATGTGCCCCTAAATACCTCCCCCCCCCCCCACCTCCCCCATACAACACTCCACTAGCTCAGTCACACACACACACACACACCATGAACTATAAGTGGGAACAGATGTCAGCTGATGATCTTGGCAGGGTGTGCATTGTCATTTGATAAAACAAGTGACTTCCTACGAACCTTTCCACTAATGGTTCCTGACCCCATGAGGTCACCTGGCGTCACGTTGCATCCAGTGATGGTATGGTGAGCCAACTGTTGCTTCATGGACCAGTACATGTACTGAGGGAGGGAGAGGGAGGAAGGGGAAGGAGAGGGGGAGGGAAGGAGAGGGGGAGGGAAGGAGAGGGGGAGGGAAGGAGAGGGGGAGGGAAGGAGAGGGGGAGGGGGGAGGGAGGGGGAGGGGAGGGAGGGGAGGAGGGGGAGGGGAGGGAGGGGAGGAGGGGGAGGGGAGGGAGGGGAGGGAGGGGGAGGGGAGGGAGGGGGAGGGGAGGGGGAGGGGAGGGAGGGATGAAGAGAGGGGGAGGGGAGAGAGAGAGATGGACAGTGTCATAGGAAGATATAATAACCCGTATACGGCCAAATGTGATTGCATAGCAGTCATGCATGTGTGTGGTATAGGGCAGAGCTACGTGGCGCCACAGGCACCAAAGGCGCCTCGTTCAAGCCAAGATGGTGTTAACGAAGGAGAGGGGAGTTGGCGAGTTTCAATGAAGAGTGTCGGGAGGGAGGGAGGGAGGGACAGGTGCAATTTGAGGGCAGATTTGGAGAGGGGGTGAAAAGTTGAAGGGTGTAGTGGGCCTTCGGCCCCCCCAAAACCCAAAGCCCAAAGCCCGAATAATATATCCTAACCGTCACATCTCTGCTCCTTTTATGAATTCAAAGTTCAAAGTGCCCAGTGGCCGTACGTTTTCTTGGCCAGTGTCACATAAGGGCCTCTCCCCTTCCCCCCCCCCCCCCGCCCCCTTGATTTTAACATTTCTAAATAATTCTTTGTTCTGTGTAATGTTCCATCCATTAATTTACAGATGATTTGATAAACTATCACGTCACCTAAATGAACAAATGTTCTGGTACATGTGTCTCCTACTTATCCTTGTTCAGACTTATGTTCAAACATAATAATAGACGCCTTCCTTTCTTCATACGTCGTCATACATTTGAGTCATAGTGGCACGCGGGTAAGTCCATAATCCACACATTAAGTACTACATTCAGGTCTTTGATACTGGCAGAAGCACCCCTGCATTTTCAGATCTAACGCAGGTATAGCAGCAACGAGTGGTCTTAAGAGCTAAACCATCAAGGGTTAAACCACTAAGGGGTTAAAGGCACTTTTCCCTGCCGAACTGCAGCATCAGGGAACTCAATGGCCTGATATTGCGCAATGCCAACGACAAGGATTCGGAGACTGAAACAGGACTCAATATAGACACCAGGTAGCTACTGACACAATCAAGTCATTACTAATTTTTGAATTAATGTTATGGTCAAAAACCTTTACAGCCCATGTGTGTCAGTTATATAGACGGGCCATGACAGAAGGTTAATGTCAAGTAATATGCCCAAATTGTAGTTATGGTAAGGTGAAGACGTGAAGGTTGCACTGGATCTGATGTGAAATGCAGAAGGCCTACAAGAGCTTGTGTATGAGGAATGGCAGGTGTCCCAAAACACAGGACGACATTAGATCTTACAAGTGATGTTTCAAATTATTTCACCTGAACCACACATTAATGCCATGCACACAGACCACTTGCATTTCAATGTCACATGTGTGTCCAGTGAACCCTAGCTTGTGGATGTCCTGTCAAATCAGTTTAATCATCAGAGAGGCATAATGCAGAGTTTACTGCTAGTAATAGTTTACTGTTAGTATACAGCAATATACAGTAGTTTGGCTCCTTTGTTAGCAGCCCCCTTTGCACATGACGTACCTCACATACACAACAGCTGTACAAGCTGTGACTAGCACCACCTCCTCCATGATGGCCACACCACTACTCTGGTACCTCCCCACACTACCCCCCCCCTTCCCCATGTCACTACCCTGGTACCTTGAAGTTTGTTTTGCTGATAATGGATGGATCTGACATGCTCCCAGCTGAAGTGGAAGAAGAAACAATCCAATGACAACACCCCCCTCCCTCTTGTATCCAATGACAACAACACAACCCTCCCTCTTGTATCCAATGACAACAACACCCCCCTCCCTCTTGTATCCAATGACAACAACACAACCCTCCCTCTTGTATCCAATGACAACAACACACCCCTCCCTCTTGTCCAATGACCACACGCTCTTGTATCCAATGACAACAACACACCCCTCCCTCTTGTATCCAATGACAACACACCCCTCCCTCTTGTTACTTGCTTTTAATTCCAACTTCCAGGTTTATGTCAAAATTGAAAGCATCACTATGTCGTAAGTAAGGCAGAGGTGTTATCTCCTGATGATGGAAACAATTAAACACCAAACTGTAAAGATGGAAAAGGAAGTGGGAGGGGCAAGCAGAAGGAAGTGGGCGGGGCAAGTAGAAGGGAGGGGAGAGGCACATACTGGAAACAGGGTGTAATTATGAGGATTACAACACCCTTAGTGCAAACCTACATACCTATTTAGTGCACACTTCCATACCCCCTATGTAGTACACACCTCTATTTACTACTGTACCCTATTTATAGCACACCTCCATATCACTATGCAGCCACCCAATGTCTATGGGAATTGGCTTGAATAGGTTGGCAATACATGTACAGTAATTCAATTTAGTCCTTCACAGGAAAAGAAGCAGTAAGAAGTTAAAACTGCAGCAGAGGCTTTAATTAGAGAAATATTACTTACTTGGACCACATTTGGCACCAGGAATGGAGCTAGGGCCTCCATTGTCACCACCCACGGGGATATGGTGGTGCCAAAGTTCTTGGCCAGAAAGGGTCCCAGAGGGACATACTCCCACTTCTGCAGACAGGTTGAAAACAGTGGACATATAAGGTGGTGATGGTGGTGGTGCCCCATACCTCACCCTCACCACCACTCATCACCAATAATGGACATGGTCTAATAATGATTTGTAGTGCACACACTCAGCTCCATCAGGACATCATGCATATTCGCACACCAGGAAAAATAACTACTTCATCTGGAAACTGTTAGCTTTAGCAGCGAACCCTATCCACACCTCTGTGTGTGGTTCTATCCACCTCTGTGTGTGGTGCTATCCACCTCTGTGTGTGGTGCTATCCACCTGTGTGTGGTGCTATCCACCTGTGTGTGGTGCTATCCACCTCTGTGTGTGGCGCTATCCACCTCTGTGTGTGGCGCTATCCACCTCTGTGTGTGGCGCTATCCACCTCTGTGTGTGGTGCTATCCACCTCTGTGTGTGGTGCTATCCACCTCTGTGTGTGGTGCTATCCACCTCTGTGTGTGGCGCTATCCACCTCTGTGTGTGGCGCTATCCACCTCTGTGTGTGGTGCTATCCACCTCTGTGTGTGGTGCTATCCACCTCTGTGTGTGGTGCTATCCACCTCTGTGTGTGGTGCTATCCACCTCTGTGTGTGGTGCTATCCACCTCTGTGTGTGGTGCTATCCACCTGTGTGTGGTGCTATCCACCTGTGTGTGGTGCTATCCACCTATGTGTGTGGTGCTATCCACCTGTGTGTGGTGCTATCCACCTGTGTGTGGTGCTATCCACCTGTGTGTGGTGCTATCCACCTCTGTGTGTGGCGCTATCCACCTCTGTATGTGGTGCTATCCACCTATGTGTGTGGTGCTATCCACCTATGTGTGTGGTGCTATCCACCTATGTGTGTGGTGCTATCCACCTGTGTGTGGTGCTATCCACCTCTGTGTGTGGTGCTATCCACCTCTGTGTGTGGTGCTATCCACCTCTGTGTGTGGTGCTATCCACCTCTGTGTGTGGTGCTATCCACCTGTGTGTGATGTTATCCACCTCTGTGTGTGGTGCTATCCACCTCTGTGTGTGGTGCTATCCACCTCTGTGTGTGGTGCTATCCACCTCTGTGTGTGGTGCTATCCACCTATGTGTGTGGTGCTATCCACCTATGTGTGTGGTGCTATCCACCTCTGTGTGTGGTGCTATCCACCTCTGCGTGTGGTGCTATCCACCTCTGCGTGTGGTGCTATCCACCTGTGTGTGGTGCTATCCACCTCTGTGTGTGGTGCTATCCACCTCTGTGTGTGGTGCTATCCACCTCTGTGTGTGGTGCTATCCACCTATGTGTGTGGTGCTATCCACCTATGTGTGTGGTGCTATCCACCTATGTGTGTGGTGCTATCCACCTCTGTGTGTGGTGCTATCCACCTCTGTGTGTGGTGCTATCCACCTGTGTGTGGTGCTATCCACCTGTGTGTGGTGCTATCCACCTCTGTGTGTGGTGCTATCCACCTCTGTGTGTGGTGCTATCCACCTCTGTGTGTGGTGCTATCCACCTCTGTGTGTGGTGCTATCCACCTATGTGTGTGGTGCTATCCACCTATGTGTGTGGTGCTATCCACCTCTGTGTGTGGTGCTATCCACCTCTGTGTGTGGTGCTATCCACCTCTGTGTGTGGTGCTATCCACCTCTGTGTGTGGTGCTATCCACCTCTGTGTGTGTGGTGCTATCCACCTCTGTGTGTGGTGCTATCCACCTCTGTGTGTGGTGCTATCCACCTCTGTGTGTGTGGTGCTATCCACCTCTGTGTGTGGTGCTATCCACCTCTGTGTGTGGTGCTATCCACCTCTGTGTGTGGTGCTATCCACCTCTGTGTGTGGTGCTATCCACCTCTGTGTGTGGTGCTATCCACCTCTGTGTGTGGTGCTATCCACCTCTGTGTGTGGTGCTATCCACCTCTGTGTGTGTGGTGCTATCCACCTCTGTGTGTGGTGCTATCCACCTCTGTGTGTGGTGCTATCCACCTCTGTGTGTGGTGCTATCCACCTCTGTGTGTGGTGCTATCCACCTCTGTGTGTGGTGCTATCCACCTCTGTGTGTGGTGCTATCCACCTCTGTGTGTGGTGCTATCCACCTCTGTGTGTGGTGCTATCCACCTCTGTGTGTGGTGCTATCCACCTATGTGTGTGGTGCTATCCACCTATGTGTGTGGTGCTATCCACCTCTGTGTGTGGTGCTATCCACCTCTGTGTGTGGTGCTATCCACCTCTGTGTGTGGTGCTATCCACCTCTGTGTGTGGTGCTATCCACCTCTGTGTGTGTGGTGCTATCCACCTCTGTGTGTGGTGCTATCCACCTCTGTGTGTGGTGCTATCCACCTCTGTGTGTGTGGTGGTATCCACCTCTGTGTGTGGTGCTATCCACCTCTGTGTGTGGTGCTATCCACCTCTGTGTGTGGTGCTATCCACCTCTGTGTGTGGTGCTATCCACCTCTGTGTGTGGTGCTATCCACCTCTGTGTGTGGTGCTATCCACCTCTGTGTGTGGTGCTATCCACCTCTGTGTGTGGTGCTATCCACCTCTGTGTGTGTGGTGCTATCCACCTCTGTGTGTGGTGCTATCCACCTCTGTGTGTGGTGCTATCCACCTCTGTGTGTGGTGCTATCCACCTCTGTGTGTGGTGCTATCCACCTCTGTGTGTGGTGCTATCCACCTCTGTGTGTGGTGCTATCCACCTGTGTGTGTGGTGCTATCCACCTATGTGTGTGGTGCTCGTGATGTATGAGGCTCACTGCTTACACCCCCCCCCCAGTGACACGCCCACTTGATCACAAGTGACACAGCGATCCTTTGCTGATGTGCTAATGTCCTCAGATGAACAAACTGCTACTGTACAGGTATGGTGGTACAGGTATGGTGGTACAGGTATGGTGGTACAGGTATGGTGGTACAGGTATGGTGGTACATATGGTGGTACAGGTATGGTGGTACAGGTATGGTGGTACAGGTATGGTGGTGCAGGTATGGTGGTACAGGTATGGTGGTACAGGTATGATGGTACAGGTATGGTGGTACAGGTATGGTGGTACACAAACATGAACAATGTACATGGTCACAAAAACACACACAAACACATCCACAGAACACACATGCACTCACACTCAAGTCACTCACCTGAACGTCCCTTGCGCTCCAGTCATTCATCAGAACCATTCCAAATATATGATCTTGGGCTTGTGAGATTGGAATAGGTCTGCCAAGACTGCTTGCTGGGCCAATGAAAAAAGCCTGGTCAACAAGACAACCAAAGAGTGACTACCAGGATAGAGCCACAGGGAACAGAACAGTTTACCATCTCTACTTCAAAATCAAGCAGCTTGCAAGGTCCAAACACAGGTGGCTGGTCTGAGTGTATCAGATGTACAGCTAAAATAACACGACACACACATACACATGCACAACACACATACCACACACAACACACACAACACACACACACATAACACACACAAACATCACACATACCACACACAACACAAACACAACACACACAAACATCACACATACTACACACAACACATAGATACGGCCATATCCAAACCCCATTCTGTAGGTACCCCATTCCAATACCATCATTGGGTCTAGTCTGTCCATTAGGTCGCCTGATTGGTGTGCCTGAAGCCACAACTGATGAAGCGCGTCCATGGTAACCAACTGGTAGGTGGAGCCTTGGCAGACATACAACAGATCAGTAAGGGGCACCAAGGCATAACTTGACCCAATGCAAGTGTATATTGACCCAATGCTACCTAGGAAGCCCACACAATGACTTCAGACTTTTATATGATACTGAACACACTAATTACAACATATGAGAAATGTTGGAAGAATTAATTAACTGAAATTTCTTTTCCAGATTAATCTACATCTTAAAACCATGCAGTAAAAACTACAATACAGACATAGTGTCTATAACTTTAAAGGAAGGATTTATTTTTAAAATGTGTAATTAATTTAAAAAATGCATTATCATAGTTATTAAAATAATCAAATTGAGCAGTTGATAATCAGAGGAAATTTTTATAAGGTAGACATGTGACACAATATAATCACAGAGGCATTTCTTTGATAATGTGACATGAAACAGCACAGACCATGTCACGCTGTCAACTCTATATGTAAGGCTTTCACCAACTCTTGAATGAAGGAATGCCACCTCTGGATCAGCCATTATCACGTGCTCAGAAGCATGAGTGCATCTGTTTATATAAAACCCAATAACGCGCGCCCTGTGACTGCATGCTGTCAGCTAAAGGCGACTGACCATACACTAGGCAACAATGTTGCATGCAACTCAATGAATCCAATTATATTTTCAGTAAAACATTAGTTTACAGTTATTTTACTACAAAGCAAATTCACAGTATGTAGCCTAGTGTATGGTCACCATGTAGCCTAGTGTATGGTCACCATGTTGCCTAGTGTATGGTCGCCATGTAGCCTAGTGTATGGTCGCCATGTAGCCTAGTGTATGGTCACCATGTAGCCTAGTGTATGGTCACCTTAACGTGAGCTGAGCGTGCACACAACCGTTCTGCCTGTCCGTTGCTACCTGTTACGTCACATTTTGTTTCAAAGAAGGTGGTTCACGTTACACGAGCCAGATCAATAATCACATTCATGCATTTAATCAACTGATATGATTGGACAATCTATAGCAACCAAAAAAATTTTTTTGTATCAATAGCGTGCTAATAATAAAGTATTGACTCGTATTTGGTTGCTATGGTGATGTGCTTTAGTTTGTTAAAATACTTTTGGCAAGTCTTGCCTTGGAGGTGCTCCTTAACAAACAAGCCATGCACCAAGGTGTCTTGCCTTGGAGGTGCTCCTTAACAAACAAGCCATGCACCAAGGTGTCTTGCCTTGGAAGTGCTCCTTAACAAACAAGCCATGCACCAAGGTGTCTTGCCTTGGAGGTGCTCCTTAACAAACAAGCCATGCACCAAGGTGTCTTGCCTTGGAGGTGCTCCTTAACAAACAAGCCATGCACCAAGGTGTCTTGCCTACCAGTTAGGCATGAGAGCATTGTCGGGACCCCTCAGCATTATGCCCAGGTTTGTGGCGTGTTCACGTGATGAGTAGAAGTCTGTGTAGTCTCCTAGCAACCATTAGTGGTCATTAAATGGGAGATGGGAACAGAGCCATGTATGGTCGTACCAATGTGAGCTGGAAGGTGCATCGTCACACGGCTTTGGTGTATTAAGCACCTGGAACCAAGGGAGGAGGGAGGTAACAGGCAGTGGAGGGTCCAACACCATCTTACCTCTCTCTTAGTGCAGCGTCATCTCTCAGGGAAGGCTGTGGGTACAGCTGTCAATAGGTCACCCTCCTCCATGTTTACTCTTACCTCATCCTTCGACAGAAGCTTCTGTAAAACTGAGCGCGTCTCTGTCCAAACGTTGCGACCAAGGGACATAAAGCCATTGAGTGATTCCTCTTGGAACACCTTGCCATAGAGCAGTGTCATAAAGCAAAACAAACACGCACACACGCACACACACACACACGCACGTACATTACTATACAATCACATACACACATACATACTCACATACACACAAACACATACACACATACATACTCACATACACACATACATACTCACATACACACAAACACATACACACATACATACTCACATGCACACACACACACACGTATACGAAAACACGACACTCACTTGCAAGCAGTTCCTGAACAACTCTCCAGTAAAAAATACTGGCGCGACGACGGAGATATCCAGAACATAGTCGCCTATAGCAACACCAATTCTCCTGCGAGGCTGAGAGAACGAAATAACTGCACATGTCAATGTATCTTTTTATCCCCTCTATGCCCCTACGCTGTCAGTAGTAGAAAAAATTCCGTAAGGAAGGTTCTGGATGGGAAACGGATGCTCCTCGTGAAGCAGGACGAACGACATGTCTGTCACGTGTTGTTCGTTTTTTATTTTAATTAATTTTACAGGTGGGAGGGGCTCTCGCGTGGTACTTTTTATTTACTAAGGTTGTAAGGATGGACAAAAAGGAGAAGCAAGCGTGCGTTAAGTCGTTAGTCTTCATCTATTACTAATGGGCTTATTCCGCAGGATGTACTCAGTTGAAGATAACTATGGTGCCATTAATGACGAGAAGAAAACGCCCAATGTCAATACCCAAGAGCCACGGGACTTTCAGCTTATCTCCGTCCCCCAAGCTGCCGTAAGCAAAACATTTACTTCAGCAGCTGTCTTTGCAAGAATGCTCACCTCTTCCCCCGCTTATAGCCCGCCTTTAGTTTCCGTAAACTGTGGGCCTTCACAGGTCCCGGTTTTCTAATGAGCATCGCATACCTCGATCCAGGGAACATTGAAAGCGACCTCCAGGCAGGCTCTCTCGCTCAGTACCAGGCATGTGATTGCATGTTGTTTACGTGTGTGTAAAGGCGGGGGCGGGAAAGGGTACGCGATCACGCTGAATGAATGGATTACCTCACACACACACAACACACACACACACACACACACACACACACACACACACACACACACCACGGTCATAAAATAGTTGCTGTGGGTGCTGTTTTGGTGCACGCTCTGTGGACTGATCATACAGGTGAGGGCTTGCACAGGTCAATGTGATGATGTGTCTGTGATGTATGTGACATGTGATGTATGTGACGTGTGGTGGGTATGTATGTTGAGTAGTTACTGGCAGCTAAGCTGGGTGTGGTCACTGGACAGCACCTGGCTCAGGTGTGCAGGAAGGAGTACCCCCTAATACCTCGCCTTGGCCTGTGGATTGCTATGGAACTGGCCATTGTCGGAGCCGACATTCAAGTGATGGATGACAGAGCCTGTTGTTAGGCAATAACTCATAACCCCTCCCTCTTCCTCCTACACAGGAAGTGATTGGGTCAGCATTGGCGATTAATATCATATCCCAGGGAACGTATGTTGGCGTCGTGTGTCCTTCACCATGGTGTCTCAAGGCACCTCCCTCTCTCCCACCCCCTCCTCCCTCTCCCCCACCCCCTCCTCCCATCCCTGCAGCATTCCCCTATGGATGGGATGCTTAATCACAGCCATTGATACATTCACCTTTCTGTTTCTTGAGAGTTATGGTAAGTGGATGGGGAGGATTGTGTGAATACATGTGCAAATGTATACATTACCATTTATGGAAGGTGTTTATATTCATGTGACCAGTGAGGTCTAAGAACATTCCCACCCTTCTCCATCTCTCCCTTCTCACCTCCTCCCCATCCCTCCCCCCCTCTTTAACGTCCAAGGTCTTCGATACTTGGAAGGATTCTTTGGTTTCATGATCATGATGATGGTGGGCATGTTTGGATGGATGGTAGGCGTGGCAAGGGGTGTGGCTTCACTCAACCCATTGCTGCTACACTTATGTCTCCAGTACATAGCTGTTAAGCCAATCCAGGCAGAGGTGGTAAAAGGAGTGTTCTTGGCTCGGGTGCCCAGCAATTCCCTTGAGCAGGTTTGCACACGTATACGCCATCGTGTTGTCATGGTGACAGTTGTAGGCACTTGGAGTGGTGGGTGCGGTCATCATGCCACACAACCTGTACCTTCATTCGGGATTGGTCCTGGTGAGTGTGATGGTGTGATGGGGATACCTGTGAACCTATGACCATTACGTGACCAGAGCCGAGACATTTCAAGAGACGACAAAACACAGATCAAGGAAGGCATTAAGTATAACTCCATAGAGTCAGGTATATTCTTTGCGCGTATCCACCTCTGACCTGTGTCCACCTCTGACCTCTGTCCACCTCTCACCTCCACAGCTATAGCTCTGTTGGTGTCATTTGTCATCAATATGTTTGTGCTTTGTGTTTTTGGAGCGGTACGGTGGCCATTTTGTTTCTTGTTAAACTGTCATTCACATACTCAACATGTGCACACACACACACACACACACACACACACACACACACACACACACACACACACACACACACGCACACACACACACACTCCTGGTACACCAGACTGTATATAGCACAAACCTGGCCACTTATCCTGTGGAACTTCAATCACAGTGTGCACCTGACCAGATCAGTCTTCTGATAGCGCACGAGTGCTTGTACTATGCATTCAATGGAAGGACTTGGATCATATACATATGGGCCCTTGGTCTGCTGGCTGGAGGACAAAGTTCCACCATGACAGTAAGTAAATATGAAGGTCTGAGTGTCTCCTCCTCCACCCTCCTCCTTACCCCTCCCGCCTCCTCCACCCTCCCTCCTCCTCCACCCTCCTCCCTCCCCCTCCCTCCTCATCAGGGCACATATGCAGGCCAGTTTGTGATGGAGGGGTTTCTGGACATCAAGTGGGCTAAATGGAAGAGAGTGCTACTGACACGCTCCATCGCCATAGTCCCCTGTGTCATCATTGCCATAGCTGCTCACAGCCGCCTGGACGCTCTGTCAGAGTGGATCAACGTGGAACAGAGTCTGTTGGTAAGTGATCCGTACCCGTAACCCGGCTCTGCCACATTTATTGCTCTCCTTCCTTCCCTTCCCCTCTCCATCCCCTCCCCCTTATAGCTGCCATTTTCACTTATTCCCATTCTCCAAGTTACCAGTAATAGAAGAATTATGGGTGACTTCACCAACTCCTGGTGAGGTCTAACGTGATAAATGCACTTAAGTTTAAATATGCCAACACATACACATACACACACACATGTGCAAACACACACACACACACACACACACACATACACACACCACCTCAGGTTCTGGATAGGACTGGCCTGGTTTATAGGGACCATCCTGCTCTCCATCAACATATACTTTGTGATTGACTACCTTGTACGGTTATTAATCTATACCATCATGACTTCAATAACCAAATTTGTGTTGCAGATACTCCAAGGCCCTTGGTACCAACACCTGATTGCAGGGATTGGTCTCACCTTATATGTCTTCATGCTTCTCTTTTATGCAAGTGCATTTTTAATTTGTTACTGTCCTCACCTAAACTTTTGATTTCAGCTTGTGTACCCATTGATCGACTTTGCTGTGAAGAAGTATCGTGGACAAGTAGATCCCGTCGCTTAATGGTGGTGGTTGCTATGGATGTTCTTAACTGTACTTTTCCTGTGAATTGAATTGTTAAAATAAATTGCATTGTGGTTTTTTTTTGAATCCATTTTGTGTCCATGTTAGGATGTTGTCTGCCGAGTATCGCGTCTATCCTATCGTCCTGAACTGCGAGGGTTGTGTGAGTTTATTAGCAGCACCAGCGCGCCAAATGTTAACATACCCATGGTATCCCGCATATGCGTGTGAAGTGCTGGCTGCGAAGGTTGTGCTGTTGCCGCGCGAGGGAGAATGCTTCAGATAACGTACCACTGGTTAGTTGACACGAACTAGTCTAGCTCGCACAGGAATAAATATTGTGTCCCCAACAAGGGTTTTAAAATAATATCTCGGGGATTAAACGTTTGACGTGCGTTGTTGAAAAGTTTGTCGAACAAGTAGTACCCAGGTAAATCCAGAGGTTTGGGAACACAATATGTATATATATATATTTCCCCCGTGCAACTAATCTAACGGTACGCTGGTGTGTCTTCAGCTTCCTATTGGTAGCAACGATATTCACGACTTCGACGCACCCGTTGTAGTTGAGCGGAATGACGGTACCGAAACGCAGGAAATCTCTCTGAACTTTGCGCAGCAGTTGCCTAAGCTAGATGAAGGTTTGTGCGAGGCGTCCCTACCTACCTAACTATGTACGGATACGTCTCTGCTACGTGTTCTAGTTTCAGAGCAGAACAAAGGGACTGGTCCGCTACGTGACGTGTTACCACCAGCGGTCCAGACATTGGAGCCAGCACCCATACCGCGGCTCACTCCTTCTGATGTTGTAGTTGCAGAAGTCTTACAATGTGAGGTGGTAGTACAAACAGACCACACCGCTCAAAAGAAGAAAGGAATACCAAACCAGGGAACGTGGCTATTGGTTCCTAAACCTGAGTGGGAGGAGTCTGTCACCATGGAGATCGATTTCACTGCGCAAGACGCAGAGATTGCACATGCCCAGTATTATGAACTTGATGGTGATGACGACATCAGTGCCTTCAGCCTTCAAATTAACCCCGGAGAAGCTGGCCCAGAGGTGATACAGCACTTCACTCTAACTGAGTCAGGCTTAGTTGAGGAGTGAGGTGTGTATGCGTGTGTGTGTGTGTTGTGGGTGTGTGTGATCTTAGCTCTCCAAAGATTCATGACAGACTATTTTTGTACATGTACTGATCTGTTGTCACTGAGGGCCTTTGATCAATGAAATGTTGTTACGTCACTTAAACCATATATGCCAACCAAAACTGAAGCCTTTGGTAGATCATAGCAATGTGACCAGCCTTGTGAAGGCTAGGCCTCCTTCCTTATCCCTAGCTGGCCTACTTACCCCCAGGCTCCTTACCCCTAGCCTACTTAACCTCAGCCCCCCACGGCTGTTTGCGGCTGGAAAGTAGGTCGTACGGTACGTGACCAAATCAGCAAAGGAAACCACTCATTAAGAATGGCATGTGTTCCAACATTGTCGGTACCCTTAAATATGTACATAAAAACTATTTCTAACAATTCTAACACATATCTTTATTCTAAACACTCTGTACGCACTCACCAAATACAACAATACTGCGCAACTTGTTTATGTACGGTCATGCGGGAGCAAAAATGGAGGTTACGTTACAAGACTCTTGCGAGCGGACTCTGATAAAGCTAGACACCCTATACTTTCATCATTAGACCTGGATCAACAAGAAAACCCAATCCTTAACCCTTAACGCATTTTCTGAGACACCAAATAGTTTTTTTTTTTTTAATATGAATAAACGACACACGTTATTAATATACATGCATTTGTTAACACATCAGGAATCCGAATGGATTATCACATCACATAATTGCAGCTACACTGCAGGGTGTGCGCCAAAAGGCAAAGAGCAAATGTATACATCCACCATATTTCTCTGCAAAATTGCTACATGCTTTTGGTATTGATACCAGCAACGATGACAAGAGAGTTCATTCTGAACACTTCCGTCCATCCTGCAGATGTGCGTTAGACAGGGTGATCAGTGCCTTGCACAGGAAAATTCACTGCAAATGTGGCACTGCCCCTTGCAGTGGGAGAGGCGTTCAGACCAGGAATGCAAGGTAGGTGACTACACATGTGCCCACATACAATGAAGTGTCGCTATGCATACAGATGTGTGAGCACTTTCATAAAAAATGCAAAAGGTGCACTTGCAAAAGGAGTAGAAAAGCAGCACAATGTCAGTAAAGGGCGCTTTCCAGGAATAACCCCAAACATGATCATTGGATGTGTCAATAAGAGTGCCCCTTCCCCCAGTCATCTCATCTGAGCATCCCTATCCAAGACCTCCTTTAGCAAAGGATAATTGGTCTGTTCTGGACCAACTTGAGTGCCCAGTATGTTTGGACATCCTAACACAGCCAATGGAACTTCCTTGTAAAGGCATCCTGTGCATCATACATTGGGTAGCAACTACAGGCTCAGTACATTGTCCTTGCTGCTATTCATGTGAGGCAATGCACATTAAGCCAGCATCTAACCTGGTGCTCCTGGTGCTGAAGGATGTCCTGGTCCACTGCACAATCTGTACAAGAGATATGTGGGCTGGTATGTATGAGCATCATATGAGTGCACCCCATCACTTACACATGTGGAGCAACGATCAGCTGCTAAACTCATCAAAAGGATCAGTCCTGAGAAAGGTGCATTTCAGCTTTCTACAGGGGGAACAGAACTTAAGCATATTTAAAATATCAGTCATCATGCACTGTTACCATTATGTTCTCACTCATTAATAGCCAATAACATCCATGCACATAACCAAGCATATCGAGAAATTGGCAGTCAAAAGGATTACGCGTATTTGGTAATTGCGTAATTCAATGTCCATAGAAAATGTATCCCATTCAGAAAGCAGAACGCTTTCAAACCAGGCAGGGGGCGGGCGACTTCGTCTCATGGATGTGATTATGTAAGTTGACATCTCTGCTTTGGTCTCGCCCCAACTCCTGACACTGGAGTGGTTCATGTCTCTGCTGCTCACTGAAAGGTCTATACACACACACACACTCCGCCAAATGTTATGTACGGGCTAACCAAGATGCGATTTAAACAGGCACAGGAGACACAAGTGGCTTTATGCACTTTTTTGCGATGTGAAATTATTAAGCCAGGACTGTTATTCAATATGTAGGAAATCGATTCAATGTCTTATTTTATTTGGCTGGAAGTTTTTTTAAGATCAAAGAGAGATTATTGTATTATCTGCAAAATACGTGTTCCTGCAAAAACAGTTAGAAGTCTAGCTTAATCAGAGATGATATCTTAATTAATGATTTACAGAATAAATCGATAATATACTTCAGCTAAGAGTACTAGGATTGATTGAAAAATTCATCACTGGACCTTGGATGAAGATCTTTTATAGTAATAGTGAATGTAAAGGTAACCTTAAAATGGTTCCCATGATTAAGATGTGCACAATAACATTGTGGGACCTGATACAGAAACCAACTTTCTTTCTAACTGCAACATCAAATGTCTTTGGAGAGAAGCTAAGTGAAGTGGATGAGACTCTACTGTGTTTGCAAGCACAATTATCAAGTGATGAGGAATCTCAATTTCATGAAGTTATGAGCTTGGCTGTAAGAAGCACTCTTGAAGTTCTAACCCTAAGGCATTTCTTTTGAGATGCCTTTCAAAGCGTTTGAATTGTTTGTCTCCTTTGTGAGATGATTTTATTGCATGTGCTTGGTACATAATCAGGATGATGTAACGGTCTGGACGGCGTGCCTGAAAGTTTGACATTGAAGTATCAAAAATGATATTAGTTGTATTGTCTTGCCTGATACGAAATGCAAACAGCAAAGTCTATTGGTACCCACGCTCTTCTACCAATGGCAGCGATCCATAAAATTTTTCTGCTTTACATCCGTTGGAAAACGAAAGAGCTGAAGTCATTCCCGTAGGAGATTTTTTATACCTAGATTCGCACAGCAACTTGAAGGTATTCTAGAATGTAATGTAGATTTGCCCTACAAAATGGCCCCGCACGTGATGCTTACGCGCTTCACGCCTACGCATGAAATAAAAGGTATCAAACATGTAACGGGACTGGGTAGAGGAGGGAGTCAACTGGTTATTAGTTCCCAACTGTGGCATTTGATTTAATAAATGTCAAATCCCCTTACGTCCCGGAGGGGTTGTTCCGCATATGGAATTTCCTCTGCATGCTGACCAAAGATGATAAGCTATACCTGCATGTAAGACAACAATTTTGTTGTGACCTGGCTCTGTACAGAGAGTTTCACGAAAGGAGAAAGTTTGCCCCTAAGGCATTATTGACAACAATTGTGTCTAGAAAGTAAGTTGAAGTAATATAAGACATTGAAACTCACGTAGGTACTGGGGAATTTTTTTTTTAATGTTCAGAGGATAATAATATTACCATCATTAGAAAGAGCAAAAAAAGCTGAGTTTAATACTTCTTGCGTCACCCTAGCATATTCGATACCAGAGATACATATCCTCAAAGTGACAACATTTTTAGTACAGCGGTTAATGCGTAATCGCAATAAAAACTGTGACGGTTGTGTTATAACGAGGCGTAACCCGGAAATTTTAATTTCAAGCATTGCACATAAGTGATTCTGATATAGGGAAGACTTTTAAAAGGCTCATCATATAGTTTCCTCACTTTTATCTTTTCATAAAAATTGACAAACAATGAAACACGCACACAATCAAGCACAGTAATATTATTATTCAATATTCAGTGAAGTACATCATTTCCATCCTCAACAAACACTAAATCACCATTTAAATAGCTAGTCCACGAGCATTTCAATAACTGTAATTGTGTTATCAATTCCTTCTTCTTCTGATTCATCTATAGTCCAGTATGTAATTGTTAGTTTTGGTAACTTTGCTTTATGGCTTGTTTTTACAACATGCCCATTGTATATTACATAGGTGAAATTCTCATACCACCTGTGATTTAAGTATATATCTAGCAGAGAATTTAAATCAGTAAGGCTCTTGAAATGAATGTTTTCTGCTCATGTGTAATTTCAGGAAACTCATCATTTAAAGTGCTTTTTTCATTAAATACAGAAGCCATTTCTTCTCCACTTTCCTTCTCTCTCTCTCTCTGGTCAATCTTCTGATGCTTCCCTTGTGCCTTTCATCTTGTACTCTTTTTTGAGTTTCCTCACATTGGTGTTGAATTATTTTCAACTTTTTGAAATTCTTCATTGAGAAAATATGTTAGCTTGTACCAATTTCTAGAAAGCATTTTCTTCATACTTTTAACTCTTCCAATTAATTTACATGCCTTCTTTTGTAAAGCATGTACACTAATACGTCCTCTACTGTGAGTTGCAATGTATGTAGCAATCATTTCCAACTATGTGGCAGTTCAAAACCCTTAGCTGGCTGACTACTGCAGTACCAGGCTGCCGTTGAAAGGTTGACGTCTACGACTTCTTTGTCGATGGTATGATTGTCATGATCATTAGCGTCTGCTGAAACTCTTATTATTTTGGGGTTGTGAACGAGCTCTGCAAGCGCCTTGTCAGATCTCGAGTTCATTGGCGATGGCAAAGCAACTTCCGCTAATAAAGCCGTCATATCGCGCCTGCGGAGTGCGGATCGGTCTCTTGGCTCCTGTTCCACTAGAGCTTGGTTCATCAGCGAAAGGGTTCATCTGGGGATGCCACGCTGTAATGGTACTGAAAAGAACCCGTGGCGTTTGAAACGGAAAACTCGCCGTACATAGCTATCTCTAGTACGCACACCAACACTGACGTCACGCGTGTATCGTATACATTTACTGAAGAATCCAAACATTGAATGCAGTTCTTAAAAATTTTCACTTTTCTGCTTTTGTTGCAATTTTTATCAATGTTACCAAGTGCCCAATAAATTATAAAAAATTATATTGCTACTTTAGGGACCTCTGAGTAGTGTGACATGATTTTCATCTCTTAAGTCGAATTAAATCGGCCATAGTGATGCTAAGCAGCGGTCATATCAAAATCCTTATAAAAACAAACCTATCTTCAAAACGAATTGGACTTAAGAGTTCAAGCATTCCATATACATAGCTCTTATAATGAGTTATCTATGCATCAAAAAATGAGCTCTTAAGTCGAACTATTTGTTGAGTTGTAAGCCAAAAACCTAGTCCTGATGATGCATTAATGTTTTGACCCTGAAAGTTCTGTCTCAAATTGGAATTCTGATATTTTTAGTGATGGTAACTCAAAAGGTATGATTTAAGATATTAACCATGATGTTTTTTAAGATCCTAGTGTAAAGTACCATTTGATGTATTGGTTCAATGATGTTCAGTAACTGGCGCATCGTACAAGGACCGCGGCGCTAGGACTAATCTTTACAAAATTTCGTAAAAGGATAGATGGATGAAGTATCTAGAGGGGAGAATGCTTACCTTGGAGGGGACACAGCGTTTAAGAGTCGAAAATCGTGGGTACAAAATTGTATTCGATTTGAGCAACACTTACGAAATACGATGCGTGTTTTAAAGTTTAAAAACTAGTCTGTCCTATTGCTGACGCATTCAGCAGTCGTTCTGAATGCATGATAAGCCATAATCAAGCTGAATGAAGCTACCAGATCGTTTTTACCAAATGGTGTCAACAGAAAAGTTTTAAATTGCGAACAGAAATTATTTCATTTCACGTCTAGGATTTTACGGTCTAAAATCATAGATTCCCCAGTGCCTACGGCTACAGGTGTTCCTAGTCACATGCATATAAATAATGCGGTACCGAGAACTGTATCACCTACTGTGATAAATACCTCTTCATCCTCATGCTGCTCTGAGACAGGCAAAATCTTGAGGTTTTCCACAAACGATGGAGAGAGAACACAGCATGCACTACCAAATGTCAGTTTGAACAGGGAGAGGGGTGTGTCTTTGAGACCATGTTCTCAAAGACAAGCACATTCCTTCATGGAGACATGTCTGCATGGTTCCCATGTGTAATGGAAGACACACCTCTCTCTGGTGAGTTAAAGTTCGAGAAGCCACATTATGACATTAAGTTTGCAAATGAATCCACCATTCATTCATTATTCCACAATCTTTATGTATAGGAGCTAAATAATTCCCTAACGGACATTGTAAACTGGTAGTCTCGGCCCCAGACCAATATGACGCAATGTTTATCGCAAATGTATAAACAACGCTCATATAGACCTAACACGTGAAGTGTAGGGTCTGGGGACGAGACTAGTAAACTGGATTGTACATGTGCATGTTAACTTTTAGTTCTGTGTAATCCATCAGAGACTTGCAGTACATATAAGTGTTTGTTTGCTACTCTAAATTGAAGTGATTAATGTGTGTCTTAAGTACCCAAAACATAAGATTGCGAAGTAAACAATAAAATGTCTGTATTCTGTACATCTAAGTGTATACATGGGGGCATGCACCCAATCTGTATGACTGATGATGTACAAATACTCCAATGACTGAGTACACTTCTGTAATGTTAATGTACCGTAGAACAAAAGCCTTTAGATTTCTATTTTTGAAAGATTATGCAACTGAAAACAACTTAGAATGTAGCAGGCTGTTTTTGTTCCAAAAGCAGTTGTAGTCCAGTATGAAGTACTTAAGTTGTGATAAATCATGTATCAATTTGGTTGCCTCAACATAACCCTTGTTTGCTGTAATGCAAGGGCTCCACCTTGAAGCACAGCTGTTGTATGCCCAACTGTGGTGTTGCCTCTCGACTCTCTCTCTCATGTCACACACACACACACACACCCACACACCCACACACACACACAGGACTGTCTGTACCTCTCAAGCCCAAAAATATATTTTTAAATCATTGAAAGGAGTTATGAACAATGATATACATGTAATGCATGTCACATACATGTATTCACACTTCTATACTGTTTCTCCCTCCCCCTCTTAATTCTTCCTCTCTTCCTTCACCACTCCTCCGTCACCCTCATCACTCTTCTATCCCTCCTTTCAATATCAACACTGCTATACGTTATAGACCTGGTTCCTTAGACCGATCCTCAAATTGGATGCACACGGAACACTTTAGTTTAGCAACATTTACATTTTCGCTAGTTTATCGTGAGCCAACCATGTCGATGACTGTTAGTGCTCCTGCACCCACTTTTTTACCATTACGTTACAAATAAATTTACGTTTCTTTGATGATGGGCCACTTTTGCATTCACTCGGTTCAGACCTCTTTACCACACATGCTAAGTATGGCGCGGAGAAGTTAAATAATTGATCGGAAAATGACACTCATAATTTACACTGTATTTATTATTAATCAAATGTGGCGCAAATGTGTTAGTAAGTACATATATGTGACATCAACACAAAAATAAAGCTTTCATTTAATACAACCAAAATGCACCACATTTGATTAATAGTAAATACAAATTATTATGCAGTGATGTAATCCCAATGTGATTATGATTTAGGCTAGTGTGTAGGAGGAGGGGAGGTGGTCATTTGACTATCTTCTGCAGCGGAACAGAAACAATGAAAACTATAACTGTTCTGATGGACTAGAGTCAATGAACTATGCAGACATACATACAACACACACACAGTGAGGTTACATCACAGGGTTGGGTCGGACGATCTATGCTGGCATCCTCCACGGAGCAAGTGATGGAGGAAACAGCCCCATAGTAACATAGTCATCAACAACCTGTGGGAAAATGTAATCTGCAGATCACACACACACACACACACACACACACACACACACACACACCTCTTTCAGCAGTTCCAAGTTCACTTCTGGCACCTCATATCGAAAACCAGTAGACTCTATCTTGGTGCCATTTATACTAAGGTGCTTGTTATACAGCAGCTCCTTGTCTATGTATGGGCTTAGGGGCGTGTTCTGCACACCATCCCTACTGCAGGCGGCTGACCATGGTGCCAGGTGCTTCTCATTTGACTCCTCTACAGCACTGGTCATGTTAACCTGAAAGGGTGTGGCCTTAAAAAAAGGGAAATACCCTATGTGAGGGAACTCACTCGTGCCAAGTTTGATAAGATGGTGCCAAAGTAGTCGTGCTCTATTTGGAATAGCTGAGAGACCAGTGTGGAGATCACTCCCTGTGCTAAAATGGAGCAAGGTCAAAGGTCACCCCAATGCCACAAGTGCTCCTCATTTGTCCTTACTGGTACACCCCTTGTCACTGAGGTTGAACACCTCCCCACACTGACCAACATTTCTCAGGTGCCAAAGAGCTCGACTAACATCACTGACATGGACAGTGTTCATTTTGAGATCAGCCGTCCAAAGAAGCTGGAAGGTAAGAGAAGTTCTTACGTATGTTCGTAGGTATGCTTGCAATGATGTTGTCATTTTATAATATAAACAACACTAATAGTTGACACAGTTAATTAACCATTCATTGTCCATGATGGAGTACAATGGCCTATGTGTTCAGGGTTAAAAGACGCCATTTATGAGAAGCCATACATCTTGCCACAAAGCCTTTAAGCATCTCTCCCGTAACCACAGAACAAAGGAACCATCAAGTGATTGCCATGAAGGCATGGCTACATGCCAACTGTTCTCCCCTACATACGGCAGCGCCCCACAATACATTGCTAAAATATTTATTTCGCAGTGACAGGTGAGTTTTGGGGTGGATTCGTGAAGCCGCAAAAAGTTGCTACCCTACCCTATAAATCAACTCTTCATTCAGCTCTCTTTTTACAGAGCCAATTCTTAACTCACTCGTAACGTAAACGGTACCCAACTTTGGCATAACGGCAGCATACACGAGCCTGTTTAAATGAATAACGTATGATTATTTGAAATGTTATGGGTCCGCATATGCTGCCGTTACACCAAAGTTGGGTACCGTTCACGTTACAGGCAAGTTAAGGTATTATCTACCTGTACCTACCTCTTCATCCTCACCTCCCACCATCATCACCCTCACCTCTTAATCCTCACCTCCCACCATCATCACCCTCACCTCTTCATCCTCACCTCCCTCCATCATCACCCTCACCTCTTCACCCTCACCTCCCACCATCATCACCCTCACCTCTTAATCCTCACCTCCCACCATCATCACCTCTTCATTTCCTCATCTCTCACCCTCTCCTCCCCATCCACCGCCTCTCACCACCCTCTCCTCCCATCCACCATCAGCTTACCTTCATCTTTTCATTTAACTCCCTGTACACCGCCCCAATGATGAGCCGGGGGGCTGCAAAGGGCTAACACTGTCAGTTAGAACAGGTAAGTTGTTCACTTACCCAAGCCTTGCTTGTCTCCCACCCCGTATACAGTAGCTGGCCTGACTATGACATAGTTGAGCCTGGTGATCATAAGCATACCACAGCTTACACAGGTAGCTACCAACCCCTCACCCCACCACCCATCTCTGACCCACCACTCACCCTCCTATCTCAGCTAATGCCTCTTCAGACTTCAGTCTGAACTTGTCGACTTGTGTCCATGGGTTGAGTGCAGCACTTTCAGAGCTCTCCTCCTAACAAAACGTTACCATCACGCCCACCCCATAGTTACCACCACACCCACCCCATCAGCTGTGACCACACCCACCTTATCACAGTCATACACACGCGCACAAGACATCTGTATGAATCGCTTCACTCCACTGGCTACAGCCTCCTTGGCACAGTTCACTGTCACATCAAGGACTCTCTCCTTGTATACCTACGAGGGGGCGGGGGACAGCGCGGGGGGACGGGGGGGGGGGTGTTGTTACGTATGAAGGGATGGGGGAGGGGACATCACCTCATCCGACTGGCCACACTTCGTCTCTGTGGCAAGGTTGAACACGATGTCATAAACTCCGCCCTCGTCATGGAACACCTTGGAGCAACTTGTTTGGTTAGCCAAGTTAGCCGATTTGAACTCCACTATAGGCGACTTAAATACTGTCTTTAATTACAGGAAAAACCGCAAAACAAAATATGGTAAGCGAACGCGAGCAGCCTATAAAGCCAACAGCCTCTCTCCCTGCCCACCTTGTGGTCTTCGTTCAGCCACCCGGTAGCCGGCGGTACCTTGTCCACAACTCTAACCTTAGACACGAATTCATTCTTCACAAGATATGACGTAAGGTTACGGCCGACAAAACCGACACCTTTGAACACAGGTACCCCGTACAGGTACCCCGTACACATACGTGCGGTGCAGTATTAATAGTATGATGATGTACAGAATGGCCACCTTACCTCCTAATATGAGAACTCGCGGTTTAGTAATTTCGGCCATCGCACTCGAGATTCATATGAAGTGTTACAAAGGAATGAATTCCTAGTATGCAAGGAAATTCACGCATGCGCACGATTTCGCTATAATGAGTGGCGCGGTATCGAAGAGCATCAATCCACTTTTTAGGACCTACGTGTACCTATGGCGAAGGTGAGCGTTAGCGCCTTAGCCGCGCCCAAGGGTAACACTCTTCACTTTAAAGCATGGGCACCACCGAAGTGACGGCTCGGATAGCTGCCAAGGAACCGTTCGAAGTGAGTCTTGAACCTGAGAAGACATACGCGTGGTGCAAGTGTGGTCTCAGCAAAAAGCAGGTTCGAAACAACCCCGTTCGCACCCCCAGTTCAAATACTCTTTGCGCATCGATCATCAGCCATTTTGTGACGGTAGTCACAAAACCACCACGTTCAAACCAATTCGTTTCACCGTTGACGAGAAGAAGACTGTGTACCTGTGTGGGTGCAAGCAAACCGGCACCCCTCCCTTCTGTGATGGTACGCATGGCACTGAATCTGTCCAGAACAATTCTCTCAAAACTATATAAAAAGAAATGACGTGCAAACACGTTCCACCATTTACTGTCACGTGATGTCACCCAAACCAATGCGAGGATTGACACTCTCCGTTCCACTGCGTCTCGCAAATCCAGCACCACTCAAACTTACAGCGACACGTCATATGCATGCACCCGCCTTTGGGGCAGAAGGAAGATGGGCGGGGCACATTATTAGTTAGTTATTCCGACATGATGATTAATGGTTTTACTTACCGTTCTTCTCAACGGGTGCCTTGCACCGCGGACAAAGCTTTGTGTTGTGCTGAATGTACCCTTCAGTCTCCCTCTCCTCCCACTGGGCCCTGTGCAGGGCCACCTGGTCTGTGGCCGTGTTCTAATGTGATGAGTTATTTTTGGTCATAAGATACCACATGCCACAGGCCCAGGGCACACAACGGCACCAGTTTCCCCTTACCTGCTGCGCGATGGCAATGCGAGGAGCTTGAGGTGTGCATGGGCCGCTGTGATATGCCTCCTTGCACACACGACAGAACACAAACTACATGTACAAAAGAAAAAAAAACCAGATCGTGACCAGTTCATACAACATGCATGACTCCAACCATTCCACACCCATCACTCCCCTATCACATCCACCACTCCCTTACCACACCCACCCCACATCCACCACTCCCTTATCACACCCACCCCACATCCACCACTCCCTTATCACACCCACCCCACATCCACCACTCCCCTACCACACCCACCCCACATCACCACTCCCCTACCACATCCACCACTCCTCTATTACACCCACCCCACATCCACCACTCTCTCGTGGACATTCCACTCGCTGTTCCAGATCTTCGGAAAGCAGACCCATACCACAGTCAGCTCTGGGACAGAGGACTCCACCCATCTGCAACACAAACTCTTCAGTCCCAAAGCGCTGGTACCTGTCGTACTTAGACCAACACTAAAGCACTGGACCAATCGGAACGGAACAAGCATGTTTACATACCAACTCCTTCCCCAGCACTCGGAAGTGGTGAACCTCCTTGATTTCTGAGCCAGGGCAACGAGCTAGGAATTAGAAGAAAAAATCTTGGGGATTAAAAAATAGATACACCACACCCACCACTGTGTAAAAATAGATACACCACACCCACCACTGTGTAAAAATAGTTGTTATACGATACTGTATAACAGTGTGTATGGAGACGTAATACGCAATCAATATTGGGTATAACGTCTCTATACGCACTGTTACACATGTGTAATACACTGCTAATTAATGTTATACACAGCGTATAACAACCCTTTTTACACAGTGTGCCTACCTGGACACCCACTTTACCTGGACATTTGATGGTGTACCCCACGTTAGGATCTTGTTCAAATCTTCGGGTGATGAGCGTCTCTCTGCAGTACTGCTGAAAGCAGTCTGGGCATACACAGTGGTGGCATGCAAACATAACCACAAGGTTTCTACAGGTCGAGAGCAGGGGTGTGTGGGAGAACATATAGACCAACCAGGTAGACCTGAAATGGAACAGCTGTTGTTCCTGTAACTCACGGCTTAGATCCAAGGCAGCTGAGACAGTCCACACCCACTGTGTTTGCCCTGACCATATGCAGTGCCACGCATTCCTCGGTTGAGATATGGGCCGCACATTTGAAGAAAAATTCCTTTTGATTTCAACGGTAGGTTATACTCAAAACAGACACACACTACAGTCTTTGTGCCCCTACCGCAAACATTCCTTTACAGCCGTCCATTCTGCACTGCCCCTGCAGCTTGCAAGGCGTGAGGACATCATCCCAGCCATCAGGACCCTGTTCCCCGTAGCAACGCGATATTATTCATGTGCCGACACAACCCGTAAACGGGGTGGTGGGGGGGGGGGGGGGGGGCGGTGCTGCAAATACGTACCCTCTCTAAGACGAAGCCACCATCTTTACACTGTGAACAGCGAACCCTTAGCTTCCCCGGTCTCATCTGGTTGCATGGCGTCTTGCAGAACACGTAAAATCTATCCGGGTGTGGAGGTGCGTGCGTGTCTGGTGTGGACGTGCATGATACGTGTCAGGCTTGCGGACATCGGTATATGACGTCTGGTTCTTTTACCTTGAATGGTACCAGGAAGCTGAAGTAGGTCCTTATTATGGAGCGAGACAGACGAGTCCGGTATGACCTCGATATTATTGGGGCGTTCTCTCACACAGTGCAAAGTGCTGGTACTGGTCATACCGAAGTCCTAAACGGTATGTGATTGGATCACACAAGCAAAAGGGTTGGGGGGTACTTACCGCCAGTGTCTGCTCATCCTTTAGTTTCGTTCCTGCGAACACTATTTTGAAAGTGTTGGCGGGGTTGCCAGACTGTCTCGCTATTTCCTGCTTGAGCTGCGCGACTGTCAACCCGGGGTATACTGCTATCATGTACGACCTCCCACTGAAGTCTTTCACGACCACGTCAAAAATCAGCTGCTCGTGGTTCGCCATTTTTCTTTCTTTAGTTTGGTGCGTATATAGAAATACGCGTAAAAGCATCCGGTTATTACAGGACAGACGTTGGCGGCAAAAGCCCGTTACATGCGTTGATCGTGATTAATTATCAGTTGCCATTATATTACTGGAAAGTACGTACATCTATTTGGGAAGGTACGCGTCTTTTTATTGGGCGGGTTGACAAAACATTAGCAACGTTTTAATTCACATCATATGCAGACAGCATAAACACTTCCAAGCTGCAAACAAAAACATTTATGTATCGTTAAAAAGCATTTGTGGTTTCACCATATTTCATTAGCTAACTGACAGAACTACTGAACAGAGGGTCCCCAACAAATACACATCTAGGCTATGCAAACACACACACACACGACAGGTCACAACTACACAATGTTGTATTCCAACAGTCTATGGAGCAGTGTAAGGCTCAACGTAGGCCACAGGGAACATTCCACTTCTGTCTCCAATTCTTCCACACCACCACACATCGTCTTCTTTGGATACAACGGTGATGATGTCACCTTCTTCAAGGTTCAGTTCCTGGTCCCCCTGGGCCTCGTAGCTAAAGACGGCTATTACAAGGCCTTCCACATGGTGCACGGCTGGGACAGAGTATGTGGACGTATCTGACTCATTCACTGCTGCATACACACCTAGGAACATGAGTTCACAATGTCAAAAGGCAAGCACCATACCTTTCACACTTCCCCTCACACACATACCTTTCATACTTTCCCTCACACACATACTTCATACTTCCCCTTACACACATACCTTTCACATCTTCCCTCACACCTCCAAGGGAACCACCACTATATACACCTACATCAGTACACCCTACACCAGTACATCCTACACCAGTACACCCACACCAGTACACCCACACCAGTACACTCTACACCAGTACACCCTACACCAGTACACCCTACACCAGTACACCCTACACCAGTACACCCTACACCAGTACACCCTACACCAGTACACTCTACACCAGTACACCCTACACCAGTACACCCTACACCAGTACACCCTACACCAGTACACTCTACACCAGTACACCCTACACCAGTACACTCTACACCAGTACACCCTACACCAGTACACTCTACACCAGTACACCCTACACCAGTACACCCACACCAGTACACCCTACACCAGTACACCCTACACCAGTACACCCACACCAGTACACCCTACACCAGTACACTCTACACCAGTACATCCTATACCAGTACACCCACACCAGTACACCCTACACCAGTACACCCTACACCAGTACACCCTACACCAGTACACCCACACCAGTACACCCACACCAGTACACTCTACACCAGTACACCCTGCACCAGTACACCCACACCAGTACACCCTGCACCAGTACACCCTACACCAGTACACCCACACCAGTACACTGTCTTTACAAGCCAATACTCACCACCGCTGTTATTTGCTACGGGCTCATCAGGTGGTATTGGTGGCAGGTCCTTATATGCATGGGACCCAGAGGTGATAACAGGGTCCACTGAACGTAGCCCAAGGCTCCCTGGTACCGTTTGTGAATTGTAGTAATTGATGTAGGGAATGGGTGCTATAGAGAGGGATGATGTGATGAGGTGGAGGTGGTGGGGTGGAGGTGGTGTGGGGTTGAGATGAGGTGAGGTGGAGGTGATGGAGAAGATAGACAGGTGTGATGTACAGGAAGATGCATACCTGATGTGCTTACCTGGTTTCTCAGTACCAGTTGCTCGCTCACGGACAAACAGATCTATGTCATGGTCAACGTCACATTCCTCCAGACACTTGCGGATGCTCTCATAAGCCTAACAGAGGAAAAGGCGGGGGGCATGGGGGATTAGAGGCTGGGGGGTTAGAGGCAGGGGGCAAGGGGGATTAGAGGCAGAAGGCATGGGATTAGGGGCAGGGGCATGGGGATTAGGGGCAGGGGGCATGGGGGATTAGGGGCAGGGGGCATGGGGATTAGAGGTACGGGGATCAACTACACTGTAAGATTGTATTCAAGTTATGTTGGAAGTGATTTAGTACCATCACCTTAACCACTATCACCTTAATCACCATCATTTTAACCATCATCACCTTAACCATCATCACCATAACCATCATCACCTTAATCACCATCACCTTAACCATCATCACCTTAACCATCATCACCTTAACCATCATCACCTTAACCATCATCACCTTAACCATCATCACCTTAACCACCATCAGCTTAACCATCACCTTAACCATCATCACCTTAACCACCATCCCCTTAAACATCATCACCTTAACCACCATCACCTTAACCACCATCACCTTAACCACCATCACCTTAACCACCATCACCTTAACCATCATCACCTTAACACCATCACATTAACCATCATCACCGTAACCATCATCACCTTAACCACCATCAGCTTAACCACCATCACCTTAACCACCATCAGCTTAACCATCATCACCTTAACACCATCACATTGACCATCATCACCTTAACCATTATCACCTTAACCACCATCACCTTAACCACCATCAGCTTAACCACCATCACCTTAACACCATCACATTGACCATCATCACCTTAACCATTATCACCTTAACCACCATCACCTTAACCATCATCACCTTAACCATAATCACCTTAACCATTATCACCTTAACCATCATCACCTTAACCACCATCACCTTAACACCATCATCACCTTAACCACCGTCCCCTTAACCATCATCACCTTAACCACCATCACCTTAACCATCATCACCTTAACTCTTCCACATTAACTTTTACGACTACCTTGTCCTTACCTCATCGACTTTGACGACAGACTGTGAGTTGAGGTTACAGTAAGACCACATTTCATTCCTCAGAAAGGTCAGGCGCTGTTCCTCCAGCTCTTGAAATTTCTGTTATTAGTGTGGTGGTGAGGAAACACACCAGCTTACACCCCTAACCTGACATAACACCAGCTTACACCCCTAGCCTGACATAACACCAGCTTACACCCCTAGCCTGACATAACACCAGCTTACACCCCCAACCTGACATAACACCAGCTTACACCCGTAGCCTGACATAACACCAGCTTACACCCCTAGCCTGACATAACACCAGCTTACACCCCCAACCTGACATAACACCAGCTTACACCCCCAACCTGACATAACACCAGCTTACACCCCTAACCTGACATAACACCAGCTTACACCCCCAACCTGACATAACACCAGCTTACACCCCCAACCTGACATAACGCCAGCTTACACTCCTAGCCTGACATAACACCAGCTTACACCCCTAACCTGACATAACACCAGCTTACACCCCTAACCTGACATAACACCAGCTTACACCCTAGCCTGACATAACACCAGCTTACACCCCCAAATGACATAACACCAGCTTACACCCCCAACCTGACATAACACCAGCTTACACCCCCAACCTGACATAACACCAGCTTACACCCCCAACCTGACAGAACACCAGCTTACACCCCCAACCTGACATAACGCCAGCTTACACTCCTAGCCTGACATAACACCAGCTTACACCCCCAACCTGACATAACACCAGCTTACACCCCCAACCTGACATAACACCAGCTTACACCCCCAACCTGACATAACGCCAGCTTACACTCCTAGCCTGACATAACACCAGCTTACACCCCTAGCCTGACATAACACCAGCTTACACCCCCAACCTGACATAACACCAGCTTACACCCTAACCTGACATAACACCAGCTTACACCCCTAGCCTGACATAACACCAGCTTACACCCGTAGCCTGACATAACACCAGCTTACACCCCTAGCCTGACATAACACCAGCTTACACCCCCAACCTGACATAACACCAGCTTACACCCCCAACCTGACATAACACCAGCTTACACCCCTAACCTGACATAACACCAGCTTACACCCCCAACCTGACATAACACCAGCTTACACCCCTAACCTGACATAACACCAGCTTACACCCCTAGCCTGACATAACACCAGCTTACACCCCTAGCCTGACATAACACCAGCTTACACCCCCAAATGACATAACACCAGCTTACACCCCTAACCTGACATAACACCAGCTTACACCCCCAACCTGACATAACACCAGCTTACACCCCCAACCTGACATAACACCAGCTTACACCCCCAACCTGACATAACACCAGCTTACACCCCCAACCTGACATAACACCAGCTTACACCCTAACCTGACATAACACCAGCTTACACCCCTAACCTGACATAACACCAGCTTACACCCTAACCTGACATAACACCAGCTTACACCCCTAGCCTGACATAACACCAGCTTACACCTCTAACCTGACATAACACCAGCTTACACCCCCAAATGACATAACACCAGCTTACACCCCCAACCTGACATAACACCAGCTTACACCCCTAACCTGACATAACACCAGCTTACACCCCTAACCTGACATAACACCAGCTTACACCCCTAACTGACATAACACCAGCTTACACCCCCAACCTGACATAACACCAGCTTACACCCCTAACCTGACATAAGACTTCCATCTCTCTCTCCCACAGCTGTCTGGACTCCTCTAGGGCCTTGACAGTGTCCTGATAGCTGGTATCAGCTGTGCTGGCAGCTAGCTTTGCTCCCTCCAGTCTCTTCTGCATCTGCTGGATGTCCTTTGGCTTGGCCTGACGGCTAGCCAATGCCTTGTTGTACTGGTCCTCTGCTTTGTCAGCCTCTTTGCACTTTGACTCGTAGTTACCTCTTGACTAAAGGAGGAGGAGGATGAGAGGGTTACGGGGCAGGAGGGAATGATAGGTCACAGAGGTAGTGCAGGGTACCAGGTGTGTTAGGGGATAGGCCACAGAGGTAGTGCAGGGTACCAGGTGTGTTAGGGGATAGGTCACAGAGGTAGTGCAGGGTACCAGGTGTGTTAGGGGATAGGCCACAGAGGTAGTGCAGGGTACCAGGTGTGTTAGGGGATAGGTCACAGAGGTAGTGCAGGGGAAAGGTGTGTTAGGAGATAGGCCACAGAGGTAGTGCAGGGTACCAGGTGTGTTAGGGGATAGGTCACAGAGGTAGTGCAGGGTACCAGGTGTGTTAGGGGATAGGCCACAGAGGTAGTGCAGGGTACCAGGTGTGTTAGGGGATAGGTCACAGAGGTAGTGCAGGGTACCAGGTGTGTTAGGGGATAGGCCACAGAGGTAGTGCAGGGTACCAGGTGTGTTAGGGGATAGGCCACAGAGGTAGTGCAAGGGAAAGGTGTGTTGGGAGATAGGTCACAGAGGTAGTGCAGGGTACCAGGTGTGTTAGGGGATAGGTCACAGAGGTAGTGCAGGGTAAAGGTGTGTTAGGGGATAGGCCACAGAGGTAGTGCAAGGGAAAGGTGTGTTGGGAGATAGGTCACAGAGGTAGTGCAGGGTACCAGGTGTGTTAGGGGATAGGTCACAGAGGTAGTGCAGGGGAAAGGTGTGTTAGGGGATAGGTCACAGAGGTAGTGCAGGGTACCAGGTGTGTTAGGGGATAGGCCACAGAGGTAGTGCAGGATACCAGGTGTGTTAGGGGATAGGTCACAGAGGTAGTGCAGGGTAAAGGTGTGTTAGGGGATAGGTCACAGAGGTAGTGCAGGGTAAAGGTGTGTTAGGGGATAGGCCACAGAGGTAGTGCAGGGTACCAGGTGTGTTAGGGGATAGGTCACAGAGGTAGTGCAGGGGA
>OY811974.1:13455904-13478404 GCA_963681505.1 Eunapius fragilis | reverse complement strand
GAAGGCTTGCACTAGTGATCCCAGCACACATACAGTTCCTTCAGAGAGGTAATTCTACTTCTAGTGGGTCCATTTATTGAAACCTGTGACAGTCATACTGAGGCTTCAGGTTGGTGCAATGGAATGGTCATAGCTCCTACTGTGCTCAAAACATGTGTTATTTTTCTTACATTTATATTTCCAAATACTATTTAATAATGATATACCATCTTTATATAGTTATTAGTGAGAAGCCACACACAATACAAACAATTACACACAAAGTTCATCCACCTGCTGCACAAGGTGAGAGGAGGAACGACTCAGAATGGCACGAGCATTAGCTCTGATTAGTGAGTGACTGAGGCAACCAAAGAGGTCAGTCAATGCCATAGATTTAGAGGTATTCCCACGAATGGCTAAACGAGTGGCTACTTGTGAGAAGGCTTTTAAGGCCTCTGGACCCCATGCACCATAACACTCTACCGCCAGCGGAATTTAAATTTTTGATATTCTGAAATAATGAAAGTGCATGTCATTATGTACACGCGTTTTTGCTGTTTCCAGGACGGGGGGGGGGGGGGTGAAACTTGCCGGGTTTCACTGTTATAGAATACTGTCTTTCCAGAAGTTATTCTTGCTAATTAAATTAGTGTAACGAACTGGTGTATCAAAACTATGACATCATGCATATGGAACCAGTATAAAAACAACATCAATTTGGCAGCAGTATGTTATGATAAGTATCAGGCAATTCAATAACTTCTAGATATACAGTTTCTAAGCCTCTATTCAAAAGAGTATAATAGTAAACCAAGTTTCACCCCGTCCTGGAAACAGCATAAACAGATCAATCTGTACTTTCCTATTTTAAAAAAAAAATTGAAATTGTACTTTTTAAAATATAGATGAAAGAACAATAAAATGTTGCCTGTTTTGAGCACAGTGGGGAGCTATGACCATTCCATTACAAAAAGTATGACTGCCACAGCCTTCAAAACCACTATGTATGGTCATGCCATAATGGTTGAATAGATACCAGGTATTGTTTTACATTTGTGGTCAGTTACACACCTTACAATCCATGAACCAAACCTTGCAAGTTATAATTGATTCAATACATATATACTAAGATAGATTGAAATGACTATGTGTACCAAATGTTTCTTTAGGTGTCAATGAATGTCCGAATTACCCACGTCCGCATACGTTAGAAGCGATTTAAATTGTTTGATCGCGATATTATATAACATTTTTATAGCACGATAATACATCGTTAATCGCAGGAAGCAACACTGTCCTTGGACCCAGTCTTACATTTATGCCTGACTACTGATATATGGGTTTAGCCTGGTTGCGGTGTGTGTGTGTGTAAAAACTAAGCTTATGGTCTTTTTTGCCGCATGCGCACTGCATGACGCCTAGGCCGGGTCGGCTTCATCTACCGAAAGAAAGAATGTGCCCCCGAGTTCTGAGTCATCCTCGTTTTCTATATCATCGATGAGACTAACCCATCGACACCGGCGTCTCTACAAGACGCTTTTTCGTCGTGCCAACGAGGTGACGGGGACATGTCGAAATTATATATATTCGACATAACAATAATTTATATACATGTCCCATTCAGTCACCCGAGCCGTATTAATAGGTCGATGTGCATCGCATGCAGGTTATAGACAATTGTAAGGAAAGTAAGTCACAGGCAAAACAATATGAATTAATGTATCCTTATACATGTATATGATCTGAGCAATGAAACAACGATCGCACACAATTTGTGACTTGAATAGCGCAGAGGTCAGTCCAACCAGCTGAAGGATGCCACACGCACGCCGCCATGAATGCGGCCTCTTTTGCTATCACGAGCAATTCAAGTCGAACTTGTTCTTGTTTATCGGGGCGGTAATATATCGCCCGGCAATAAGATTATAATCTGTTCGCGTAATTTTTGTTTTTCTAAAACTTACCAATTAAAGCTCTTAACTGCGAGCGTTAACTGCATTTCAAAGAACTGGAATTTAAAACGTGCTCTTGTGTCCTGTACGCGTGACCCATACAAGTGCAATATGGCAACACTTACATTGTGGGGAAGACCTTGCGGCCGGATAATCGAATATGCAAACCATCCGCACTTAGAAGGCATCCCCCCTCCGCCTTCGTCCGTGGTAGGCAATGGGCACACAGGTGCACAGGTAGTGATGGTCCGTCGTAGGACCTTTCTTTTCACAACCTCTGCCCTGTGCGCTCATTACCCCGCGGAAGGAGGGAGGTCTTGTCAAATCCGTCGTCCACTTTGCAATGATTTTTACCGTCGCCAATAATCTTTACATACAATCTCGCTCGCTTAGCGTAAGATGTTGGAAAAAATATATATTAACAGCGGCACGCAACGCAATGTATTCACTTACGTTAGTGTTAGCGTTTCTGCGAACACCGTGCAATAAATCACATAGAACATCTTAAACGCGCGAACACTGCTGCTAATTTTCCTTCGCCGAAATTTAAGAGCCGCTTCTGCCCATCGTAACCGCCGCACTAAAAGTGAGTCAATACACGGCAATCGACCTCCGTCCAGTCCTTCAAATAACTCCGCGTCGGCCCCCAGTGAAGTATAACATGCCCGCAAGAATGTACCACAAGCGGCCCCCACGCCCAACCAAGTCATTGGGGAAATCGCTCATCTGTTAAATATCGTGCATTGGTGGACGAGAGGAATTCATCCGCCCACGCGTAAACAATAAATTGGTCGGTGGGTGTGGTTGTAACTCTTGCCAATCAGCGGGACAGGTTAGCCCAAAAAAAGAAAAAAAAAAAAAAAAAAAGCGAGTATTCCCTATGGATCTTACTGTACGTTGGTCCTTTTCGTTTCGTTCATGCTCCAAACACGCGTACACGCCCTAACCCACACTAGCACTGTCGCGTATGCACTCCAGCGCATATGTAATATGCATCGAGCATGGGACACGGGGGGCGATATTGAATTTGTCAGTCACCATCTGCACTACACGCACACGCTCACACACGTATCACATACACACACCGTACACTCGCCCCGTATGCAGGTGTCATAGTTATGGCGATTCCCGCCGAGGTTCCCAAGATACAACCTTTGAACCTTTTCTCAAAGGAGACGGTTGAGACGCTCGCGAACGGCTTTCTCGCCGTACTGGAGCCTGACCTCGAACACATACAGAAGAATATCGATGACCTAATGTTAGAGTCTCACTCATCTGAACAATGGTTGCCTCATCTAGTATCTTTCCTCCTCCCCTCCTCCTCCCCTCCTCCTCCTCCCCTCTCCTCCTCCTCCTCCTCTCTCCTCCTCCTCCTCTCTCCTCCTCCCTTCTCCTCTTCCTCCTTCCCTCTCCTCCTCTCCTCCCCTCTCCTCCTCCCCTCCTCCCCTCTCCTCCTCCTCCCCTCTCCTCCTCCCTTCTCCTCCCCTCTCCTCCTCCCCTCTCCTCCTACCCCTCTCCTCTTCCTCCCCTCTCCTCCTCTTCCTCCTCCTCTTCCCTCTCCCTCTTCCCCCTCTCTCAGTGCTAATCAAGACGAGATGCTCCAGTCTGTAAATGAAAAGAAAGCTTATCTTCTAGACCAGAAGGACACCACAGAAATTGCAGCCACTGTATGCTTTTGCATGTACATGGGTGGGTTGGGTGTGGTCACCGTTGGGTAGGTGTGGTCACCTGTGCATGGGCCTTCAGAGGTGCTATAGTAGTTTATGGACCAAGGTGTGTGTGTGTGTGTGTGTGTGTGTGTGTGGTGTGTGTGTGTGTGTGTGGTGTGTGTGTGTGTGTGTGTGCGTGTGTGTGTGTGTGTGTGTGTGTGTGTGTGCGTGTGTGTGTGTGTGTGCGCGTGTGTGTGTGTGTGTGTGTGTGTGTGTGTGTGCATGTATGTGCCTGTGCTTGTGTGTGTGCTATTTGTTCTTGTATGTGTGTGTGCCTGTGTGCATGTGTGCTGATGTGTGTGCCTGTGTGCGTGTGTGCTGATGTGTGTGCCTGTGTGCATGTGTGCTGATGTGTGTGCTGTAGGAAGGCTTCTGCTGGCATATCATGTTGCATCAGAACGCATTCTTGAAGGCTCTGAGTGAACACAGAAACCCCACTAGTTCACACACACTGGTTTTTAGCACAGCATATTTCAAAGGCCCACCTCCACATGCATGTTGTAAATGGATCACGCTTGACTTGTGTTCCCTAGGGGGATCAGGTCACATTCCTCCATGCTCTAGTGTCCTGTACATGCCAACGTAACGCATCCCTTTCTTCACAACATATCAACCGGCCTACCACAGCATCCCTCCCCCTCCTCCTCTGTTCCACATCCTGCACACACACACACACACACATGCAGACACACAGGCCCACGTACACACACACGCACACCTTCCCACAGTCACCAATTTCAGGTGGGCTATTTATAGAAGATTCTCACTTTGTTCCCAGATCCAGATGGTGCCCCATTACAAGAACAAGTTGTCATCTATCGTCAAGCAGATGCAGAGCGTAAACAAACGTGTCACGAAATTGAAAGTAAGTCCAAATTGCCCATCTTTGTACCAATCCTGTATCTCTTGTTCCCTTCGCTTTCCCTATCTTCTTCCTCCTCCCCTCCCCCTCTCTCCTCCCTCCTCCCCCCCTCCCCTCCCTCCTCCCCCCCTCCCCTCCCTCCTCCCCTTAGCAACGTGCTCAGCATCTTAAAGAACTACGTTCCCTTAAGGATGAACAGAGCCGGAGAGATTATGAAAAGCAGCTGTCCCAGGTGTACAGTCTGGAAGCCAAACCACCAAAATGAACTCTAATTAGAAGTCATTCAAATATTCCAAGTGTGTGTTCTAGTAGCCATTACAGCCACGCACCGTGGTGATATGTCCTCATCAAACAGAGGTACGGCCTCAGCCTTCAGTCCTAGCTCCCACAGGTACACACAACGGTCTAGCAGAATAAGACCCTCCAGGACACCTTGGACGCACGTCTGCCTTACATAGCACACACACTTACACTTTAAGTGGGAGCCATTTTGTGTGCAAGCATGTTTCAGTACTACCAGCCCACTGTGAGCCCTTTGGTAACCCTGGCAACTTAGCAACACGTGCATCTTAGGTTGGGTGCCCCCCCCCCCAAGGCTCACTGGACAGGGGAGGAGATCCAATAATTGAAGGAGGGTGGGGTGGGGAGGAGGTGAAGGAAGATGGGCTGGGGAGGAGGTGCGGTAGTAAACAAAACAGCCTCTGCAATTGCTCGAAATGCCATTTGTCTTTCATGGTCGCTATGGTTTTCATCTGATTGCTTTCTCCACCTTTACAGAGACTAAGCTATTTAATCAAAAATGAAGGTACACACACTACGCTGAACAGTTCTTTGCTTCCCATCCCTCTCTCTGTTGTCTTGTTGTTGTGGGATGTTGTTACCACAGGATGGGCCAAGCCAATGGTAGGGAGGAGGGGGTAGCCCTCACTTCCCACTAAGCGCCCTGCTGAAAGCCCGTATGGAAACAGAGGAACAGTGCATTGTTGACACCTTGGCATTGAGACTGGCTGCACAGGAAACAAGAGAGAGGTGATTGGTGGTAGTGGTGGATGGGGTGTGGCCATGTCTTTGGGCCACACATACTCCTAAAATTAACTGCCTGCATGCCCACACACACACACACACACCCACACACACACCCACACACCCACACACACACACACACACACATACCCCACGTTGGCACTGCAACGTTTCGTTGTTGTCTAAACTAATAATACATCACCTGTGATGGTCAGATGACCATCGTCGTAGGTCAGGTGACCATTGTCGTAGGTCAGGTGATCACTGTCTAGGTCAGGCGACCACTATCGTAGGTCAAGTGACCACCATCGTAGGCCAAGTGATCACCGTTGTAGGTCAGGTGACCATTGTCATAGGTAAGGTGATCATCATCATAGGTCAGGTGATCATCATTATAGGTCAGGTGATCATCATCATAGGTCAGGTGACCATCATCATAGGTCAAGGATCTATTGTTTATCACTTGACACCAGTCTGTAATCTATTTTTAGTATCACTGCCCATACAGTCCATAAGTTCCATTATGGGAACACCTGAGATTCTTGTGTCTACCTACTCAATGTGTGGGCCCTCCACCTGCCATTAAATGTGTGGGCCCTCCACCTGCCATTAAATGTACTCAGCAATGGACAGTAGCAGTCTTAATTGAATATTTAGATGTCTACACACTTCACAGCCAATTGGCTTGGCTCTGTTAGGGTCTACAGTCGTGCAATGCTGACCTGGTAATAGTGCATAGGGGGAGGAGGGGAGAGGGACAGGCACATGCCCATACATGGGGACAAGCATGTGTCCATATGTGCATAAATGGGGGAGGGCAGGGCATTGCCCGTATATGGTGGTCAGGGAAGGGTGCGTATAGCAATGCACATGATTTGCATCACCAGCAGAGATGGTCAGGAGATGAGTAACTTTCATGATCATATAATAGCCTGAGAACAAGTGCACTGTTTGAGCATTCATTTTTACTATCCATTGCCAACACCTATATTTCAAATAACCAGTACTATGGCAGGCATATCACAAGCTTCAGACCTCTTCAATTCGTTCCAAGGGATGTACCATGGAAACTAGAGACCCTCCTGAACCAAGCCTCAACCTACGCTAGGAACGTTGCGTCACGTGACATTATCTACGTGCAGAGAGCCCTTGTGGTTGAACTATTATATAATGTAATTATTGGCGGTTAGCGCAATGTTGGCTTTCGATCTTGCTACGCTCGAATAAACGACCGCATTTTTAACGATATGGGATTAAAAACATCACGCTAACATAAAATATAAAATATAACGGAACTTTAATCAGACGTGGTATTGTAAAGTGCGTACGGTTATAATCATAGCTCCTTATTTCAAACTTTTTTTTTTTTTTGCGTCCTTATAATTTCCACGGCCGATCTCTCTTCAATGTAAAAAAAAGGAAATTACCTTCACAGCCAGCTGATAGGGACACCTAAGCTAATGCAATTTATCCAATGTTCCTTACAAGGGCGGATAAAACCCCCATGATGTATATGCACAAACATTGGAAACGCGACACGCGTACACCACGTATTCTGCTCCTAATTGGAACAATGTCATCCGAGAACTCATTCACAGAGAAACGTTTACACCGTGGGCAAAGTGAACGAACTACCACTTCCCAAAAGTCTCATCAAACCCTCAGTGGTGGGTCACTAACAAACACAATATTACCCATCCTTTCAAGGGGAAGGAGGAAGGGGGATCCAGTAAGGTACACCTTGTGGTGTGGGAGGGTCACACACCAACATGCTGTTGTCGTAGAACAACAAGGGAAAAAAACCCCACAAGTTCACTCACATATGTCCACAAACGTTGTAAACAGATCATCAAGTAGAGGGTTCCCTGGGGACCAATGACATCATCATATCTTACCCAGTAGTGCCCTCCTGTGTTTTAGAACTAGCATTGTTAGAGCTAGTATACCATTGTTAGAGCTAGTATACCATTGATTGAGTTAGTATATTGGTGTACAACAACGTGAAAGCCTTGTTTAATGTTGGCTTCAAAGAAGTGTTGGAACACAAGGGAAGCACTGCGGGCCACCACCAGTATAAATAATTCCGCTAGGTTGGAGCCATCAGAGGACATAGAACCATGAGGTCGTATCCATAGTGATGCCTGAAACTGACCTCTATGAAACAATGAGTTAAAAACCAAACCACATTTCATAATGATGTCAAATGATGTAATGCAGTACAACCGCTGACCCACGCTAATACACCAGTTCTCCATTTCTCATTTTCCAGTGAGTCTCCCCCCCCCCTGACATAGTCATCTAGTAGCCACTACGGCCACACACCGTGGTGATATGTCCTCATCAAACAGAGGTACGGCCTCAGCCTTCAGTCCTAGCTCCCACAGGTACACACAACGGTCTAGCAGAATAAGACCCTCCAGGACACCTTGGACGCACGTCTGCAGAGCCTTTACGTGTGTAGTACAACCACACGTTGATACAACTTGAAACCGAAACACACAAGCGTACCGTAAATGGTTGCACGAAGGCCACAAACTGGCTATGATCCTTGTAGTAAGTGAGTATAGCTTCCTTGATGGATGGATCTAACCATGTAGAATGTAAGTGGTCTGTTGTCAGGGGTGATGACATACACCATACTAACCATTCATCTCGGTGGAAAGACTTTCAGCAAACCCAATCAGGTTGGAATAGCTAGCCTGCCTAACAGTTCTCTTGTCCAGGGAAGGGGTTTTATCTGAGGATTGAATGAAGTGGGTGGGATCAGAAGGATTAAGAGTGGGATGGAGAGGTGGGATGGAGAGGGGGTGGGATGGGGAGGAGGTGGGATGGGGAGGAGGTGGAGGGGGTGGGATGGGGAGGAGGCGAAGGGGGAGGGGGTGAAGGGTGGGATGGGAGGAGGTGAAGGAGGGGTGGGATGGGGAAGAGGAAGTGGTGCCAAATAGGAGCCACACCCACCTGACAAAACAGCCTCTGCAATTGCTCGAAATGCCATCTGCCTTTCATGGTCGCTATGGTTTTCATCTGATTGTTTTCTCCATCTTTACAGAGACTAAGCTATTTAACAGTGGCCACACCCCATACACCACTCCCACCAATCACCTCTCTCTCGTTTCCTGTGCAGCCAGTCTCAATGCCAAGGTGTCAACAATGCACTGTTCCTCTGTTTCCATACGGGCTTTCAGCAGGGCGCTTAGTGGGAAGTGAGGGCTGCCCCCTCCTCCCTCCTCCCCACCATTGGCTTGGCCCATCCTGTGGTAACAACATCCCACAACAACAAGACAACAGAGAGAGGGATGGGAAGCAAAGAACTGTTCAGCGTAGGGAGCGAGGTCACCACAACAATGTAAGCCAACCACACCCACTCCAATCCTGCCAACATCTAGGAAATGGTGTGTGTGTGTGTATGTGTGTGTGTGTGTGTGTGTGTGTGTGTGTGTGTGTGTGTGTGTGTGTGCACGTGTTGTGCGAGCATTGGTAACAGAACAGTACACACCAGGTGGACATTAATTAAACGCAACATGAACAATAGTAGTACAGTGATATTAAAAAACCCAGTAATTAGACTAACCTTCACTTTCAATCTTATGTAGCAGCATATCCATTTGGTGATTTGAATGAGGCGTTCCATCCAAGTGCAGCTGGACAGTGCTACTTGATGGCACAGTTCCTGAACCACGCTTGGGTGGGTGGAGAACATTTCCATGACAACATGATGACAAGGCAATTCCCAGGTACTTGGTGTAGTACTACTACTAGTATGTTACGCAATTCCCTCATGACCGCATCAAGGTCACAGTTGTATAATTACTTCCTGTTGGGTGTGGCTCTTCCTCTTGGATTTCATCATCCGTTCGGCAGATTGGGTGAACTCGGTCTTGGCTTCCACCCCCACAACAGTCATTCCACATTGCAGGGCAAGGCAGCGTCCAAGATAACCCTGGGGGGCATTAGATGGAAATGGAAACATTGAATGGAAGAGGAGAGGAGGCATTAAATGGAAGGGGCATTAGAGTGATAGGGAAAGGGGAGGCATTAGAAGGGAAAGAAGGGGTGGAGGGGGAAAGGGGAGGGGGAAAGGGGAGGGTGGAGGGGGAGGGAGGAAGCATTAGAATGAGAGGGAGGGAAGGAGAAGGATTAAGAGGGAGGCATTAGAGGGTATGTATTCTGCGCTACACATACCAGTCCTGAGCCGATGTCTATGACTGTGTTACATCCACACCCACACTGAGCACACTTCATCACCACCCCTGCTAGCCTGCACACCTGTTTGGTTCAACGTGGGGTGGTGGTACCGTATACGCGTGTGGTAGTGGAGGTACCTCGTGTGCTTTCTTCGGGGTCATCCCAAGCCTGGTTCCCGTCTCGAGGGCCACTTCGGCCCGCTTCACCCAGTCAGGTACTGATCGATCCAAGCACAGCGTGGCGCTGGATGAGGTGAATTCGTTCAAGCTTGAAGGCCACGTCTCCTGGACAAGTGTGGTATTTATACGGAAGGCGCAATTGTGTAGACTGGCATTAATAACAGTACTCGCTAAATAACCTTTGTGCAACCGAACGGAAGGTCGTTCAGTTCTTGGTAGCTTAGTTGCAACAGTGGAGCGCTCCACTCGAGGAGTAATCAAGAGAAATGTACAAGTTATATGAGGTTTGCGTATCTTTAATAGCCTACACACGCCCCTAAGAAGAGGCTGCATACATCGAAAAGCAATTTTAAAAAGTCCTCGGATTTACTGACCGACCTCATCAGGGAATTTTTCCCACCAACGATGGACAAAAAACTTAGTTATCTGGATATTATATATCCAGTTGTACTTAGCCAAATAATGGAGCCGTTCATCCACTTGCCGGCGTGCATTTTCAAGCTGCAGAGAAAGCATAATAATGGAACTGAAGATGGGCATTAATAAGATCTTTATTTGTATTTCATTAAATAATTTGCGCATGCGCCATCGTTTAATACTGTTTGAGAAAGAAAGTTTGTTTTCGCTCGACGAATCTTATTCAAGGTACGTATGTTAGATTTCTGCCTGCAGGAGTTTAGAAATTAGCACTACATTCGCTTGCGTATTGGCTAGCTTGAGATATCAAAGTTTGGGCAGGTGTTTGGTATTTGGTATTTGAACTTCTGCAACTTACTGATTGCCCAGAGTAGCCGGCATACGAGATGGCGACGCCAACCGTGTCGCTAAAGATAAACATCATCAAAACAAACAACATCAAGACGATGCAGGTCCGTTTGCGTGTATGCGTGCCTATGGACGTGTGTGGGTTGTGTATGTGTGTTTGGTTGAGTGGATGTATTCCTACGTATACCATGTTCACCATCTGCTATGTGCTTTTGGTAATATACTAATTCAGTTCGAAGAATCGATGATGGTCTTCGACGCTTGTCGTCTGATTCGTGAAAGAGTGCCTGATGCAGTCCAAGGGCAGCGTAAGTGTGTGTGTGTGTGTGTGTGTGTGTGTGTGTGTGTGTGTGTGTGTGTGTGTGTTTGTGTCAGAGTGAGTGTACCAAACAAACAGTAACCGCCCAACCGTTGATGTGTCTGTGGGTGTGACTACATGTGTTTGCCTATAATTATCGAATGGTTTGTGCCACAAGCCTTGTGGGGTTCGCATGTACGAACGGATGGCTGAGCACTTTTTGGCTTGTCTTGGAAAACCACACCTTTTATTTCTGTTCAACTGGTACCTTGGTGTGAATTCACTCCGTGCTCAGTTTTTGGAATGTGGCATTACTCCATTGCTAGTGACTACTGCTTTTTTTTTTCCCCCGTCGTCTGTTGACTTTTTATTAGAAAGTGTGTTTTACAGTAATAATTGGTTTTGATGTTGTTGTGGGGAGCTATTATTGAATTCATCACCTCAGCATTCATGGATAGGTTGTGTGTGGAATGTGTCTCCTGGGCATATGGAGGGTTGTGCGATTGTTATATTGAGCACCATGTCCAAGTGTTCCCTCAGCACCATGTCCAAGTGTTCCCTCAGCACCATGTCCAAGTGTTCCCTCAGCACCATGTCCAAGTGTTCCCTCATCACCATGTCCAAGTGTTCCCTCAACACCATGTCCAAGTGTTCCCTCAGCACCATGTCCAAGTGTTCCCTCAGCACCATGTCCAAGTGTTCCCTCAACACCATGTCCAAGTGTTCCCTCAGCACCATGTCCAAGTGTTCCCTCAGCCCCATGTCCAAGTGTTCCCTCAGCCCCATGTCCAAGTGTTCCCTCAGCCCCATGTCCAAGTGTTCCCTCAGCACCATGTCCAAGTGTTCCCTCAGCACCATGTCCAAGTGTTCCCACAGCACCATGTCCAAGTGTTCCCTCAGCACCATGTCCAAGTGTTCCCTCAGCACCATGTCCAAGTGTTCCCTCAACACCATGTTCAAGTGTTCCCTCAGCACCATGTTCAAGTGTTCCCTCAGCACCATGTCCAAGTGTTCCCTCAGCCCCATGTCCAAGTGTTCCCTCAGCACCATGTCCAAGTGTTCCCTCAGCACCATGTCCAAGTGTTCCCTCAGCACCATGTCCAAGTGTTCCCTTAGCACCATGCTCCCTCCCTTACACAGCCACGGAGTGTGGGCTCTTCAAGCCTGAAGAGGACCCAACCAAGGGGAGGTGGCTGGAGATGGGGAGGACATTGGAGTATTACCACCTCAAGAGTGGGGTATGTGTGAGAGGAGAAGAAAGTGTGGGTGTTTGCTTAGATGTGTTTGAGCTCTGTGTGTGTGTGTGTGTGTATGTGTGTGCGTGTGCATGTGTGTATGCGTGTGCGTGCGTGTGTGCATGTGTGTATGCATGTGTGTATAATGTGTGTATGCGATACATGCCTCTGTCATACTGTGTGTGGGTGACATAAAAGAAAGGTTGATACACTTCCCTTTTTCCTCTCCCTCCTCTCCCCACTCCCTCCCCTCTCCCCTCAACTTCCCCCTCTCCCCTCCCCACTCCCTCCCATTCCATCCCCTCTCTCACCTCCCACTCTCTCCCCTCCCCACTCCCTCCCCTCTCCCCTCAACTCCCTCCCATCTCTCCCCCACTCCCTCCCCTCTCTCTTTTGTTCACTCTCCCTTCTCATACCCTGGGGGGGTAGGAAATGCTGGAGTATCGCAAGAAGATTCGTCCTCTCAGAGTGCGCACCCTGGATGGCTCCATTAAGACAGTTCTTGTTGATGACAGTAACACGGTAGCTGAGCTTACCAAAACTGTCTGTTCCAGGATAGGTAAGTCATCAGCATGTGTTATCTGTGTCTGTACTAGTACGGAGGTGGTGATGTTTGTTGTAACAAGTGCTTACACCAGCATGTGTTATCGTCATATTTGTACCAGTTATCTGCAGCTGTGTGTGTGTGTGTGTGTGTGTGTGTGTGCGTGTGTGTGTGTGTGTGTGTGTGTGTGTGTGTGTGCATATGTGTACGCGTGCTGACAGTCTGCTGCTTTAACCCCTTTGTGCTGGTCCCCAGGCCTGGCTAACCACGAGGAGTTCTCCTTCACTGTAGACGAGGAGACCAGTGAGATGACAATGAGAAGAGTACGTACACCCTCCCTTCCCACCCACCTCCCTCCTATCCTCCCATTTCCATCGTTTTATTATTTTGTTTTATTATTTTGCTTATCAATTTTTCCTCTGTTCCCCTCCCACCACCTCCGTATGCCCCACCCCTCTGTTCCCCTCCCACCACCTCCGTATGCCCCACCCCTCTGTTCCCCTCCCACCACCTCCGTATGCCCCACCCCTCTGTTCCCCTCCCACCACCTCCGTATGCCCCACCCCTCTGTTCCCCTCACACCACCTCTATATGCCCCTCCCACCATCTCTGTATGCTGGTTGTGGAGGGTGTTGTTAGATCAAATCACAGTAGTACTTTGGTGTCTCTCTTCTCCACCCCCCTATAGCAACACACCCTTGCAAGAGACCAGAAAAAACTGGACAAGCTTAAGAAAGAGCTCCACACTGATGATGAGTGTACGTGGGTGTGGTGTGCGGGTGGGGGTGGAGTGTGCAGGTGGGGTGTGTGTGAGAGCTGCACACTGATGATGGGTGTGCATGGTGAGGTGTGTGTGAGAGCTGCACACTGATGATGGGTGTAAGTGGGTGAGGTGTGAGTGAGAGCTGCACACTGATGATGGGTGTAAGTGGGTGAGGTGTGAGTGAGAGCTGCACACTGATGATGGGTGTAAGTGGGTGGGGTGTGTGAGAGCTGCACACTGATGGTGGGTGTAAGTGGGTGAGGTGTGAGAGCTGCACACTGATGGTGGGTGTAAGTGGGTGAGGTGTGAGAGCTGCACACTGATGATGGGTGTAAGTGGGTGAGGTGTGTGTGAGAGCTGCACACTGATGGTGGGTGTAAGTGGGTGAGGTGTGTGTGTGAGAGAGCTGCACACTGATGATGGGTGTAAGTGGGTGAGGTGTGTGTGTGAGAGCTGCACACTGATGATGGGTGTAAGTGGGTGAGGTGTGTGTGAGAGCTGCAAACTGATGATGGGTGTAAGTGGGTGAGGTGTGTGTGAGAGCTGCACACTGATGATGGGTGTAAGTGGGTGAGGTGTGTGTGCGAGAGCTGCACACTGATGATGGTGGTTGGTGGTAGTTTTAACCATATAAGGTCTGATTTGAATAGAGAGGAAATTCTTTAGTGGTTTACGTGGCCAAACTACCACCTGCTCGTTAGGGATGGTGTGGCAAAAGTGTAGGTATTTTAGCTATGGCTATCTTAACAGTAAACTGGCTCAACTCAGACAAGTCCTTGAGAGAACAGGGTATCAGTGAGACGGCCATCCTCACACTGAGGAAGAGATTCTTCTTCTCTGACCAGAACGTGGACAGGAACGACCCTGTCCAGCTGAACCTGATATATGTGCAGGTAAGTGAAGGGAGGGAGTAGTGGGTGGTGGTGGGTGGGGGAGGTGTGTGGGTGTGTGGGTGGGTGGAATGATGTGGAAAGCACCTGACGAATGCCTTGTGGTACCTCTGGCCCCCCTGGCCACTTGTTGATGGCAGTCCAAGAATGCCATCATTGACGGCACCCACCCTTGCACGAGAGAGGAGGCTATCCAGTTTGCGGCACTCCAGTGCCAAATTCAGTACGGCAACCACAACGAGGCCAAGCACAAGCCAGGATTTCTGAACCTCGACGAATTCCTACCCGAAGAGTACGTCAAGTTCAAAGGAATTGAGAAGCTTATCTGGACTGACCACAGAAAGCTCCACAGCCTCACAGAGCTCAACGCAAAGTTCCGCTACATCCAGCTGTGTCGGTCCTTGCGGACGTACGGTGTGACCTTCTTCCTCGTGAAGGAGAAGCTGAAAGGTCGTAACAAGCTTGTCCCGCGTCTCCTGGGTATCACCCGTGAGAGCATAATGAGAGTGGACGAGACGACCAAGGAGGTCCTGAAGACATGGCCCCTGACAACAGTCCGTAGGTGGGCAGCCTCTCCCAACTCCTTCACGCTGGTAAGGGATGCCTCTGGTGCATGGTGTGTAAGGGATGCCTCTGGTAATGGTGTGTAAGGGATGCCTCTGGTGCATGGTGTGTAAGGGATGCCTCTGGTAATGGTGTGTAAGGGATGCCTCTGGTGCATGGTGTGTAAGGGATGCCTCTGGTGCATGGTGTGTAAGGGATGCCTCTGGTGCATGGTGTGTAAGGGATGCCTCTGGTAATGGTGTGTAAGGGATGCCTCTGGTGCATGGTGTGTAAGGGATGCCTCTGGTGCATGGTGTGTAAGGGATGCCTCAGGTGCATAGTGTGTAAGGGATGCCTCTGGTGCATGGTGTGTAAGGGATGCCTCTGGTAATGGTGTGTAAGGGATGCCTCTGGTGCATGGTGTGTAAGGGATGCTTCTGGTGCATGGTGTGTAAGGGATGCCTCTGGTGCATGGTGTGTAAGGGATGCCTCTGGTAATGGTGTGTAAGGGATGCCTCTGGTGCATGGTGTGTAAGGGATGCTTCTGGTGCATGGTGTGTAAGGGATGCCTCTGGTGCATAGTGTGTAAGGGATGCCTCTGGTGCATGGTGTGTAAGGGATGCCTCAGGTGCATGGTGTGTAAGGGATGCTTCTGGTGCATGGTGTGTAAGGGATGCCTCTGGTGCATGGTGTGTAAGGGATGCCTCTGGTAATGGTGTATAAGGGATGCTTCTGCTGCATGGTGTGTCGTATCTTCCTGTTAGTACACAAAAGATCATCTCTGGTTGCTTCTGCCTCTTCCCCAGGACTTTGGTGACTATTCTGAGTCATTCTACTCAGTGCAGACAACAGAGGGAGAGACCATTTCGCAGCTGATAGCTGGGTACATTGACATCATCATGCAGAAGAAGAAGCCCATTCACCAGGACGTCACTGAAGAGGACGATGAGCCAGTGGTGATGGATGAGGAAGTGTTGCCAAATACGTAAGTCATCCTCTTTGTCTGAAATGTGGCTTTCTTTGAAGGGCCAAGCGATGTAACTAGGGGTAACAGGCCATTCAGAACATGGGATGTGTTAAAAATGCTAGGATAAAAGTAACTGTCCACTTTTGTCCATAGAAGGGAATGTAGCACGACTGTATATACCTAAAGTAAATAAGTGCTCAGTAGACAAACACATGCATACCATCACCTCGATGAGGGGATGTGTTGTGGCTGTTTGCATTACCTCCCACATCTCCCTCCCTCTCCACCCACACCTCCCTCATCACCCATACCTCCCTCATCACCCACACCTCCCTCATCACCCACACTCCTCACCACCCACACCCCACCCTCCTCACCTCCCACACCCCTCCCTCCTCACCTCCCACACCCCTCCCTCCTCACCTCCCACACCCCTCCCTCTGTTATCCTGACATATAATATTACTAGATACCTATGTACCAGTGTTATGGCATGACACACCACACATTGTAAGCTCCTGCTTGTACCAGTGTTATGGCATGACACACCACACATTGTAAGCTCCTGCTTGTATGAGTGTTGCTTGTTTAGTTCCTTCTATGGAGACATTTTGATTATTTGAACCAGTTAGTGAAGTTGTTGTGGTTAGTCGTGAATACCACCACCTTTGTACAGGGCCGTCCAATTCAAGTACACTGCAAACAACCAAGGTATGGGAGAGCTGGAGAACGCAGCCAACATGGTGTCACCCCAGCAAGCCATGAGTGAAGACGGTGCTGTGTTCCATCCGACCGGGTCAGCCCAGTACCCTGAGGAGATAGGCGCCCCAGGGATCAGACATCAGCCTTACCAAGTTAGATATATGAATGATGCTAGTGCTTGTCATTACTCATCCTCCCTCTTCCCCCTCCCTCCTCCCTCTTCCCCCTCCCTCTTCCCCCTCCCACCTCCCTCTTCCCCTCCCTCTTCCCCCTCCCTCTTCCCCCTCCCCTCTTCCTCCTCCTCCCTTTTCCCCTCCCCTCCTCCCTCTTCCCCCTCCCCTCCTCCCTCTTCCCCCTCTCCTCCTCCCTCTTCCCCCTCCCCTCCTCCCTCTTCCCCCTCCCCTCCTCCCTCTTCCCCCTCCCCTCCTCCCTCTTCCCACTCCCCTCCTCCCTCTTCCCCCTCCCCTCCTCCCTCTTCCCCCTCCCCTCCTCCCTCTTCCCCTCCCACCTCCCTCTTCCCCCTCCCTCTTCCCCCTCCCTCTTCCCCCTCCCTCTTCCCCCTCCCTCTTCCCCCTCCCTCTTCCCCCTTCCCTCCTACATCTTCCCTCCTACATCTTCCCTCCTTGTCCTCTCCAGGATAGCCAGAAGGCACAGCTACTTGCAGCTCAGCAAGGTCTCCTTGCTAACATAGGGTCAGCCCAGCAAGCCATTGGGGCAGTCAGCAACGACCTCTTGTCACATGCCCAGCTACCACAGCTGGGGTCAGACTCTGTACGTGTGTGTGTGTGTGTGTGTGTGTGTTTGTGTGTGTGTGTGTGTGTGTGTGTGTGTGTGTGGGGGTGTGGGTGTGTGTGGGTGGAAGGATGCAGCACTTGGGAGGGGGTACCATTGCACACATCAAGCATTGCCTGTTTTGGTTTCTCCCAAAGGCTTCCATCAAGTGGAAGCAGACCACATTGGACGTGTCCAGGCAGAACGTCAGCTCAGCAGTGGCCGCCATGTTGGCCTCCACTGCCTCCATCATCACCCTCACCCAGGGTGACCCCATGGATACCAATTACACTGCGGTTGGGTCAGCTGTGACTACCATGTAAGCCTTACCCTTCCCCCCTTTGTTACCATGACAGCCAACTTTTTTTTGTGGATGCGATATATCTCCTAATATCGTACACCTTGCCTTAATGGTGCTGATGTTAGAGTGTGTTAGGGGCCAGCCTTAATGGTGGTGATGTTAGAGTGTGTTAGGGGCCAGCCTTAATGGTGCTGATGTTAGAGTGTGTTAGGGGCCAGCCTTAATGGTGGTGATGTTAAGAGTGTGTTAGGGGCCAGCCTTAATGGTGGTGATGTTAAGAGTGTGTTAGGGGCCAGCCTTAATGGTGCTGATGTTAGAGTGTGTTAGGGGCCAGCCTTAATGGTGGTGATGTTAGAGTGTGTTAGGGGCCAGCCTTAATGGTGCTGATGTTAAGAGTGTGTTAGGGGCCAGCCTTAATGGTGCTGATGTTAAGAGTGTGTTAGGGGCCAGCCTTAATGGTGCTGATGTTAGAGTGTGTTAGGGGCCAGCCTTAATGGTGCTGATGTTAGAGTGTGTTAGGGGCCAGCCTTAATGGTGCTGATGTTAAGAGTGTGTTAGGGGCCAGCCTTAATGGTGGTGATGTTAGACTGTGTTACCTGCCTTCCCATCCAAACCTTGCAAAGATGGCTACTTGTTATAACACCTCAGCAACATGTCAGCATCAATGTTGTAATGTATTCATTACAACCACCTCCACTTCCCTCCAACACTCACCTCCACTTCCCTCCAACACTCACCTCCACTTCCCTCCAACACTCACCTCCACTTCCCTCCAACACTCACCTCCACTTCCCTCCAACACTCACCTCCACTTCCCTCCAACACTCACCTCCACTTCCCTCCAACACTCACCTCCACTTTCCTCCAACACTCACCTCCACTTCCCTCCAACACTCACCTCCACTTGCCTCCAACACTCACCTCCACTTGCCTCCAACACTCACCTCCACTTGCCTCCAACACTCACCTCCACTTGCCTCCAACACTCACCTCCACTTCCCTCCAACACTCACCTCCACTTCCCTCCAACACTCACCTCCACTTCCCTCCAACACTCACCTCCACTTCCCTCCAACACTCACCTCCACTTCCCTCCAACACTCACCTCCACTTCCCTCCAACACTCACCTCCACTTCCCTCCAACACTCACCTCCACTTTCCTCCAACACTCACCTCCACTTCCCTCCAACACTCACCTCCACTTGCCTCCAACACTCACCTCCACTTGCCTCCAACACTCACCTCCACTTGCCTCCAACACTCACCTCCACTTGCCTCCAACACTCACCTCCACTTGCCTCCAACACTCACCTCCACTTGCCTCCAACACTCACCTCCACTTCCCTCCAACACTCACCTCCACTTCCCTCCAACACTCACCTCCACTTGCCTCCAACACTCACCTCCACTTGCCTCCAACACTCACCTCCACTTACCTCCAACACCTCCACTTCCCTCCAACACTCACCTCCACTTCCCTCCAACACGCACCTCCACTTCCCTCCAACACTCACCTCCACTTCCCTCCAACGCTCACCTCCACTTGCCTCCATAACAGCTCCACAAACCTGACAGAGATGGCCAAGGCTATTCGCCTGCTGGCAGCACTGAGTGCTTCCCAGCTGGAGGGAGATGACCTCTTGAAGGCCGCCAGAGCTCTTGCTGCTGCCACTGCTGCTCTGTTGACTGCTGCCCAGCCTGAGAACATGGAGGTGAGGGTGGAGGGTGTGGAGTTAGGGTGGAGGAAGTGTAGTTAGTGAGGGTGGAGTGTAGTTGGTGAGGGTGGAGGGAGTGTAGTGAGTTAGTAAGGGTGGAGGGAGTGTAGTTATTGAGGGTGGAGGGAGTGTAGTTATTGAGGGTGGAGGGAGTGTAGTTATTGAGGGTGGAGGGAGTGTAGTTATTGAGGGGGAGGGAGTGTAGTTATTGAGGGTGGAGGGAGTGTAGTTATTGAGGGGGAGGGAGTGTAGTTATTGAGGGTGGAGGGAGTGTAGTTATTGAGGGGGAGGGAGTGTAGTTATTGAGGGTGGAGGGAGTGTAGTTATTGAGGGGGAGGGAGTGTAGTTATTGAGGGTGGAGGGAGTGTAGTTATTGAGGGTGGAGGGAGTGTAGTTAGTGAGGGTGGAGTGTAGTTAATGAGGGTGGAGGGAGTGTAGTGAGGGTGGAGGGGTGTAGTTTGTGAGGGTGGAGGGAGTGTAGTTTGTGAGGGTGGAGGGGGTGTGGTTTGTGAGGGTGGAGGGAGTGTAGTTTGTGAGGGTAGAGGGGGTGTAGTTTCATTCATCATTTTATTGGCACAGAAGAGACAGCAGTTGTTGGCAACAAGTGGCGATGTGGCTATGATGGGGAGCCAACTTCTGGTTTTGGTGGGCGAACAGGAAGTGGACCAAGGGACACAGGATGCACTGGTTGCCATGGCAAAGGCTGTAGCCACAGCCACTGCAGCACTTGTTACCAATGCAAAGTAAGTGTGTGTGTGTGGGTGTGGGTGTGTGTGTGTGTGTGTGTGTGTGGGTGTGTGTGGGTGGTTGTGGGTGTGTGTGTGTGTGTGTGTGTGTGTGTGGGTGGTTGTGGGTGAGTGTGTGTGTGGGTGTAAGCAAGTGGGTGTGTGATGTATGCATGAGCATGTGTGTGTGAGTGGTGGGTGTGTGAGTGAGTATCTATGTGTGTGTGATATGTTAGGGTACCACCTTGGTTGTGCTATGCCACACAGGAATGTTGCTGCCAAGTGTGACGACCAGGCCCTACAGAACCAGGTGATTGTTGCGGCCAAGCAGACAGCCCTGGCCACACAGGGGCTGATAGCCTGCACAAAGGTCCTGGCTCCTTGCATCAACAGTCCCCTCTGTCAGGAACAGCTCATGGAGGCATGCAAGCTGGTGGCAGCTGCTGTTGAGAAAATTGTGCTTGCTGCTCAGGTAATAGGGGGAGGAGGAAAGGGGAGGAGGGGGGGGGGGGGGCTGTCATGGTAATAGGAGGGGGAGGTGGAGCATTTTTAATTACAGCACACTCCATTAGGCCGCTTGCAAGGATGGTGACGCTCTTAGGGATCTTGGAGCAGCTGCCACTGCCGTAACCACGGCACTGAACGGCCTCATACAGCAGATCAAAGATGGCGTACGTATTGAGGCGGGGCAGTACGATGAGGCGTGTGAAGCCATCTTGGCCGCTACTGACAGGCTCTTCAGGTACAAGCCATACAAGGAGATACGTGCATGCAGCGAAAAAGGGACCTGGCGCATATTGTGTCAAGCTTTCAAATTATTTAACAGAAACCAATGTCCTCTGCAACTTCTCTCCTTATGCACTGGAGATTGGTCTGTCCATCATGGATTTACAGTGGCCTGAATTGTTAATTACGCATGCATTTCAATTGCACGTGTCAACTTTCCTGGAAAATTTATATAGTGTAGGCCTTAGGTCCCTTTCCGCTGCCTCGACCCCATAAGTTCTGTTTGTTTTTGGGTGTGTGGTCACCCTCCTCCCCTCCCCTGATCCTTAGTTCAATGGGCAACGCCCAGGAGATGGTGAAGCAGGCAAAGCTATTGGCTGAGGCTACCTCTGCCCTTGTCAACGCCATCAAGCTTGAGTCCGAGAGCGAGGACGACCCAGATGCTCGCAGACGGCTCCTGGACGCAGCCCGGGCCCTCGCCGACGCCACCTCCAAGATGGTGGAAGCTGCAAAGGGCGCAGCCCGTAACCCTGGCGACGAGCAGGCCCAGGAAGCCCTGCGCAAGGCGGCGGAGTACCTGCGAGCTGTGACCAACGCGGCCGCCTCGAATGCCCTCAAGAAGAAGGCTCTGAGGAAGCTGGAGATTGCGGCCAAGCAGACTGCTGCCGTGTCCACGCAGCTGATTGCGGCTGCCCAGGGGGCCGCGGCGTCCAATCGTAACGAGGCCTCCCAGAGCCAGCTGATCAGCCACTGCAAGGCGGTGGCCGAGCAGATATCCCAGCTGATCCAGGCTGTTAGGGCCAGCGTGGCCAATCCCGACAGTCCTAGCACACAACTCGGTCTGATCAACGCTTCCATGAACATGATACCAGTGAGAGGATTTTGGGGGGGGGGGGGGGGGGGGGGGGGAGGAGAAGGGTGCAACGTATGTGACCTTTGACCTTTTTCCGTTTTAGCCGGCTGGTAAGATGGTGGCAGCAGCAAAGGCAGCTGTGCCTACTGTGGGAGACCAGGCAGCTGCCCTGCAACTGGGTAACTTTGCAAAGGCCACTGCTTCAGCACTAGCTGACCTAAGAACAGCCACATCTAAGGTGTGTGTATGGGTGTGTTGGGTGTGTGTGTGTGTACATGTGATGTGTGTAGGTGTGCGTGTGTGGGTGCTGGAGGTCATAGTTTCGTTGGTCCACACCCCTCGTAAATGAAACGGTTCCTTATAAGGGCATGTTTTGTAATTTCTTTTGTGAGAATTGTGCACTTGTATGGCTGTATTCATAGTGGCCACAGCAGCTGTCAGCAGCATTGTAGGCCTAAGTGTTGTCCCGCCTGAATAGACAGCCTTCTAGTCAGCTACCTTTCACCCCACCCCACCCTAACTCTTTGATGCCTGTCATATTTTTACCCCCCCCCCCCCCCCCCCCCCCCCCCCCCCCCCCCACACACACACACACACACACACACACACACACACACACGCACACATTAGGCATCAGAGATGTGTGGATCCTTGGAGATAGACAGCGCTATAGACACTGTGCGCAACCCTCTCGCAAGAGACAGCAGAGGCCAAGGTGGAGGCCCAGACAGGCCAGCTGCTGCCCCCTGCCTGGTGAGACCGTAGAGAGTTGTGCACTTTGAGCTGGCAGCCACATCAAAGACTGTTGGC